>OV651815.1:9480073-10080073 GCA_927349885.1 Psylliodes chrysocephalus
TAGCCGTTCGCCATGTTCACATAACAAGGCATGGTACATATACGAGTACCTATAACACATTATATTATATAAGCACCGATGCGTTTGAGAAAATTTTAATAATAAATTCTATTGGTGGTAAGTACATTTATTAATGTTTCTGAATAATTTACCTTTAGATAACTAATTTAAATAACCTTAGTAGATTATTTAAAAAAAAAATAGTTGTGGCCAACGATCGAATGTTGTGCCCAACGATCGAATTTTGTGCCAAGTTCAATGATGTTTTTTTGTCTTAATTGTGTCTCATTTTTGTTAGTTATCTGACTTAGTCATTTAATATCCAAATCAGTGTAAAGGTGATAAATATCCCCGTTTTAAGGGTATGAACAGTTCAATTGTTATTAATTTTTATTTCATATTTTTCAGGTGCAGAAAAGCCAACTGAGACTGAGGGTGCTATTATTACTGTTATTTATTACATAATGTAATTAAGACTTTGTATCTTTTATATTAAAACAATAAATTGAATATTTTATTAAGGAACATTTTTTTCTAGGTTATAATTATAATAATTATGGAATACTGCTACAAGTTTTATTAAAAATTACTACAATTTGTATGAATTTTTACTATTTATTGTGTAAAATTTTCGTATTTATTTTCATAAAACGCAATACATTTTTAATATAAATTCATACAATGAATAGCAAAAAACTATAACAATTTGTAGAACAATTCTTATGATGCATTTGGATATTTTTACTAAATATTGTAGATAATAACTCTACAATACATTCTCCACAAATATTTGGAAATTTTTACTACAAATTGTCCCTGTCCCTATATGTACTATTTATTGTAGAGAAAAAATCTACAATTGTAGAAATTTGTTCTACAATCTTTTTTCCGTGTACCTTTGCACGCAAGAAATATTGACTCATGAAATAATACGAGTACTTGTAATATAAAATTGTTACCATTATTGCATCAATAATAATTTGGTTTTATTTATTGAAGGTATATGAGAATTTGATGGCTAAGGGTAACAATAATAATTACTTTTCGACTCTTCACATTTTAAAATAATCACATAAAAGATTATGTGCAATAAAACTAAATTGAGCGCATTTTTTCGAAAGTTATGAGATGTTTATCGAGGCGAATAACCCCTTTTTTTCGTATAAATATTCGGAATATTTTGTTTATGGTTGTTACGTTGTTTAAATGTAGGTCTGCTTAATATTCAATGCCAAATATTTCTATGCGCAAGTATATATTTACCTTGCCAACGATAAGGAGTGATTAAAATATAAAATGCATATTGTAATTAAAAATATATATAATGAAAATATGGTAGGAAAATAGTTAAATGGTTATTTTATATAAAAAAAAATAATAATTACGACGCAAAACCAATCTGTTATAAATTTTTTGGTTTACCACAAAAACATTAGTTCTTTACAATGGGACATTTTGATTTTTCTTTTTATGAATAATACAGTTCAAAATAAAGCTACATTTATATTTTTTTTCTTTTATCTATTCAATTGCCAGAGTTATTAATTTTTTAAAATTTATGACGTAGCCGGGAATAGACTAATAGGAACTGGCGACACAACGTTGCCGGTTAGACGGTATACGAGAAGTAATATACGTTCGTTTGTGTGCACCGTCTTACTTTTAGACTTCTTAAATATTGTTAAACAAATATCTTTTAAATATAAAATATCAAATGTTTTTAAAAGTATTACTTAAACTTTTACCTTATTTATAGTTTCATTTTCTTAAAAAACGTCACCTAGTAAACAAGAAAATGGCAATGGTGTTTCAATCAATAACTATTGATGGGATGCTAGACCAGTGTCGGACTGGCCCGGTCGGCAAGTCGGCATTTGCCGACGGCACTAGAGATAAATCAAACCACCATCATAAAAGTGTTGTTTACAATAATTCAACGAAATCTAGGAAATCTGGCAACATTGGTGCGCTGTTGCGAAAGTGAGGCGAGGCGCGAGGCCTGCATGTACTTATTGTTCTTTCTTGTTTTTCCTGTTTGTTTGGACTGTTTGGACCAAGTAAGACATTAGGAAGCCTATTGAAATCGATGTGTATTAAATAAAAGTTATAAGTAAGTAAGTAAGTAAGTTTAGTAAGCTAATAGTAATAGTAAATTTTTGACAAAAATAATTACCCAGAATTTTAATATACATTCGAAAATTATATTATTTGTTGATGTACACCCCATTAAAATATTCCGTGTTACTTTTAAGTCAAAAAGTATGTTTTTAAATCATCCAAGATTCCTTTTAATTTTAATTTAGGATTAATCCTTAACAATTTATTTTCGTTGATATATTTATTTAAAATAATAGAAAACCTTATTTCTTAGATGGCTGAGGCTGATTTGCGAAGCAATACCAAAAAGAGAGTCTACAAAAGTTGAACAGAAAAACGAGAAGAAAGACATAAAAAATTACTTTTACAAGCGGCAGAGTCACCAAACCAATCTAGTTAAAGTTTTTTTTGAAAAAAAGCGCAAATACTCTAAATTGCGAAGAAGACATAAGTACTTTGGAAAGAAATAGCAATGACTCACCTGCTAAAAATAGTGAAAATGCACATTCTTTCTCCCAACAAACTGAAATTGAAAATTATGAATCTGAAGAAAAATGCAGTGAAAAAAATTTTAAACATAAAAAACCTGTTGAAAAAACTGAAGTTGAGGAACAACCAAAACCAAGGGAAAATATTGAAAATAGTTTAACCAAATTCATTCCTTTATCTGCAGAATCTAGTATGGAAACCAAATCATTATTTTTGGAATCTTATCCAGTTTAGCCTAGTTCTAATAAATTAAAGCAGAGCAAGTATACTTTTGAATTGTATCTAAGACTTTGCTTACTAAAAATAATTAATATAATTTGTTTCATTGCGAAACAAGGAATTGCTTATAGGGGGGGAAATGAGAAAGGGATGATGGATGATACAGAAGGAAAAGGA
Organism: Psylliodes chrysocephalus; assembly: GCA_927349885.1. Classification (NCBI taxonomy): domain Eukaryota; kingdom Metazoa; phylum Arthropoda; class Insecta; order Coleoptera; family Chrysomelidae; genus Psylliodes; species Psylliodes chrysocephalus. The sequence goes on from OV651815.1 coordinate 9,483,056, forward strand.
AATTTCCTGGAGCTAGTTTTACTATTGGCAAAATATTACGATATATTGAAACATCATGTGGATATGGCAGCTAAGGACGCATTGTCAAGAAAATAAAAGCATAAAGACAGCCATGGCCGAGGTAATTTAATTACATTTTTCGGCAAAACAACTGTAAACAAAATAATAACTATAATCGGAAATGAAATTAAATTAAGAGTAGCAAACGAAGTTAAAGAAGCTGGAAATTATAGTGTTCAAATTGATTCAACCCAGGATATTAGCGTGGTTGAACAATGTTCAAGTATAGTTCGCTGTATAGATAGTGAGGGTAAAGTAAAATAAAGGTTGTTAGATATTGTTCCAGTGGAGATAAGTACTGGGCTGGCTCTTAAGACCAAATTTGTTAATGTTTTAAATAACTTAGACATCGACGAGACAAAAATAATTGGCTGTAGCTTCGACGGCGTAGCTAATATGTCAGGTCAGTACAATGGACTCCAAGCTCATATTAAGGACTTTTCACCAAAATCTTTGTTTACATGGTGCTATGCACATATACTAAATTTAGTTGTATGTGATAGCACTCAATGCAATCAACAAATTAAATCTTACTTTGGGTTGTTAAATCGAGTAGCATGTTTTATTTCGGAGTTTTATAAAAGAGTCTATATATGGGAAACGTTAAAATCTACTCACACCCATGTTAAAAGATTACAAAAAATTGAAGAGACTAGATGGTGGGCAAAGAGTAAGGCTGTTTCTACTTTATTTGGCACGTTTGACGACCATTCTAAAGAAATTTATTCTACGTTGATACTAGTTTTATTAGAAATGGCTGAAAGTACAGATTTTGACTCAAAAAAATGCTCTTGATAAAAATGTTTGAATAAGTGACTATTGCCTCAAATTATCTTGAGACAGAAGAAGGCATTGATTTTATCCAAGCCTACCATTTGGTAATAAATGCAAAATCAATGATAAATGAAATGTATGACAAATTTGATTAAATTGTTAAAAAGACGAATGCATTTCTAAATTATATAAATCAGATTGAGACCATTAGAAACAAAGATATTGTAATTGAACATGAGCTGCCACAACAAAGGTTAAGAAAAAGAAAACGTATGGTAAACAAAACAACTGAAGATTCCGTTATTAACGATCCAATAAAAAATTTGAAGTTGAAGTATTTAAATCAGTAATTAATCAGGCAATTCAAAGTACAAGCCAGAGATTTGAAGCCAACAAACAAATTTATTAAAATTTTTCAGGCCTTGTCCCCAGAAATTTTAAAAGCTTGGATTTTTTCAGCGACTCCAAATTTACTGATATTGCAGAACAGATTGGGATCGATAATGTGAAATTAAGAAATGAATTATTGAGTTTCACACAAATATATAGGCTAGTTTTTTTTATTTTTGTTATATTCTTTAAGAATGGTAGTTTTATTTTGTTTTGTGATTTTGTACGTGTACCTGTTTATTTTAATTATTTATGTCTGTTGACAACGTTATATTTTGTGATAGAAATTTTTAGTCAGATTTAATCAAATAGTAGGGGAGACCGGGGTTAGTTGGTCACATTTGGATGTTTATTTTTTTTTTTTTAACAAGGATATATTGGGAATAATTAAAAAAATATACTGATAATTATATATAATTATGCTATTCATTTCAATAAAAAAAAGTTATATTTTCATTTAGAAACTAATAAAATTAATATTTATAATACGTAGTGTCATTCTGCCCAATTTACCCCGTGTGTGGGGCTAGTTGGTCAATGTGCTGGGGTAAGTTGAACATACGGTGCTGCCATGGTTTAAAAGTGATACTTATGTTTTTTCATATACACAAAACAACAACAACAAAAATGCTAAATTTTTAATAATAGAAAACTAACACAAAACAAGTTTATTTAAAACACAAAAACCAACATAAACTACTTGAAAAGTTAATTATCTGAATCTGCATCTGAATTACAATTATGGCACGTGTAAAATAGATCAGAATCTGCGCAATTTTCGTGAGCCCAAAATTTACACGTGGTGCATTGGATCCATTTTTCTTTTGGTCGACTATTCGACCAAGGTTCCATACAAATAAGGCAAAATGTTTCGTCCTCGTCTGCCGAACTGTCTTCTGCTTTATTTTTTTTCGTAGACCTCTTTATTATTTGCTTTCCTTTCTTGTTATTTGACTCATCAAATACATTTTTCTTTATTCGTTTTGTCTTCTTCTCAAGTGCTTCATTTTTTTCCTGTTCCAAAGAGTCTTTAATAGGCGTGTCAGTTAAAATTGCAGACACCCTCTTTCGTTTATTAATTTTATTCGTTTTTCTTGCTCCTGCTTTTGGTAGAGGTCTAATATTTTCCAAAGATGTACTACAACTTGGTAGAATATTTTCTTTAGGAGGAGTTGTATGGCTTGGTTCTGGTCGTATAACAATTTCTTCGTTAATGACCCTGCTTGATGGTTCATCGAAATTCTGTTGATGAGTAGGATCAGTTACAAGTAACTCCTCTGGTTCCGGTCTATCTGTTACATATGCAGGCATGAAATCAGCGTCTGAGAAAATGTTTCTATTAAAAGGCGATATACCGGACACTTTAAAACCCGACATTATATTTGAAGGAGTTGCTGCTAGGGGTAAGGCTATCTTAACGATACCAGGAATATCGTAGATTGTCATAGTGGCTCCAGGGTGATTAGTCATCCAATCGTCACAGGAAGTATTAACGTATTTTTTTAGCGGTCCATATACGCTTCTATCTAGAGGTTGTAGTTTGTGGCTACAGTGTGGGGGAAACGACAACACTGTAACTCCATTGTCTTTGCAATAGTTGAGGGCCTCAATTGACAGATGGGAATCGTGATTATCCAACAATAATAATGTTGGTTTTTCTGTGGATGACTTTGTATGTTTCACGAAATGTTTAACATATTCAACAAAGTGGCTTTCTTTCATCCACCCAGATGGGTTGGCACCACCAGCGCTTCCTGGAGGACTGCAATTCAGAAAGTGAGGTTTAAAATTAACTCGGGGGAAAATGAAATATGGAGGAACTGTATTCCCTCCAGCCGAAACTGCATATGCGAGTGTAATCAGGGTCCCTCTTTCAGAAGAAGTAACGCGTCCAATTTGTTTCATTCCCTTTCTACCTACAAGTCGATCAGGCTTCTGGACGGTTGTTATACCTGTTTCGTCCATGTTCCAGATGTCAGCTTCAGTAATTTTTAGTCTATTTAAAACATTTTGTAAGTTGTCAAAAAATTTACCAACATTAGTTTTATTGAAGCTTGTTGACCTAGCAAGACTTGTTGCTTCTGGGGTTCTGATGGCTAATGTTGTATTTCTCTTTAAAAACGAAGAAAACCAATCCGCTCCCGCCATTTCATTTTCTGTCCAATTTTTTGGGATTTTGATTTTAAATGTTTTTGCACAAAGATAAGCAAACCTTCTTACCTCTTTCGGGGTAAGCCCATAATAAATATCGGCCGCCTTCTTCAGATAGGTTGACAAATTCTCTTCCTGCTTATCAGTAAACACCTAAAAAAAAAATCAAGACCATTCCTTAGTAAGAAAGTACGATACTCGATTGTTTGTATTGTTACCTGTCTGTGTTTGGTATATCCCACTTTCGTTACAGATGCAACTTCTTGTCCTGTAACTTCCTCTTCTGAAAATTTTTTCACGTAACGAGTCAACGTCATTCTTGGTATTTCAAACTCTTGCGAAGCTGAGTATACTGACTGACCTGCTTTTACAGCGCGTATTGCTCTTAACATTATATCTCCAGGAGTTTTGCCTCTATTTGATATTTTTTTGTAGGTCCTCATAATTATATTAAATTTTTATTTCACACAAACCTGAAAGGATAAATTAAAACAACATCACTTAGTAGAACTACTATAATGTACCGAGAACCAAATTCAGTTCAAATTATTTGTAATGCAAAAACAGGTAGTAAATAGACCCTGCTAGAAATATGATCAACTAACCCCGACAAGAATTGCTCAACTAACCCCATAGCCATTATGTTCACAAAAATGGTAATATCGGCTTTATTGTATGTGATATATTATTGTTTTAAATTGCATTTAAATCTGAAATGTACCCACTAGACATTCTCATAAATAAATAATTCAAAATCTATCATCAACAAGATTTAATACAAATCAAATAAAACATTTAATTTTTACTTACGCTTGCTTCACACTACGAATATTTTTTTTTCTTCCCGAGATAAACTGCACAGTATCACCGTTGAACACCAACTAATTAAATCACATTTCTAACATGCACTGCAATTCTCAGCGGCCTCTGCCGTACGGAAGCCCAAATATAACCGACTGACCAACTTACCCCGCGTCCCAACTAACCCCGGCCTCCCCTACTTACACTCCTATTTTTGACTATGTAATATTAATTTTATTATTTGTTGTTTTTTTTTAATGTTAATTTGTGATTTTGTTACTTTTTTTACTTTTATTTTTATTTATTTTGGTTTTAATATCTTAAAATTTTTCGTTTTGTTGTTTATTTAAAAAATTAAAAATGTTTTATATTAAAATTAATCTTTATATTTTATTTATTACCTACACAGTATTTATATTATGTTTTAAACGCATAATTTTACAGTATTTTTAGATTATTTGAAATTTTCATGATTTTGGACTATCTACTACTATTTTAACACTACATTTTAATATATAAATTCTAAATATTTTTGTCTTAAATGTGATTAATCACCTTTATGGGAATAATCGAGTTGGTCAAAAAGAGTAGGCTGGGGGGCCAATTACTCGTGGTGCCGATGGGGTCAAATTTAGCCAGTCCGACCCTGTGCTAGACTATTCTAGTTTCATGTTGGGTAACAAACGAATACAAAAAAATACAGAATAAAACATTTTCCTCAATATTTATACAGAATAAGATAAGCTGACATGTTTGATTATTGTCCACCTTTGGATAAACAAAATGGCTGTTTCTTCAGGCCATTACACAAATTCATAGCAATGCGATTGAGACTGCAAATTTGTTAGAATTAAATTGCGAAATCGTTCTCTCGCTATACCGGTATACTCACTCTATAGACGATTCTTTCTTTTCAAACAATGGATAGCGCAAAAGAGATTTGTATCGGATTCGGAAGTAATCGAACATACACATAAACGCCTCTTTTGTAGAGTTGAAAAAATCCTATCGTTTTCATGGGATCAAGAAAAGAAAATCTTCTCATACTCCGTATACATGAGTAGCCACCACAGCTCACCTACTACATATATATTTTTTTGTCAAGTTTAATTTGAATAATGTACAGTTCTTTTCAGCATTTTTAGCGTTTACGTCATCACTATCATATGAAATAAGTAAACAAACAGTCGTGGAGCTAAATGTGAAATTGTCGAATTATTCATTTTCGACTATGCATTCTTATCGCAACACCACACTATCAGGGTGGAGACATTGCGATTGCCACATAATCTTACCTATAGTTTTGACTTTCATATCATTATAGTTTAAGACTTCTAGCAGAGAGAACACGAGATGGTTAAGTCAATGAGAAAAAATGTCCGAAGATAGACATGCTTTCTCTCTTTAAGACATGAAAGCAGTTATTTAGCGAGAACTGCGGGAAATTTATAATATATTTGGATATTATACAGTAGGATACCACTTATGAAACAAAATATTCTTTGCGTTATCTCAGAAAATTGTGAAAAATATTCGGATATGTCAATTTTTATTTTTGATAATACATTTTTATTATAAAAATATTCCAAGATTTCAACCTCTGTCCGTGGTAGCTACTCTATTGAATATTTTAAATAACAATAGCGACAGCTCATTTGAAAGGATTTAAAATTCTCAATTTAATAGCAAAATAATGTTTACAAATTTTACCCCCGCATTAACCGATTTATGACAAATAAGTAAAATAGAATGATATGCGCTTGAATTTTCAAGCAATTATTCTTTTCTAGGTCGATTTTATTTGAGGTCATTCAAGTGTCAATGTCAAAGAACTGATGTCATAATTATGTTACGTCTTAAAACAGGTAGATCGTAGACGATATCCTTGTACACTTTGATCCGTCGAACCTAGGTAACGGTCGAGATAGAGACGTAACAAAATAAACAAGACGGTGACAGACACGACAACACGACGTATATTTTATTACCCAAATTATATTATTATATTCCATTAAATAAACATTTTGAATAAACGTCTAAGCCTTTTCCTACAATCAGCAAATAGCTGAAGTTTCATGCTATAAATCCGAAAAATTATTGTGGAAAAATAACTCTTCTTCTTATCTATTAAAATGTGAATGTTTACGTGTTAAAAGCAAAAATAACAGCCGTACCCACGGTATTAACCGGATCTAACCCACTATGACTTTTTATATTTCCATAAAAGTAAAACAAACGAACATCGGAAGAAAAGTTGGCACAAGTGTATTTTATTCGATGGGCAAATTGAACGGGAGATCGTATTATTGATATACGAGGCCACACAACTATGAAGTTTTATAAATAAGTTGTCGGAGTTTTACATCCATGAGTTGAACGAAAATAGAACTTGAGTTTTTGAAGGATGAGAGAACCAAAAAATTTTAAAAATTTGAGTTTAAGTCGGTTATTATTATCTATTTATTTTTGAACGAATTATCGGATAAAAGGGTCTATTCTGTAACAATTCCTTTATATTACAAACTGATTGTATTCAGTTTCTACGGTGTTTCATGTTTATTCGTATGATTATGTATTTAGGTTTGTACTTTTAAAATATTTTAATAAACATATTATTATTATTATTATTATTATTATTATTATTATTATTATTATTATTATTATTATTATATTAATTAATAATAATAATAATAATAATTGTTACAGAATAGACCCCAAAGGCGGTTATGCTGAAATGGCAGAAACAGATAGTCAATGTCGTTCATATGTCACCATTTTTTGTTCACCCTTTTAGACATCCCTCTGCTCCTCCTGAGGGACTCTGTCAATCCCCCAATCAGGCTTGGGTTCACCCATTGGCTCTTGATCAGGCTTGGAGTCCAGCCGCTTTTTTTCCTCTGGGTTTCGCATGGCGGCACTGAAACTCAGATGGCTTATTGTGCCATCATTTGGATGCTCTACTCCTTCCCATGCAATCATCTCATTGCATTCTTCCATATATTCTACGGCCTAAGCGGGCTTCGAGCTGTGCGAGTTCGGCCACCCATTCAAGTCGTAACCAGAGAGTCACTACTGAGAACTTATTATCGGTGGTTTAAATATCTTTTACAGCACCCAGCGCCCTGGCAATATCACCATTAAAAATTAGGTTGCAGAATTTAAGAGAAGATAATCAGATGTTACAAGATGAGCTCCGCTCTGAAAGACCAATTTCTGTGATCACTACGGAAAACATCGATTCTGTCCATAATATGATTTTAGCAGAATTGGCCTCAATCATTTAGACCGTCAAATAGTGACCGATTTAGGTGCCCCATTTTCGCATACTACCACGAAAAGTACATCTATTTTGAGTAGAATAAAAGAAAATTTGCGAGTGGATCTTGGAGATAACATAGAAAATTCGATTTTCCTTATCAGAAAAATTTTCCGATCCCAAAATGCACTTATACATTCGGGTCATTCAAGAAAATATGTTTTTCGGACTAGTGACGACGTATGTTTTCATACATTCGATGGGCTTGTGTGGAAAAATCGGACAAAATCTCGATTTTTCCTTAGAAGATTGCGCCCTTATTTTAATCCTTTAGCCACTTGCAACTTTAAAGCCTTTGGTTTTCCGAATCCTAGTTCTATTAATTAATCATATAGTGAAAACGGCTTGCGTGGAAAAATAGGCAACAAATAACCTTTCGTTTTTGTTAGGGAAAATCGAATTTTTCAGTGTTATCCACAGTAGCCACTCGTAAATTTCTTTTTATTCTACTTAAAATCGATATACTTTTCAACCCTCTTCGAGGCTTGTATGCGAAAATAGGGCACCTAAACCTGTCACGTTCTGACAGACTAATTGTATATTTCCTAAAAACCTGTGTTTCACATCGTTTATCACGACTTGAATATGAGAAAGCTTTCGACCAAATGGATTTCGAGATGCCTGAATGATGATTAGAAAGGAAATATGCTGTCATTTTGAAGACAATTCCTCAAACTTTTTGAATCGCCTTGTTACTATGGACGAAACGTGGATCCATCACTATGACCCAAAAACTAAAGAGCAATCCAGAGAGGTTTTGGTTTCAGTTTTATGAAACAAAGATGGGACAATTTGAAAGAGGGTAAAACTATAACAGCAGCATATTAAAATGAGTTGCTAATTATTAACATTTAATTTTGAAATACTGTGACGGTTTAAATGGTAGTTTTCATCAACAACATCTCGTATTAATTACTTTTTTATCAATCCTCGTACTAATTGCTGCATTTTCATTAAAAACGTTTTATTCCTTACAAATACAATCTGAGTAGACTAATCGAATGGCAATGTTATAACATTGAAAAAAAATCTGTATATTGAAGAACATAATAAACAATAATAAACTGTGTTGTTACACAAACATGAGAAACAAAAGTTCATTGCCAACCGCTGTTTTATGAACGATAAATCGTCATTAATTCTCGGTTGGCTTCGAATGAATAACGATTCTTTAATATACTCAGGAAAATCGGGGAATAATAAATTTAAAAAATTACGATATAGAGAAATTTAAATATTTTTGCTTAGGAGGTACAAGTGAAGGTCAGACGTGTTTTACTAAATTAATTATATTACAAATTCTTCAACTTCCTAAAGATCAACACACAATACACAATGCATATACATGTTAAGGTAAGGGATAATTAACCCCAATAAAAGTCATTAAACCACCACAACTGTTTATTTATTAGTATTACACTATTCTATATTTTATTGCTTGGCTACGCGGTCGAGCTAAGACCCCGACTGAAGGAGTGCGTTTAGAAACCACGCACGGCGCGTCTGGACCCTATTCTAATGTACGTGGTCAGGCGCGCCGTACGAGGTTTCTAAACGCACTCCTGCTTTCCTCTGCTGTTCTCCGTTCGTCCGTCCTGACTTGACAGTAGTATTGACAATTGACAGTGACACGTGGTCAATAATGTTGGAGTACAAGGGGAGTATCACTAACATACATATTTCGTCTGTACTCTGTACCAATATTCAGCAGATCAGCAAACGATATCACTCGTTCTGACAGAGAGGTTGGGAAGGGATGGCGATGACATCACGTGATTTAATAATAAATTTATGATTATGATTACGAGTATAATCAGGCAAGATTTTTCCATTGGTTCATTTGTGCAGTGAACAGTGTTGCCAGGTATACCATTTTTATGGTATTTATACTATTTTTTATACTACGATACCTGCAAGTTTTTGAAGATACCATTTTCCATTTTTTTGCTATTGATATCATTTTACTACCATATTTTTAACTTTTGGATTTTTATATCATTCATTATTATAGTACGAGTAAAACATAGCACTCTACACATCTCTACCCTACTAACAAGTAACAAGAATGGTCTCACATATCTACTAAAACACGCCCAATAATAGACGATTACAAAAATGTATCTATTACCGAGGAATTCAAAAATGAAGAGAAAAATACGAGGTCTGTTTAAAAAAAATCGATGACGTTGTAGCGAAAGACGTGCAGTTGAAAATAAAAATTGACCAGTGAAAGCGTTTTGTTAAAATACTGTTAGACAGAAACATATCGAATTTATTCCAACCTATACGTCCTCATTGTAAATGTTCCTATAGGTTATAGTTATAAATTACTAAAAGATTTATAAATACAATTTTATTAACACAAAGGGTACTGAGTAACTGACAAATTTGCTCAGTTCAGCAAGATCATAATGATCCTACCCACAAAGTACGTATCCTCTAGAGACCCCACCTTGTGCTTGGAGCAGGAACTAAAATGACAATTGGCAGATGGCGGTAAATTCAAATTATAATTTTTAGTAGTAGGTAGTAGTTCTAAATTAAATTTTAAATGATGTCCACATAAATTATTTTATAAAATAAAGTATGGAACTAGTAAGTTCGAAACTTTTATTTTACAAAATAATTTAGGTCGATATGCCAAATTCAAGGAATTAATTTGTTATAATTTGGTGAGTTGGTTTTGCATATTATTATTAAATAATAAATAGGACATTATTAAAATATGTTTATTAATAACTCAAATAAATATTATTAGAATAAATGTGAAGTAGAAGATAAATGTATATATTATTGGTATTGGATTAAAAGGTGAATCCTTTTAACTATTCATTCACTGATAAATATTTTCCTTCTGTGAAAAATGACTTCAAAATCTAGTCCAGTGATAAATTGATTATCAATTAGTTATACCCGTTTGTCTTTTTATGATGCATGGTAAATCAATGAAGTTTTTCTCGAAGTTTTCAACGTAGCACCAAAATTATTGCAAAACACAGTAGGAAATAGAAAAACAAAACATTACAATTTTGCAAATAACTAAGAAGAAACTATAAACAGAAACCAAAAGCCAAAGCCAACAAAAAAATCACTAAAATCAGACGGAAAAATGAGAATAACCAAAAACATACACGTCACATCTTTGGATTCTTTGTACTTTTTTTGATTTTTATTTGTTCACTATGTGTGTAAAACTTCATTATTTGGTGTTATTATGATTATTCAAGATACCATTTTTGTCAGTAAAATACCATTTTTTTAAATGTCAGATACTATATTTATATATGACAAAATTTTGACACTTAATTTTTAGGTTAATTTTTATTGACTCTAAAGAGGAAATTGAGGAAAATTTGTATACACTTATGAGTAAGTTTTTCACTCGACTTTTCCTTATGTACAGCGATATCAAAAATTTAATTTGCTACCTTGTTTGTAATGGTATAGATTTTATGAAACTGGCCAGAATAAAATTGTCTGATGTTAATATGTTTCCAAGAAAAATTATATTTGTGTAGACTGGATATTAGAATTTAATAATTTAATAACAGTTTGACATGTTTTTTTACATGGTGTCAGAAGCATTTGATAATTTACTTAGGTACATCTATATACTTAAATAAAAGTGTAACAGCTAATGTCATTTCTAATTTTGACTGAGCGAATTCTATAATCTAACAAAAAAAACTAACTGCATGTCACTTCCTCTTGTCATTATTAACCCACGTCTGGACTCAGGTATTTACCGGTTATAATTAATGACGTTTCAAAGGGCTTAAATATGACGTTATAAAAAGTTACAAGGATAACAAACATCGCTTTAATTAAAACGGTAAATACCACAAATTACCGGTTGATCGCTTTAAAACGGTTTAAATTGAACTATGTCGTACTAATTATAGAGGCATGTTGGAGATATATGACACTATATCATAGAAAATATCAAAGAAATATGTTACCAAAACTAACAAGTCATGTAAAATAAGTTTTAATAGATTATTAGTAAACAATACATATTGTAAAATAATTAGGGCTAATTGCATTTCTTGTGAAAATACAATTGATATATGTAAATATGGAACACAAAAGTGTCCAAACAACATTCAGTCTGTTCATTTTTTTATTGGTTAATATGGGTTAATATTAAAAAAAAAAACCTGAATTAAAAACGAAAAACAAAAAGCGATAACAACATGAAATTTTTAGTAAACATCAAGCTCTATAAGAAGCCCTTTGATTTAAAAAAAAAAAAATTGATTAAAAATGGAGGTTTAAAGGGGGTTGAAATTAAAAAAAAATCATAAATTATTTTTTTTTTAATGGCACTGGATAAAACCAAAAGGCCAGACTATTGTAGTAATCCATAATTCTTTAATTGTTTTATCCACTATTGTTACATGATTACATTATTATTATTATATTTTGACTTACAGCTATCAAAATACCTGAGTTTTTAATTAATTATAAAAAATATCTATTTTTTTATTATATGTAGGTATTTTTGATTATTTTATTTTTTTTTTTGTATTATTTTGTATTGAAAAGCGAAATCAACATGAAATTTTTAGTAAAAAACAAGCTCTATAAGGAGATGAGGCCTACTGATTGTGAAAAAAATTGAATAAAAGTGGGGGAGGGGGTGTTAAGGGAGGTTGCAATATTTAAAAAAAATTCTAACTCAAAAACGAACAATAATTAAAGGGTCTATATTATGACCAATCACCAGTTGAGCACCAATAATTCCACCTTAGGGGGTGAGGTATTTTTGAGGATTTTTTGACCCCCCATCCCCCCGGTGCGATTTCGTAAGATTTTCCTCAACTCTCTCCCCCCTCCCCTAATCTCATTTCAAAATTTATGTTTTGGGTGTAAATGAGTTGAATTACAGGGTGTCCCAATAAAAAGTAGCCCATTTCCGGAGCTTATAACTTTTAAACACCTAATCGTAGAAACGTGCGGTTTTTGCTGATATGTGTTAGTTTTGCTTCAGTGACACATAAATTATGTATTACCTATACAGGGTGTTTTTTAAAAATCTCCTCTTTTAAATTCACCGTCACCAAATTTTTATCAAATGGAAACGGGCTACTTTTCATTGGGACACCCTGTATATTGAGATGCATATTATTATTTTTGTGTCACCAGCAACAGTATCAATATAGTTGGTAGGACCAGTAGAACAACATAGTTACTTTTTTGCCACCGAGCCACAGCTGGAAGGCACAAAACGCAACGAATGAACCCATTCACATCGTAATAGGAGCTTGAATTTTCCCCCAAAGGCCCTACACTTCAATCCATAAGTATATCACGACGACCTTTAACCTGTAGAAATAACAGTAAATCTAAGTGTCACGATTTCAATCCTGACAGCGCAAATATTTTAAGAAAATCATCTAGGCAATAATGACGGTTAATAGTTTTTAAGATGTTTACACAACCAGTCGCATTTCTTAGTGGTTATAACATGACGCCCAAAATAAACAAACCATCAATATCGAAGATGGAAACGAATGTTAACGTTTTATAGCGTCCGTGTCGCTAGAAGCTTGAGCAAATATTTCTTTTATTAAATTTTGAAATGGAAACCTCGGCTCGCAAACGAAAATAAAACCATATGCCGGTAGGCGTCTAGACAGCGATTGATAGATTCGTATACCGAAAGTCTTAAAATAAAACCCCAGCGTTACCAAAATTATTAAAATTTTAATTTATATTATCAAAGTTAGTCTGTGCATAAACGATTTTGTATTTTCAAGTCATGTTTCTTCTATCTACGATGGCTGTTGTAAAATTTTGAGAAACAAATCCAAATAAAAAAACTTAATGGGTGTTTCCGACTGTCAGTTTACTGGCCTTTTCTGCTGTGTTTTCTACACGGTTACAAAAGCTATGATTGTCAAGTGTTATTTCCAAACTTTCTTGTCTTTCGTTTTATATAAAATGATCCTTAACAACATTAAAATTACATTTAACCATTGAGCAACAATTAATTCCTTGAATAAATAAAATTGGAAATATTATTAAACTTGAAATGATTGAAGGTAATCAACGTTCTAGTTCAGCTGTTCTCAACCTTTTTTCTTTGTCTGTTTGTTATGCTACACGGGCCACAATATTTTTGGGTGATAACTAGAGTTGCCACCTTTTTGAAATCCAAATAAAAGACAATGGGTAACTATAGGGAGTCGCTTTAAAAAACAAAGCTCCTCATATTGTTTTAGTTAACATACTTTCTAAAAAAGTCCTCTAGTTGTTTTAATAAGCTTTGAAAAGTCGCAAGGACAGGACTGTAGGTCAACTATTTCAATTACTAATAAACGAGTTTGGGGCTGCACAAAACAGCTTGGATGTCCGCAGGTTGAGTATGGCTGTTCTAGGTATTGCCTGTAATAGGTTGTGCTATGACGTACAGAGCAAAACAATGGGGAAAATTAATTATCTCACTGATCAGTCAAAGAGAGGGTCGTAGGTATTGTTTTACGAGGCAGTTTACCTAGACTTGCCTATTATCCTTACTTGGGTGCAGGCCAGTTCTATCAATTAAAGTAGACGAATTTCTAACTGTATATTTATGGTTATGATAAAAGATAAATGTGTTTTTTTTTTAGAAAAATGTATGTTTTAATCGAATCTTTTAAACAAAATGATAGGTATTGAAATCTACAGCTGGCATACCAATTAAATAGATATCTATCCGGGTAGTTTACAGTAAATATATACAAATATACAAGTCAATCTCGTTATATAAAAATAATAATATGTACAATTTATTTACAGGATATCCCTGAGCACTGAAGGTGAGAAATGTCCTGCTAGGTTCAATCCTAGGAGTGTTTAACTTGCGTTATTTTAATAAATTAATATTGTTTTACCTGGGTGTCAAATTAGGTAATACAAAAGTATGTCAATGTTTGATTCGTCTTATTCCGAGGGTGTTTGTGTCGTCCTATCAGCCTCTTGGCCTCAAATGGTAAGCCTAGGTCCTATTGACTTCCGTTGTATGATTTAGGTTCTATTTTAGATAACTGCGGTAAACGAGGTTACCTCCAGGGATGTAAATGGTAACTGGGTATCTAGTAGTAGTATCCAACAGTTTATTCCACAAATAAAACTAACTCGTCTCAAAGTAATGTCCAGATATATGAATAAGATCCACCACCAGAATACGAAATGGCAAACGAAAAGCGTAAGTTAAGAAAGAAAAGAAAAAAGAGAAAGGGAAAAGGCCTGAAATATACAAAATACTAGTTTAGTTATAAAATCGAATATTAGGAAATGAAAATAAGTGGTGGTTTAAGATTTTACGTTACCTGAAGATGAAATGTGGCCTTATTTAGTTTATTGAAAACCAAATCCTCTTACGAGTTTACTTAAGTTACCAACCAATGGTATAAGTAATTATGTGTTCAATTGATTTCTTTACTAGCACATGAATCCTTTAAAAAAGTTCCTCAAAAGCACATGCTACTTGAAGGTGTACCAGAAAAGTAATGATAGCAGGATATGCATAAAAATATATACATAGCCAATTTTTCACAAACCTAATTCCAAGAATTTCCAGATTATCTGGGGTTTTAATTATTGAATTTTCCAAAATATAAAACAGCTGTCTAAAGTGAATGACATAATGTCAGAATAAATGTAAATAAACAAAAGAAAATAAACCTGAAACCATTCATCTAATTCAAATCGTTTCTATTTTCTGTTAGACTTCTAGAACCTAACTACAAACTAATTAAGAAAACAATGGAAAATATATCTACAGAGGACCAGAACGAATCTTCAAAACAAGAAAGAAATACTTGATAAAAGGTTAAACTTCTACAATTTCCAATTTGACAATGGATTTATAAAAGGTATCTTTTCATTCTAGTTAACTCACAGAACATGAGAAATGGATCTCCTATTAAACTTCTACCCAAAACGGAGTATACTTAGTGATCTTTTAATAGATTTTATTCCTATTATACTTAAATAATAAATTAAATTAAAAGTTAAATGTCAATACTATATATATTATTTTTGTGGCAAAAGCATCCCAGTACATTCATATGGATTTTGAACCGTAACAGTTGTAACTGGACAACAAAACTCTAAAAATTCGTTCATTAATTCTGGCATACAAATTATATAATTTTATAAACAGAAGACATTTCTAAAATATATCAAATAGAGTCAAAGAATTATTAACAGTCACGATCTACCTATATTTACTCTGTTATTTTTGATTAATTTGGAAGTAGTCCAAAAATGCTGATGGGCGAGAGAGAGAATACGACGTCACGTGTAGGTGTAGATTTACCTAAAATAACATTAAAAAAAAATATTGTTTTATGGAAACGAGAGTCACAACAGAAATATATACGTATATATGTTATGTTGTTGTTTTCATGGTTCGGATTATACATCGAAGAAGTCCATTCCCAAATATCATTTGGATATTTTATATTTTTGTTTTTTTATTGTATAGGTGTGTATAAGCACCGAATGACCTACCTATTACAGAAGCGATGGATAGCTAATTTTTAGGGTCCAAAATTTTTTGCGCATGATCAGGGCCGCCATTTTATAACCGACAAAACTGTCATGTCATATACGAGTGTAGTTTTGATGTGTCAGGATCAGTCATTTACAATTTATGATTTTTTCACGGCATAAGAAACAATCGGCAGGCTCACTTGCAGCTGATCGCATACAAATATTATACTAAGAAAATTTGACCTTGACGACGCCATTCGGGGGCCTTAGTCAGGGTCGGATTAAAGCGTATTTAAAGAGTTTGTAATGAAATAAGGTATTGATAGGCAGGATCGTATTAAAACAAAAAAGCTTAACAGATTGCGCAAAATAATTAGCATGTTTTTATTGATGGTCTTAAAATTTCTATTAATATTTTTAAAGTGTAATATATGAGCAGCCTTAAATATAACTTAGGACCGATTCCACCGTTGTGTTAACAATGTCATTTTAATCTCCGTTTAACACAACGGTGGAATCGTCCCTTAATAACATATATTTATGGAAATCGGGGATAAGGAGCGTCAAATGTTATCTCGGAATTAATTAAATCTAAAAAAAAATTACAAACGCCGGATTTAGTGATAAATAATTCAAAATTGTGTTGAAAAATTATTTCAATTTTTGTTATTAAACATTTTTAAATTGCCAAAAATATCTTCATTTGCTTTTTTTGTATGCTTTATAATAACAATACATGGAGCTTATATTCAAGTCTTCGTGTGTTAAGGCATATTGTGTACATACATCGCAACGTTGAATTTTAAGACATTTTTTTATTAAAAATCCGCATATATATAATAAAATTTTCTTAAAAAATATTAATATTTTGTGCATGCAATTCATTAATATGCTTGTTTATATTTACATTTTCGATAATGGTTCCACCATTACACGCGATTTTGGAAAATGGCTCATCCTTATTAGTCCTACGAATTTCATACAGCCTTGCAAGTAAAGCATCCCCACCTGTTTCGCAGTTTTCAGTTCCAGAATGTAATAAATTTAAACATTGCAATTTTTTGAACGTCCTTTGAAATTGGAGGGTTTACACAGTTACCATCAAGGAGGAAGGATAATTAAGAAGTGCAGATTCCTCATAGAAATTTGGCAGCGACATATGGAATAGTTTTGTGCAATTAATACTCAGTCGGTAATATAGAAAGATGTAATGCTATTTTAGTTTGAAAATTGGCGGGCTTTTGAATTTACTTCGACAAAATATAAGAATTTTACATTTTTAATAGCACTGCTTAAGACACATGATTTTGATTGTATGTGACTCATTACTAATTTACTACTTATAATTTCTTTAATGGCTAATTAAGATTTTCTTGCTTTTTGTAATGAAAATACTTTAGATTTATCAAGATTATAAAGCTTTGTTATTCGCATATCTAGAATAATTATCAAAATGAATATCAGAATTAAATTTTTGTCAAGCATTTCAATATTTGGGAATAACACAATTACGATTAATATTCATTTTTTTCAGAAAAAAAAGTCATTCCTTACAAAAAATTCTGCTTGTTGAAGAAAATTACAAGAAAAAGTTTCCTTTTAAAGTTATGAAGGAAAACCGACAGGAAAACTGTGACTTTTCTTCGTAAAATCAATAGGTAATACAGATTTTTTCCTTTTGTCAATTTTAAGTTTCTTCATTTATTAAGACCATGTACACCTGACCTAATATATTAATATAGTAAACCTATTTTTTCGTCAAACAGAGTTTTTTTATAATTACTTTTTCCTTAAAATAAAAATAAAGATTTTTCCATTTTGTCAACTCCATACGGGATATGTTTAAAATATAACATTTTACTTTAAATCTTAATAATATACCTACATAAGTAAATATAAATTAACGCTAAACTTTACGTGACGTTAACTAGGCACCTAAGTACATCTTACTAATAGCTTTATAACTGACAAACTGACCCATAACCTAGGATTTTTTTTAAAAGTATACCATACATACCTAATAAGATCTTTAAGAAACCGAAAACATCTTTTAATACAGTTTATTCATATAGTTTTTTGCTGCACAACTTTGCCCAGACATAGTAAAACACTTAAAAGTGAACAAATTAACACTGGAAAACACCTACTATATAAAAAGTGTCAAAAAATATCTATATTTCTAAAAAAATAACAATAACTACATAATACAAACATCACAAACAAAATAAATTTAAGATACACGCTACTGATTCCGAGCTGCTGCAACTCGTTTGTTTTTGTCGATATAAACGACGACAGTGACGCCACTGGCTTGATTGAGAGGTTGGACCCCAAAATGGCGGTGTGCGCGTAGATGTGCGCGTAGCGTTGCCGCCAAGACAAGTTAACCTGCCGATTGTTTCTTATGCCGTGATTTTTTTATCGAATTTAGTGTGTTTTAGTGTTTTCTTTTTTATATTTTTTATCAATTATTGAGTAAATCTGTGTTTAGTGTTTTCCTTTGTCTATTTTATGAACATTGTTTAGTAAAACTGTTTTTAATCGAAGACTTTTTGTGGTATGTGCTGAGCTATTTACATATTTTTATTTATTTTATTAAAGCAAAATAATTTTTTAGTGAACTGATGGAATCTAAAAGAAAGAGATGTGCTTATCGCCTATGTCTACATCGAACGGATTCGAATACTAGTTATTTTTCATCATTTCCCAAAGTTTCAGAAAGGTATGCAAAATAAATTATGCAATTTAAATGAGGAAAACTGATAGCTCTACCAAACAAATAATTTAAATTTTGTTTCAGATATGCAAATTTACCAACATTATGTGCTACATTTGAAAAGTACCTTCAGGAACATTAAAAGATCACAGAGCAGATCCCATCGAGATGCCACATACGACATACGTATTAAAAGAACGGTTTCGATACTTTTATTGACTCAAATACATCAGTAGAGGTATTGGGAGATTTCAATCTGCCTCTAGTTAATGGAATTAATTTTAAATTTCGGCTACCGTCGATATTAGAGACAGAATTTTGTCACTTTTTCCATAAAGATTAAGTAAAATCATAATATTTTTACACTTTTTAATCTTCTATAAGTGTGCACTAACCTAATTAAAGCAACAAATATTATTAAAACACATTTATAAGTTAAAAAATTAAGAATATGCATTTATTCACGACATTCTCACGTAGCCATATTGTTTTGAATTTTTTCGATTTGACAGTCACACTATTATTGATGATATTAGCGATGTTGCCAATTGCTTTTTGTTATTTGTTCTAAATAAATATATTCATGGTAATACCGTTCTATATTATTTTTTTTTTATGAATAATATAACAACTGTAGGTAGCAGGAAATCAGAATCGCAGTGATTAAAAGATAATTTTATTTTAAATATGAAAAGCGTTATATAAAAATTGTTGTGTCAAAAGTACGTCTTGTATTGTTTTATTCGAAATCAGTAATCAATCAATTTTTTGTTTCCTTTTTCCATGGTTACCATCCATCGGATAAGTAGGGTGCTAGTGTACGCAGCTATCGACCAAGATCATAATATAGTGATATTATAATGGTACCATCTGACATTGACACTAAAAATCTAAAAATCTAAAAATCTAAAAATCTAAAAATCTAAAAATCTAAAAATCTAAAAATCTAAAAATCTAAAAATCTAAAAATCTAAAAATCTAAAAATCTAAAAATCTAAAAATCTAAAAATCTAAAAATCTAAAAATCTAAAAATCTAAAAATCTAAAAATCTAAAAATCTAAAAATCTAAAAATCTAAAAATCTAAAAATCTAAAAATCTAAAAATCTAAAAATCTAAAAATCTAAAAATCTAAAAATCTAAAAATCTAAAAATCTAAAAATCTAAAAATCTAAAAATCTAAAAATCTAAAAATCTAAAAATCTAAAAATCTAAAAATCTAAAAATCTAAAAATCTAAAAATCTAAAAATCTAAAAATCTAAAAATCTAAAAATCTAAAAATCTAAAAATCTAAAAATCTAAAAATCTAAAAATCTAAAAATCTAAAAATCTAAAAATCTAAAAATCTAAAAATCTAAAAATCTAAAAATCTAAAAATCTAAAAATCTAAAAATCTAAAAATCTAAAAATCTAAAAATCTAAAAATCTAAAAATCTAAAAATCTAAAAATCTAAAAATCTAAAAATCTAAAAATCTAAAAATCTAAAAATCTAAAAATCGAAAAATCGAAAAATCGAAAAATCGAAAAATCGAAAAATCGAAAAATCTAAAAATCTAAAAATCTAAAAATCTAAAAATCTAAAAATCTAAAAATCTAAAAATCTAAAAATCTAAAAATCTAAAAATCTAAAAATCTAAAAATCTAAAAATCTAAAAATCTAAAAATCTAAAAATCTAAAAATCTAAAAACCTCAAATAAAAACTGACTAAGAAACCTTAAAATAAATTGACGTAAAAGTCAAAACTAAAGGTAAGACTATGTGGTGCTATGATGTCGCCACATAACCTCCCCGCTCAAAAAAAGAAAAAGAAACCACCCATATAAAAATAATGGTTTAGTTATAACTTATTGGGTTTAAAACAAAAGAAACCTTTTTCTTCGGTTTTAAAAAAAACATGAACATCTTGTTCTGTTAATAAAAAGGCTGGCTTCAACCTATGTTAATTAATGATTCTTTGCCATTAATTAAAATCTTAAAAACTTTATCATTTCTACTAATGACTTTGTACGGTCCTTCAAAAAGAGGAGTTAATGAAGGTTTGATACCTTGAACTTTAACAAAAACGAAATCATTTTCCATCAAATCTGGTGAAATGAAAAATTTCTTTGTACCGTGTCTATATATTTTAGTGGGTTTTATATTATCGAAATGTTCTTGTAATTTAATTAAGAATGAATCAGTATCAAAACTTTCACTACTGTCTACAAAAAAATCTCCTGGTAATCTTAAGGATTGTCCATAGACTAGTTCAGCGGAAGAACAATTCAAATCTTCCTTTACTGCTACTTCTCAAACCTAATAAAATCAATGGTAGTTCATCTTTCCAATTATTGTTATGCAGTTTGGCCATAAGAGATGCTTTTAATGTTCTATGGAATCGTTCTATCATTCCGTTTGATTCTGGATGATAACTAGTAGTGTGTAACTTTTTAAAACCTAATTTTCGGCTAAATTCTTTTAATAAATGTGACTCGAATTGGCTACCTTTGTCGTGTGTGACGCTATAAGGTACACCAAAACGAGCTATATAATTATTAATTAATATTTTTATAATTACTTCTGTAGTAATTGTTGCTAAAGGATAAACTTCTACCCATCTCGTATATCTGTCTATAAGTGTTAATAGGTAGGAGCAACCCAAAGGGGTTCCTTGCAGTTGAAGTGTGCTCGTTCGGGGTCACCAATTGTAGGTAGCAGGAAATCAGAATCGCAGTAATTAAAATATAATTTTATTTTAAATATGAAAAGCGTTATATAAAAATTGTTGTGTCAAAAGTACGTCTTGTATTGTTTTATTCGAAATCAGTAATCAATCAATTTTTTGTTTCCTTTTTCCATGGTTACCATCCATCGGATAAGTAGGGTGCTAGTGTACGCAGCTATCGACCAAGATCATAATATAGTGATATTATAATGGTACCATCTGACATTGACACTTGACCAACCTCAAATAAAAACTGACTAAGAAACCTTAAAATAAATTGACGTAAAAGTCAAAACTAAAGGTAAGACTATGTGGTGCTATGATGTCGCCACATAACCTCCCCGCTCAAAAAAAGAAAAAGAAACCACCCATATAAAAATAATGGTTTAGTTATAACTTATTGGGTTTAAAACAAAAGAAACCTTTTTCTTCGGTTTTAAAAAAAACATGAACATCTTGTTCTGTTAATAAAAAGGCTGGCTTCAACCTATGTTAATTAATGATTCTTTGCCATTAATTAAAATCTTAAAAACTTTATCATTTCTACTAATGACTTTGTACGGTCCTTCAAAAGGAGGAGTTAATGAAGGTTTGATACCTTGAACTTTAACAAAAACGAAATCATTTTCCATCAAATCTGGTGAAATGAAAAATTTCTTTGTACCGTGTCTATATATTTTAGTGGGTTTTATATTATCGAAATGTTCTTGTAATTTAATTAAGAATGAATCAGTATCAAAACTTTCACTACTGTCTACAAAAAAATCTCCTGGTAATCTTAAGGATTGTCCATAGACTAGTTCAGCGGAAGAACAATTCAAATCTTCCTTTACTGCTACTTCTCAAACCTAATAAAATCAATGGTAGTTCATCTTTCCAATTATTGTTATGCAGTTTGGCCATAAGAGATGCTTTTAATGTTCTATGGAATCGTTCTATCATTCCGTTTGATTCTGGATGATAACTAGTAGTGTGTAACTTTTTAAAACCTAATTTTCGGCTAAATTCTTTTAATAAATGTGACTCGAATTGGCTACCTTTGTCGTGTGTGACGCTATAAGGTACACCAAAACGAGCTATATAATTATTAATTAATATTTTTATAATTACTTCTGTAGTAATTGTTGCTAAAGGATAAACTTCTACCCATCTCGTATATCTGTCTATAAGTGTTAATAGGTAGGAGCAACCCAAAGGGGTTCCTTGCAGTTGAAGTGTGCTCGTTCGGGGTCACCAATTGTAGGTAGCAGGAAATCAGAATCGCAGTAATTAAAATATAATTTTATTTTAAATATGAAAAGCGTTATATAAAAATTGTTGTGTCAAAAGTACGTCTTGTATTGTTTTTTTCGAAATCAGTAATCAATCAATTTTTTGTTTCCTTTTTCCATGGTTACCATCCATCGGATAAGTAGGGTGCTAGTGTACGCAGCTATCGACCAAGATCATAATATATGTGATATTATAATGGTACCATCTGACATTGACACTTGACCAACCTCAAATAAAAACTGACTAAGAAACCTTAAAATAAATTGACGTAAAAGTCAAAACTAAAGGTAAGACTATGTGATGCTATGATGTCGCCACAACAACTGACATTTTTATTTCTATAAATGTGGTGTTGTACAAACATAGTAAAAGAACGTACATAACAGGAATGACAGTGGCTGTTTTTTCAATAGCTCCAGGCCAGATGATAAAACCAGAATATAAATGTGTTTATTTGAGACTTTTCATTTCAATTATTCAATTTGAACTGTGTCCAGGCCGTTGAGGTCTATGCCGGTCGGCGTGGGTTGATGTTTTTTGGTAGCGGCGAAGCCGCCACCCTAAGATAAGCCGTTGCTTCGTTTTCTTGTTGCATATTTATGTACCGGTATGTGCAATCACAATTTTCCGTTAACTACTAATTTTATCACAATCCGGCAACGTTGCAATTATATTTTCCAAATTTGACAGAAACCATCGTCTTTCGATGTTTACAGTCGTTAAAATGCTGATTTTTATAAAAATTAAATAATTTTTTTTGGCTTAAATAATGCATTTACCCCAAAAAAATGTTTAAATGTTCTATGTAAAATACGCTCTTTCTGATAAAAAATAAATTTCTTTAAAATTCCACTGTCCCTATAGTCGTCGGGACCCTAAATTTTTCAATAGCTCTTTCGATGCATACTTGGCAATATCAAAGCTAATGGATATGTTTAATCTTGGCACCTATAATATATTAAATGAAGATAATAGAACATTTGATTTGATTTCAAGTAATAACAATATTCTGGTAGATAAACATCGCATCCTCTAATAGTTGAAGATAAAAAAACATCCAGCTCTTTCTTTAAGCTATAGTATAACTAAAAATCTTAGAAATATACCTCCACTCAATAACCTGACGCACCAGTATAACTTTAAAAGAGCAAACTTTCCTCTTTTATGTGAACAACTTAGGGATTGTAATTGGGAATACTTAGGTTGTATACAAGATGTTAATGTAGCAG
Source organism: Psylliodes chrysocephalus (assembly GCA_927349885.1). Lineage (NCBI taxonomy): Eukaryota > Metazoa > Arthropoda > Insecta > Coleoptera > Chrysomelidae > Psylliodes > Psylliodes chrysocephalus. Next base: position 9,506,952 of record OV651815.1, read on the forward strand.
TAGATTACTTCTATCACAATCTCTACGATGTTTTTGATATTTGTGTACCCAAATTTCAATCTTTAAATAGCAAACGTAATACTTACCCTGCTTGGTTTACCCCGGAAATAATTCGCTTATTGAGGGAAAAAACTTCATCTTAAATTTAAAAGGTTGAGATCATTATTAAAGCATTTAATAAAACAAGAGCATTCATCTTACATGCAAAATATAGAAAATAATATTGCAGTAAATCCTAATCTATTGTCACGAATAGCATTTAAAAATAATTAGATTTTTATTAAAGATAAAATAAAGTACTTTCCAAAAATATATTTCAACTCAAATTTTAATAAAGCCATTTCCAAAAATATAATTTTATTTCAATCTTTTTAATTTCCATTCAATTCCAATTTGTGTTTAATATTACATTTAAAGTTATTTAAAACAATAACAATCTTTTCGTCTAGTAATTAAAAACTTTATTTTATGTTGAAAATAAACAATGCACTCAATTCGGTTATGCTGATTCTACAATTTCAAAACAATGTTGGGGTCAGCTAGCCAAATTGACAAAACAAAAAATTAAAAACATTTTTGGCACAACCGAGGCGATAAGTTCTTCGGCTGTGACGAAAATCGGCAGTAGGTAATACTCTGCTGTATTACAGCAATAAAAATAAAAATAAAAAATAAAGTCGTGACGTTCCAGCTTGCTGTTAAAATATGTGGTAAGGTTATCTTATAAATCTAAAATAAAATAAAATAAAATAAAATAAAAAAGGTATTTCTGAGAAAAGTAACCAGTTGGTTCTTTAAAGTCTTTATAGTGTATATATATATTGTATATTTGGGGTGTATTATAACATTGAGGATTTCTGGGTAGTTTAGGAGATTTTAGTTTGTGTTCATTAAAGATTTGTAGTTTTTTATTTGTGACTTTTATTCCTTCCCAAGTAGCGTAAAGCCAAGCCAAGCGTAATAAATCATAAGAAAGGTTCTCCAGTGAGTATTTTCGGGTGGCGCAAATATCTTCCTCAACTGGAAGATCGTTTGGGCGATCCGAAATACGCAGTGGCGTACCCCACGATTAATTGGTTTGCCTAACAAACCACTTAACGTGACACTATTTCGGAACTTAGTAAATAATAAAAAATCAGGCACATAAGACACTTTCTTTAAAGGGAGTAATGGAGAACATATTACAGATAGAAAAGCCATAGCTGAAGGATTCGCCAACTTTTTGAGCAAAAATCTTCAGAGTATATTATTAGTTATTTTCTCTTAGATTCTACCAAAACTTTAAATACCCCACCATTAAACTTCAGTCGAGTTGCAGTGCAGGACATCAACAATGCCTTTGCCAGATTAAAGCCCAAATTCTCGGCAGGTTCTGACAATGTACTGTTACGAATAAATATAACACCCTGTGAATAGGTATGTTATGATTTGTAAAGTTTTGTCCAAGGGCAGGCGCGCCAAACAAATATTCAATAAAATAATAAAACGTGTAGTTGGACAAGGTTTTATTAAATCATAATATTAAAGTACATGGTCAAAAAAAGATCAACAAGAACACTCTTCAGATTTTTCAAGTGAATATTCGGGAGTTCCTTTTGGTCTACGTTGACGAGCGGTCGAGATTATTCGAATAAAGTATATTCCCTTTTTTTGTGTCCGAAAATAGTCACGGGTCGCGATTAGTTTGTTTAGTAAAAACCATAGTGATAAAAGTAACGTTTGCTTCCGCCAACCTTGCAGCCCAACAATGCTTATGTAAGTAAATAGTTTTAGGTAATTATATCTAGTTATTGTGTAGTCAGTAAAGACTACGGGATTGCGAAAGCAACATAAGTTGTTTTTATTTGTTAAATAAACCAGTTATTTGTTTTACGCTTGTTTCAATTTTCTTTGGTTTAGGAAAACTTACGATCATTCAAAGGCGGTATTGGTTTAGTCAGATCTCTGAGAGGGAGATACTACCAAAGGGAAGAGTCCCCGTAGGGTAAACCCTTTCCCCGTCCTCTGAATCATCGTCAGGAAGTTAGGGTCCCTTCTGAACTTAACCCCCTAGCCGTGTGTTACCTAGAGGCCAATCTAAATACAAATTGGGCCCCTCTATATAACTCGTGGTTACCGCTAAGAGTGGACTTTAGGGTCAGTCAAAAAGGCCTATAATCTCACTCTTAACAGTATTTTATATATTTTTATGGCTGCCATGTAGTTAAGAGCCTATAATCGAGAAGACTTGATTAATATAACCATTGAATAATTACACAAAAAATACTATTTGTGTGAAAAACATTTTCAGCCCAGTAGTTTTTCAGTTGGATCAACTCGGAAACGTTTATTTGAAAATGTACTTCTGACAATATTCTGGCACACACCCGCAACAAATGAAAACATTGATCGTTCTGAATGAATCTGTGCCCTCATCATCTTCTACTAAATCCCACGACGATTTTCTTAGTACACCAGGTATTAAAAATAATATAAAAGTGTTGTGTTTATGTATTTTTTTTAATTTAAATATTTTTTTAGGTCCCAGCAAAAGAATGACTAACTTTGAAGATTGAAGAGAGATTGTTGTTAATATTTCGATAATGCTAGTCCCAAAAATATCTCCTTCGGTTGGGCCATAATTTTTAAACCAACTATTTGCAGATATAAGCCTCTAGCTAGAAGACATTCCAATGAATACAAGCAGTTTGCGCTTACCTTGTATTTATTAGGACCTAGGACATATTCCTTGGTCTAAAATTTTATGCCTTTTGTGTGTATTTTTTATATTAGATTTTTATTAATTTGATTTTTGTAATAAGTGTTCTTCGTAATTTGGATTAATTAAAATTAATAGTTAGTATGGGTACGTGTTTTATTTATAACAACCTTTTTCATACAGTACTTTTCTTCAAATCTCAATTTAATTCAAAGTTCTAATAATTATATATCTAAATGTGCAAATTTATGTGTACAATAAATTCATATGATTTATAAACAAATCCTAAATCCAGTCTAAATTTATGACATGAGGATGTGCCAGCAAGAGTAATATTAACATGATATAAGTTTTCCAAAATAGTCCTAAGATGATGCATAGTTGATGCACCCTAGTTCTATCTAAACGATTATCTTTATACACACTTGAAGATGCCAATATTCAAAGAAGAAATAAAAGAGGTTACTGCAAAACATGAGGGTCGACTCCATTTCCACGTCAATGAAGACGTGCTACAGTTACTGGACAACTCTGAATTCAACAGAATACTCGAAAGAAAGAAAAGCCATTTGAGCTAGTGCAGTGAACGTTGGTGCTAGTGTAAAACATTGTAATAAATCGTTACGCCAATTATTGGTAATGCATTTCTATCAACTACTAGACTAATTTTGTTTACAAAAATTGAATTGAAAACAATCACGGGTTTAACGACCGAGTTGTCAAATTATTATAAGAGAGTATGGCGAAAGTCTTATTACAAGAATTTTTTATGGTATTATTGTCACGCTAAACAAATATCACCCTATACATAAAATATACATTTTCTATTTTAATATACATTCGTTAAATTAAATAATTTTGCATAATATTTTGATAAACATTAGATGCAATTCATAACTACATTCTCGAACATGTAAATATAACATTAAATTAGACACGTACTGACCTTAACCGATTAATATAAAAATCGGCTAGGTCAACAATAATGTCACTCTTAGTTTGAGTCTTATCATCGTCCTGCATCTCATTAGCAGAAGTGACGTGACGTGCCCCGTCGCCTTTAGATGTTTAGCCCTTGGTAAGGCCCTTTTTATATTATTGTAATATTGTGGATATTTTATTTTATCTTTAATAAATTGTTAATTGTTGTTCTGCTCTTTTATTTCTCCGAATCAGGTAGCAAATAGAGTCACTAGATAAAGTAGCTCGTGACATTATTGACATGTCATAAGGCTCTAAAACACATAAAAGGCTTTCAAAATTACAATTGGGAAGTATATTTGCATTCTTAATGCCAGTTTTCCAGGAAAAAAACACAACACATTAATAAATTGTAATAGAATCACTCTGTTAAAGAGTTGTTATCAAAAAAAAAACTGATGAATTAAGCACAACGAGTATTCGATCTGGTTCCTCAAGTAAAAAACCCTTTTTTAATTTAGCGATTCAGTACAATTTACTTCAAAATAAATTATTGTGATGCCTTATTTTTCTAATTATATCACTAACCTTCAATAAGTTTGTTACAAATATTTAAATCCTTTTCTCAGTGTATTATCCGAATCTTGTTATTTTTACCAGTGTAACAACCAGCAAACACGTCAACTGTCACCGAGTGTCACTTTAAATTTTGACCACCACGACATCAAAGTGCCGACCCAAGCCTTCGCTTCTGTAATAGGTAGGTTATTCTGTGATATAAGTGTATTATAATAATCGGTTAGTAATCGTATTGCTTACTTCACTTTTCTGGCTAGCATGTGTCACTTCCTCACCAGAAAAAGTCACTTACTGTACGATTCATAAGTGTTTTCGCAATATTACCTTCAGAACCTTTTTTACAGTTACTCCCAGTTCTGAATGGGTACATTCAAGTCAACTGTCGGACATATTTGTACGTATATAAAGGCAATTGTATTATTAAAAATGCTGTTCAATATGTAACTGGCAAAATAATTACCTGTCAGATTCAACAAACTTGTTATATTGCCTTGCAATCATAGATCATAGGTATCATCCTTGAAGAATTGTATCAAATTATAATAGAAATAATACCAATATTATTATTTGAAACTTAAGGGGTAATTCTGTAGGTATAAGGTATATTATTTTGAAACACCCTCCTCAGAAGATTAAAAAAAAATACTTTTTCTATTTTATTTTCCCTATATATTAAGAGCAATCCAGTCCCTTCTGACGTCACACCGCACGAATATCACGACCTCCCTTTAAAGTATTTGGAACCTTGTTCGCTACATAAATTTGGCAATGTTGTGTGTCGTACCCTGAAGGGTCCGATTACAATTCAGGTATAATTCGTTGGCTATCGCCGCCTACTGGGGGTTAGTGGCTTGTTAATATACGAAAGTAGGAATACTATTTTTAAACTAAACATCTCAAATATTTTTTATTTATTGATAGTTATAGATGATATACAGGGTGTCCCGAAATTAGACGGTCATATTTTAACAGCGTAATCTACATCCTAAAATAGTAGTAAAAGTTCATATAAACAGGTCCGAAAACTTTTCTTTTCCGAGATACAGGGTGTTAAAGGTGAAGTCCTGATACCACACTTTTGTAAATATTTTCTAAACGTTTAAAGATAATTAGGTAAAATTTGTTACAAATACTTACCTTTTTACGCTTCATTTATTGGACCCCCAGTTATTGATCATCTTCTTAGGTGGGTAAATTAGGGGGAGCTTAGGGTAAAATTGCGGTGTGTATCTGTGTGTCTATATCCACCATAACTCATGAACCGATACACAGAAAAACACTAAATTTTAAACTTAAGTTTTATTTCGGCCTGACGTGAAATAATTAGATTTTGGACAAAGTCGGAACATCTGGGGGGGTACTTTATGGGAGGCCGTTTTTATATTTTATTGAATATATCTGTTATTTATGTTTGGAGAAGAACATTATTCAAATAAAAGTTACTTCTAATATTATTATCTATAATTTTTGTTTTATGTCAAAATTTCCTAAAATAGTCCGTATTCGAGAAATTTGACAAAATGTGCAAAATTCTAAACTAAACTAAAAGTTGTTTGCGATATCGATCTCTATAATTTTTGTTTATACATGATTTTTCTAAAATGGACCGTAATGGAAAAATTGTAGGAAAATTGCTAAATTTAAATTTTTCAGTATTTTCGTTTTCAATGAATAACTATAGAAAAATGTTTCGAGGTAGATAGATGTATGTGGAAAATGTAAATATTTAGTTTATCCTCTAAACATTTATAGAGGTACTGCAATAAGTTCTACAAAATAACCAGAAAAAGCCTATAATAACTAGATAGGAAAGTCATGTGTTGGACACATCAGATTTTTTGACTATAAAATTTGGAAAACCAATATTTTCTATATAATAAAGCTACATTTGTTGCATCTCGCTAAGACGCGCCATTTTCAAGAGAAAAGCATGTTACCTTATTCGAAAGTGTAAACAATAATTAGTAGTCTGTAGAATTAGAAATTTTATTTTTTTTTTAACTTTGAAAAACCGGTAACTAAAGAAATTTTAGAAAATATTTCATCTGGACTTCACTTGTAACACCCTGTATCTCGAAAACGAAACGTTTTCGGACCTATGTTTATATAAACTTTTACTCCTATTTTTATATAAACTTTTACTCCTATTTTTAACCGACTTCATAAAAGGAGGAGGGAGGTTCTCAATTCGTCGCAATATTTTTTTTATTTTTTTTTTATGTATGTTCAGCGATAATTCTTTAACACGGTGTCCGATTTTAATGATTCTTTTTTTGTTAGAAAGGGGGTACTTCAGGGGTGGTCCAATATAAATTTGGTCAAAATCTAATAATTGGGTCCATGACAAAATCCTCAAACTCTTCATTTTTTATGTATGTTTAGCGATAATGCTTTACCACCTTGTCCGATTCATATGATTCTTTTTTTGTTAGTAAGGGGGTACCTCAGGGATGGTTCCATATAAATTTGGTTAAGATGTGATGACGGCATCTGCACATTTTTGAAGTCGGTTTTTTTTAATTTTTAATTTCTAATACTTGTTTTTTTTTATTTATTATAGATACAAACTAGCTACAGCATTGAATATTTTATAAATAATTATCATATACATAAATAATTGGATAATTGCAAATAAGTAAAGTTCTTTTTAGCTAAATGATTTTAGATTTTAGTTATATTTAAATTAATAAAATCTTAAAATAGTTATCCTTGTTTAGTTAATATCCATTATTGCAATTTAGATCTATAAAGACCTATCGAATTTAGGTTTTTAAATTCCACCGGAAGTGCGTTAAATATTTTAGGACCGAGGTATAAAACAGTATTAGTTTCGAAAGCAAATATAATTATTATCACAGTATAACACTGATTCGTATCCGTGATCCGAAAAAAGAATTCGATCACTTGATTCGAATCTTTTTTTTTTTTTTTTTTTTTTTTTTTTTTTTTTTTTTTTTTTTTTTTTTTTGAAAAAGGATTCGAACATTGGATCCGTGATTCGAATCACATCTCGTGATTCGGATTCGTGATTCGAATCCATTTTTTCGAGGATTTGTCCTAGCTCTGGGTGACGGCATCTGCACGTTTTTGAATTCGGTTTTTTTAATTTTTAATTTCTAATACTTGTAGGATGTAGATTACGCTGTTAAAATATGACCGTCTAATTTCGGGACACCCTGTATATTGGAAATTCGAAATAATAGTTATGACGTAGCGGTGTTTTTCTAATTGTAATCGGACCCTAGGTATATGGATACGGAAAGTGATGAATTGGAGATAGGTAAATTGTATTTATTGTATTAAAGGAACAACAAATATAAGTACAATTAAATAAGTATATTAATATAACAATTTTTTAAAGTCTGTATTAAAAAAATTATTAAATTAAAAAAATAACTATTAAAACACGAAATGTTAATTTTTTCTCTTTTACAACACAAAATATACAATACTGTTGAATCAAAATTTTCTCTTGGCAGCAGGTGGTTTTTGTGACGCGACAATTATGATGCTCATAAATTAAAGTTAATTCTCTTTCAATCTTAAGGTGTTCATACCCCTTATAATTATCGGACAAGAATATCTCAAAATATTTAAAATTTGGCAAAATAAATTAGGCAATAATATCTATAATATGCATATATTTTAATGTTTTAATTCCTTCCAGTTTCCCAAAAAAACTAAAAGGGCTTTAATTTTGAAATATCATAATGAAAATAAATGCATTCCTCGACAGCACTATTCTTAATATAATCCCCAAATTTAAGCCTCTAATGTCTTGTTAATGATTTCTTAAAATTTGCCAAAATTAGTGGCTAAAACGCTTCGTTAAGTGCTATCTTCTGGTGTAAACTGGTGTAAATTATTGCAAGAAACGAATAATGACAGAGTGTACGATACGATAGTTACAAGCCCGTTGCACTGTTTTCCACTCAATTTATTAAAAAAAATAATAATAAATTAGGGTGTTAATTTTTTTTCTCTGAAGCTATTGGTTTTGGGAAAAAAATTCAAGAATAAAAAAAAATTAAATAAATCGAGGATTTCATAAAAGTTCATCTCGAAAAAAAGTTTTGATATGAAATAAAGTAAGTGTTGCTAATTTCACCCCCTATAATGTAACAGAAATATTGAAAAAATACCCGTGGTTAGTCCTTTGCGATTACAGAATTTCAAGTTTCTAGCTTTACTGAAATTTTAGAAAAAAAATAAAAACTCAATTTTAGTCACCACTTTTTAAGGGTGATATCTCGAAAAGGGGTGGGCTGAGGAAATTTTGTTATAGAAAAGACCCATCTTAATTTCATACGAGCACTCAGTTTCTGAATTTTGTCGCATGTATTTAGAAACACCCTGTATATTACACATTTTTTTAAGCGTGCAAAATTCTTGACAATCTCTTTTCCCTAATTGGCACATGTCGTATTTTTCTAGGATTTACTAACTCTGGCAGCAAACAAATGAAATAGAAATTTGTCAGCTGTGCATTTTTGCCTTTCAGAATTTTTCATTTCATAAATTAACTAAAAACTAAATTAAACAAAAACCTAACAACGCCTCAACAACAAACTAAGACGATCACAATAATTTCCCACCTCTTCAAAAACAACTACCTATTTTTCGACATAGGAATTAACAAATTTAACTAAACGGCAGCTACCCTTTTAACCACGGGCTTCAAAGACTAGCAGCGTTGCCATATTCACTGGTATCATTGTTTTAATAGAATTAGTATCGGAATAAAAACTATGTTAATCTTCGGTCCTGTTTAAAATTGGTAATCTTTTTGAAAATAAGTTATTTAGAAAATAGTTAAGATATTTCTTATAGAATGCCGGTAAAGAGCCAAAAAATTAAATTTATTAAAAAGTTGAAATTTTTGTTGTTTTTCTTTAAAAATATAAGTTTTTCGCGGTTTAGCGAAATTCTTGGTTCATTTTTACAGCGATTGGCCTGAACCATTTTTTTTACAATTTTTTTTAACTGCCTCAAATGTAAAATTGATTTTTGGTGGAGGAGCGCCCGTCATGTTTGCTCTTAAGCTACTAAAGACACGAAACTTGGTAAATATTATTTACAATAAAACTACATTTATTTAAATTTTTTTCAACCCTGAAGTATGCTTAGAAGGGGTTGAAATGGTCAACCCCTAAGATATTTTTTCTTATAACTTTTTTTTAAATAAATTTGTTTCTTTAAAAAAAATATGGCTAAAAAGCCTAATTCATTTACTAACATTTTTATCTCAACAAGTTTTTTCGAAAAACATTTAAGAGCAAAATTTACGAGAAAAAATGCACCAACATTTATTGGAAATATATATTTTTAAATCTACCTATAAAATGTTTTGCAAACTTTCTAGAACTTTTTGGCAGACACTGTATACACAATAAATCAAAAAATATATTTGACTGACAAAAAAGATCTCATTTATTGGTTTCTAAAAGGCCAAGGATACGTAAAATGTGCTATTTTTTCACTGTTCACAATGATTTGATGTTTTTCGTACAAATGTTTGGACTTCGCCGTAAGATATTTGAAATTTGCGGCGTTTGTCCCATTCTTGATCTCAGATGGAGTTTATCGAACATCAGCAAATCTGCACTAATTGTTTGACAGTTCAAATTTTAAAATAATGAAATTTCCATAGTTACGAAAATCAAAATAATGTTGATTGGGATTTTTGCAGAAGATATATGACCGAAATATTTTTTTTTCTGATGGATTAATCATGTCCTGAGGCGGAAGTGCGTTGAAGTAACGGGAGATTATGAAGTCATTTGGTATCATTATTAGGAAGATAACTTTTCTAGTTTCCCTCGAATATAACGATTTTTATTATTTAATATAGGTACTACTATTGTTGGAATTTCTTTAAGTTTATGTAGGTAACTAATTTAAAAAATCAATTCTAACCATTATTGTGCTTTTAATGTAGGTATCCAAAATCAGTCGACTTCTGAATGGCATGCCACCGGATAAAGGATATTGCTCTCAACAATAGAAACTGAAGAAATGATGGAATGTTAATACTACTATTGTAAATTTTGGAATTTGGATTCTTCAGGTGAAATTGCAGTTATTTGTATTTTATGAAAGTTGTTTGCACTCGCTCACAGTTTCTTAGGATTGCCATCGGAATTACTTACAGACTGTTTTAAAAGTACAGTTCCACAGCATCATATTATAATTTTCTCAATGATTTTAATACAACAAATCTAAATAATAGACAAGGCAAATATTTGAACTTAAAAAATTGTTGAAAAGTTGGATACGTCCGATGGAAGAACATCTTTAGAATTTATTGTTATTTCTTTATATTTAAATTTATTTATACAGTATAACCCCCTAAGTTGGAATCATATGGAATTTTTTTTTATTATTAATTTTAGGAAAAAAGTTATTCTTCATAGAAAGTTCTGCATTATCTAAAACCTAGAATACAGTCATCAAATATCAAATTTTTTCAGTGGTATACGAGGTTTGTCAAAAAATATGAGTACCTTTATTCTGTATACGACTTGATATTTGATGGTTGTATTTTAGGTTTTAGACCAAGCTCGACTTTTTATAAAGAACAACTTTTTTTCCTAAAATTAGTAATAAAAAGCTTTTCTATGCCACCAACTGTCTACGTAAATTAGCGGCATATGAAAAAAAAAATTATTATTAATATTGGGAAATATTGGGAAAAAAGTTATTCTTTATAAAAAGTCGAGCATGGTCTAAAACCTAAAGTCGTATAAAGAATAAAGGCACTTTACTCTTGAGTAAACTCATATTTTTTGACAAACCTTGTATACCACTGAAAAAATTTGATATTTGATGACTGTATTCTAGGTTTTAGATAATGCAATATTTTTATGAAGAATAACTTTTTTCCTAAAATTAATAAATAAAAAAGTTTTCCATATGAGTCCAACTTAAGGGGACATACTGTTTATTAATAAAAAATTATGAATTTTTTTTTTCAATCATTTTTTTAAAAATTAATATTTTCTTCTTTATGATAAAATTTTTATTTGTTATTTTTATTGATTCCTATAAGATTTTCAAGATTTTGATTAATTCGGTGAATATTCTTTATTTTAATTTTTTTATTTATATTTTCTTATTTTAATTTTACTTGGGCTAATATTAGGAATATATTAGGCCGTGATTTATTATCATTACGGGTGTGAAGTTATCCACATCCACAAAAATAGAGCTCCATTGTAATAGTCATAAAACTTGGTTCAAATGACATGTAGAGGGTTTCCATTTGCAGATTTCAAATGGGGGGGGGGGTTTAATACATAACAAACATACCCGCAATTAACTTTTGCTCCGTCTGAGGGGGTGCAATTGGGGGTGAAATTTAAAAAAAAATCATAGAAGCCACAAATGGCATTGTACACCTTTCAGCTTGGGATATGTTATGTAGTTTACTATTTTCTTCATCCCTGATACATGCTGGAGTTTGTCGAGCCGTCTGAGGGGGTGCAATTGGGGGTGAAATTTAAAAAAAAATCATAGAAGCCACAAATGGCATTGTACACCTTTCTGCTTGGGATATGTTATGTAGTTTGCTCTTTTCTTTATCCCTGATGCCATGCTAGAGTTTGTCGAGCCGTCTGAGGGGGTAATTTATTATTTTGTTTTAGAGAAAACACATTTTTATTTTATATAAAGAAGTATATTTTGACTTATTTTGACCTATTTTTTTTATGAATTTTCTGTACCTACATTATATGTACTTGTGTAATATTATTTTTTAAATTAAGAATAATTTTTTTTTTTAGAGAAAACATTTTTACTTTAAATAAAGAAGTATATTTTCTGTACCTACATTATAATGTACTTGTGTGATATTATGTTTTAATTCAGGAATAATTTTTTATTTTGTTTTAGAGAAAACATAATTTTTATTTTATATAAAGAAGTATATCTTCAGTTACTTTTTTTTATGTATTTTCTGCACCTAAATTATAATTAACTATATATGATTTTTCTTTGAATTTCACCCCAATTGCACCCCCTCAGACGGCTCGACAAACTCCAGCATGGTATCAGGGATGAAGAAAAGAGCAAACTACATAACATATCCCAAGCAGAAAGGTGTACAAAGCCATTTGTAGCTTTTATGATATTTTTAAATTTAACCCCAATTGCACCCCCCTCAGACGGCTCGACAAACTCCAGCATGGTATCAGGGGTGAAGAAAATAGCAAACTACACAACATATCCCAAGCTGAAAGGTGTACAATGCCATTTGTGGCTACTATGATTTTTTTTTTATATTTCACCCCAATTGCACCCCCTCAGACTGAGCAAAACTTAATTGCGAGTATGATTGTATTGAAACCTCAATTTAAATCTGCAAATGAAAAGCCTCTACATGTCATTTGAACGAAGTTATATGACTATTACAATGGAGCTGTATTTTTTTCAGTGTACATTTGTGGATGTGGATAACTTTACACCCGTATACTTTAATTTTATTAAGATTTTGAATTTGTAGTTTAATAATTTTTGCTAGAGGTAAATTAAATAAAAATTATTTCAATTTTTTTTTTATTAGTTATATTTTTAATAACAGGGGTAGCAGAGGAGTCAGGGAGCCGGCCGCCCCCCATGCTTTTCATTTTGTTAATCCATTTTTTTGCATAAGTACAATTTATTAACTGGAACATTTTTTTTCTAATAGAAAATAAAATGTTAGGAGCATACTTATTCTTGTCATCTGGGCAAGGGTTGAATCCTCGTAAAAATAATCTGTACCTTATAATAAGATAAATTTTGGAGTATTTGGAGGGATTAAACATTAATGTAAATGGTTAAGACTTTAGAGGAAATGTTTATGATGGAAAACGTAAAAATGTTTTTTCCTTCAATTCACCAAATTTTTAAAATAATCTTAACTCTACCTCCCACTACTTACAGTATTGAAAGAACATTTAGTACTCTAAGAAAAGTTAAAACTTGGTTGCGTTCAACTTTTTTTGAAGACCGTCTAAATGGATTATTTCTGATAAGTGTTCATCAGAAATTATTTTTAAATGAACGAAAAGAATTTATAAAAAAAGTAACGGATACATTTTCACCTGAACCCCAAAGGATACTGCTTTTTTTTAGTCAAGAATAAATTGTGACAACAATTTTTTTCGATATATACTTTAAATACGTTATTTTACATTTTAAAGACGTCTCTTTTTAAGTATTCGTTTATATAGGTCTTAGATTTTTGTTAATTACCATAAATTGTTCTTTCTTCAGTAACTTTTAAAGTAATAAAATAAATTAAGATATTTTATGTTTTTGTATCTCCCCCTGATTTTTTTTCCTGCGAACGCCTTTACACTTACCAAATCGTATTTTGACGTCAAGATTTTAGTATTGGCGGTGTGTATAATAAATTAGTATATTTACAATGTTAAAACAATGTACCTATTATAAAAAATAATAAAGCGTTGTTATTAAAAAATCAGTTTTCCTATCACCCTCGTATTACGTAAACAAATTTGACATTTACAAAAATACGCAGTTTTGTCAGTTTATTCATTAAAAACTAAAATAAGTTACCTGCGCCAATGTATTTATTTACCTTAATTAGGTATTTATCATTTGAAGTAATAATGCGCGTTAAAAGTTAAAAGAAAAATAAGGCTGCAGACAACATTTGTACGTACTTTTTGGACGATATTACAAGGTAAACACTACAGATTTTTTTGCAGTAAAACAAAGCAAAACCCGGCAAAATAAATTCTGTTGTTATAAGACTGAGGAAATGTTGAATAAAACACGTTTGCTGCGTTTTAATAACAGCTAATCCTTTAATTGACACCTGCAATGATTTAACCCATTGGACCAGACCATTCCACCCTTGACTGCAAGACACAAAAGAACATTGAACCGTCGAGACTTCAAGGTTCTTTCCGATATCAAGCAGCAACAAAACAATAACTTGCAGAAGTAAAATAATTTTAGAAATAAAAGAATATTTCACTCACCCTGTGCTGAGAATTCTTAATTTTCACTTTATCACCACTGTCACCAACAAGAACTACACCCCTCCTCGCTAAAGATGAGACTGATGAAAATTTTCACAGAAATTTGATACAGAAGTGAACTATTAATAAAACGCGCATGCTCGCTTCACTTTCGTTTTAGTCTTTTTGTAAATACCTCCAGCTTTGACCGATATGGCGCAGAGTTTTAAGTAAAAACGTTTTTTAAGAAGGCGAATTAACCCATTGGTATTTTAATGGATTCTAAGACTGGAGATTTTTATTTGTTTTTTTTTATTGAATATATTTTGACTGGTGACAGCTAACCTACGCGGTTATGTTCAGTTTAAATTAAAATCTTTATTATTTTTTTAAATGATCTGTTTTATTTATTGTTAAATCAGAACTATTTTTTATTTTTTCAAAAAAAATTATATTTCTCTGTGATATCCCTACTCCCTACCCGTGGAGGATTAATATTTTAAGCCTTATCTACGACATTTATAACGCTACTCATAGAACGGAGTGCGCAATTTCATTAGGATTGCTTCTGCAGGATTGAAAAAGAGCTATGCAACTTACATTACATGACAGTTTTTGCGAATGGTTTGCTGCCTATCATAAACCTCTGCAGAAACAAACCTACTGTAGAGGTCATCTCTGAATACGTGGAGTGATTGGATGTGACAGTAACTAGGATTCTTAGGGCCGATTCCATCATTGTGAAAAACGGAGATTAAAATGACATTGTTAATGTAAAAATATCATTTTAAACTTCGTTTAACACAACGGCGGAATCGGTCATTAAAGAGTAAAGAGTAGCACAATTAACTTGAAAGGATGCCGTACCGCCACGCTTGATCCATAGAGGTGCTTGGACACGGACTAGCGTGGTAGTAGAGGGGTCTGAATCGTGAAGAAAATATTGTCTTTATTACATAGAAATAAAGTTATATTTATTTTTAAGATAATTAAATGCAATTTTTTGTGTAATAAAGTTATAATTAATTAAAAAGACAATCTTTCCTCATGTCATGACGATGCCGATGTTTGGATTATGTTAGTATACCATATATTTGTTATTACGTTTTTCCTTCTTCATAAATAAAAAGTTTTATTTCCAATACTGGTATTAATATGCATAATATACTACACAAAATAAGTGTAACATATTTTTTTGTATGTATGTGACCACCATCGAGATAGAATAAAGTAGAGACGACATGAACACTATTTTGCCATATGACAGATGGACGCACTTCAAGTGACGGAAAAGTGTAATGAAAATGGCGACTTGAGTGGTATTTGATTTTTTAAAATTAATACATTTGAAATCTGACAGAATGAAAATGATTTTATATCTTTTAAATAAAGCTATTTAACCAAAATGGCACTTATTTTCACCAAAACTGACTAGGGGGTCTATTCTGTAACAATTTATTCGCTAATTGACTTCTGTCATTATTAAAAACGGATTCCTTTAAAATAGTCCTCAAATAACAATCATTTTTAAAGGGATGTTAAAATTTTTAACGGTTTTGAATTGAAAATTGAGGATTTGTATAGTTATGTTTTCAAACTAGTTTAAATAAATCTTAAATGCGATATTGTCAAGTGTTCTCCTGCCATTTTTAAGGGAATCCGTTAAAATAAATAATTTTTAACAGGCCTATAAAATTTGTGTATACAGAATACCATTTTTGGTTAAAAAAATTAACGGGCCGCTAAAAGTTTAATTTTTAAAGGCCTCTACATTTTAACAGATGTGTTAGAGAATAGAACCCTAGCTCCACTATCTCGAGTTTGACATTGACGTAAAAATGTAATGCCAAGGGCGGACACTTTAGCATCGTCATAGCATCTCAATATGGTGACCACCGACCACCTATCTTTAGTTTAAACACCTCAACTTTATATACTTTACACCTTACATAGGCGGTATCTGTAATTATTATTTCATCTAGACTTTAAGAAAAAACAACAGCCTTTTCTTCATTTGGTAAATTAGTAAGATAAGGAAGTTCAATATTTGAAAAAAAATATCTCTTCATGAAAAGTGACGTCATATACTATTTTAGTCTAATAATACATCACATGCATAAATCAATTCTTCGGTCTTGCTTTCTTACGTTAAATGAAATGTAAAACGGGCTTTATATAGCTCGACTTACTGACAGTTTTGACTTTGACATTTTTGACATTCATTTCATTCGAGTTTTGAAGTTTGATGGCTCCGACACCCTTTTGACTTTCTGGCTACAATGGCAGAAAACCTAGCTAGGAGACCCAAAAAGAGTATTTTAAAAAATTCCAGTAGTTTTGACAAACAAGAGTCACAAATTAGTGTAAAGTAAGATAGTTTCCTTTTCCATTTTTATTATATATCTTGCATGTGGTACTTCTGTGTTATGTTTTTGATTAAATTGTTTTTAGGAAGCCAAAAGAGACAAAATGGGATGAAATGAACATAATAGCCACTCTTCACCCTGCAGATAAAGATTATGGGCACATGAAAATTGAAGAACCTAAAACTCCTTTTAATTATATGGACCCAGATCACTTGGATGGCTTAAATCCAGAAGAACTAGCCGACAGGTAGGTATCTCAAATAAGATAATAGATTATTACTATTAACAAATTTATATTGTTAATGTTATCTATAGTTGAGGGCAAAATCCGCCTCTACATTAAATGTTTATATTAACAGGAAGTACCAATTATGCAAATAGATGATTTCATTCTTATTTATAAGTACTAATTAAATGCATATTAGTACTAAAAAGTGCTGCATAAACATTTTGTTTAATGACATTAAAAGTACTTAACTATTTTGTCAAATTATTACTGGCAAAGAGTTCTAACAGAAATATAATTTTGATTTTATAAGCAATACTTGTTAGTGATTACATATATTTATAAATAGCATTAAAATGAAAAGTATTTTAAACAATTTGGAGCTCATTACTATCATAAAATAGGCCTAGGTTTATTGGGTCTAAATTAAAATGTTTTCTAAGTAGTCATTGAGTATGAGACTACAAATTACTTGGGGTCAGATCTAAATCTGATAATTTTAGTCAAGTTGAAAGTCCAATTTTAGATTTGAATATCTAATATTTCTTTTGACTAAGACTCCAAATTTATATCTTTACTACTAAAACTGACATCAGAAATAATTAATTTGAATAGACTTTGAAGTAAAGATGTATGAAGTATTATTATTTAATTTTGTTTAATATCAAATTTTAGTATTTTATTACTAATGTATAACTAATCTGTGTTAAATCAAGCTTGCAAAAATTTTAAATTATAAAATAGGTACATCCTATTATCCAAGAATACTGATCAAGGAGAAGTGACAGCTTGGTATTTTCAGTGTACCGTTTTTGTATGTTCATGTACGAAAATAAGTTGTGTATCACTCAAAATCATGTTAAATGATATTTTTTGGTGTTTCTTTTGTGTTGTAATGGAACGAAGATTATTTATACACACTAGGGTTGCATAAAAGAAGATTAAATCTTTAATCCAGGATAATATATTTTATCTATGGATATTTTTTATCTCTAAATTAGTAAATCCTATGATTTTGTGGAATTTTAATTCTTTAATCCATCAAAACAGTTGTTATTTATTTTGGATTGATGGTAAACTTCAAAACTGAACAAAATGAATGTAAGCAAGGGTGAAAAGTAAAACAACTTTATTGATTACTGAATTAGACAAGATAAATTTACTAAGGTTATGGTCTGTTATTAACTGACTACTAACTGCAATCGACCAGGATTTCTTGGTTACATTTGGACCACGGTCGAGATTTACGTCACTTTTGTCACACCGTAAAAATATAGCGGTTGGTGAATTGACATTTGAGTCACCCTTTTCAGGTAACCACTTCCCTAATTTAACCGATTTTTCAGGAATGTCAAGCAGAGCGGTTAGTTTTGGACCAAGTAACAGATATTTCAGTTAATAACGGACCATACCCTTAATATTACCAATATAATTAGAAGTCAAACTTCAAATTTATGTATACAAATGTCAACATAATCCTTAAAATAATACAACCCAAATATGACATTAGCTTGGATAACAAAATCTAGAGATACTAAATATCCATGAATAAAATGTATTATCCTGTGTTTAAAATTTAATATTCTTTTATGCAATCCACTATTAGGTATTCTAATACAGATACAAAATAAGCCAAAAAAGTTAATAGGAAATTAAGATTTTTATCACTTGTACTTATGAATATTAAGTAGGGTTCGATTACAATTAGAAGAACACAGATGTAGCTGTGTTCTAGTAACTGACTTATTTTTTTATTTATTGATAGTTATAGATAATATGTATTCTAAATTTGAAGTAATGGTTATGATTGTAATCCGACTCCTATAATGATTTATTTATTTTTGATATTTTATTTTTCATAGGTAGGTATTGGATTTTGTAAAAAAAAATTCCTTTATTGTTCAAACAGGAATACACCCAATTACAGAACAGCTTAAATAATAATAATAATAATAATAATAATAAGGCTGAAACAAGTATATAATAATATATAATAATTAAAATAAACATAAATAAGAATAGTAATGAATATTATCCAAATTTAACAAAAATAGACAACCGTGAATCATGTAATGAAATAAAGAAACCAGCTAATTTATGACAATATTTTGATTTTATTCTTAAACTGATTTATTGAACATGAGAATGGGTCAATCCCTTTAGTATTTTCATTAAAATCGATGCACAATGTATTTAAGGGAGAGTTCAATCATGATGTTCGTTCTGGGAATAGCGAGCTCAGTTCTCCTATTTGGTCGTGGTACATATAAATTAATTTGTTCTAGGGGCTCTGGACAATCAATTAAATTATTCATTAATTTATATATAAAGAAAGATACATGAAATGTAAGTCCTGCGATTTTCAAGAGATTTTATTTATGTATTTATTTATTTGTATTCAAACAGGCAAACAGCCTTACTACATGGATAAAAGTATCATAATACATAAATAATAATAATAATATTAATAATAAACAGTAGGTAATTACAACTAATATTACAACTTATTCAGTAAAGTAATAATTAATCAAGAGTAATGTAATAATTAAATAAAAGTTTTCGGAACATATTAAATGGTAGTGTCCAATCTACGAAAAATTTAATAAAAATTTAATAGTAATTATAATTTTAACTTGATTTTTAATAATTGTTTATGATGGTTTCATCCAAATAAAGAATGTGTATCGTACAAGAGAGTAGTTGAACAAACCAAGTCCAAAATAAAATATATATAGCCATCCCAGAAACTAAAAGAAGATACCAAATACAAAGCAATATGTATTAACATTGAGGGATTAACGTCACATATTGATGAACTTCGAGAATATCTAACTGAAAATAAACCTTTATTAGTAAACGTAACAGAAACACATATTACTGCAGATATAGAGGACAGCGAGATTCAAATTGCAGGGTACCACTGTATAGGAGTGAATTCAGATAGCAGACATACTGGAGGTTGGGAAAACGTAAACTATTCAGTTATACAAAAAGTGTCGGTCTCTTTAAACTATTGGGTACTATTACTTAAAATACAACAAAGTAATAAGTCAGCTATAATTGGAACTGTTTATCGATCCCCACATGGCAATTGTAATGATTTTTGGCTGTTTTTTGATGACTTACTACAGAGAGATCTTGTAAATACTAATGATACGATTATATTTGGAGACTTCAACATGGAGTTTAGATCTGATGTGGGTATAGTCAACAAGTTCAAAAATACTATACAGGATTCGGGATTTAAACAAATTGTCAAAAAACCAACAAGAATATCAAAAACTTCGTCTTCCTTGATTGATTGGATAATAACAAATAATTTCTCGCTAATTGAACTTCCACGAGAATTTCCAGTAATGTCAGATCATGAAATGATAGGTGTAGAATTAAAGGGATGGTGTATAGATCGGAAAAAGGAAATGACTTGTGTACGTAAAATAAATAAGGAAAAAATCAAGAAAATTACAGAGGATCTAATAGAAGCATCATGGGATACGACCTCAACAGATACCGATGTTTTATACAGGAACTTTATCAATAATACCACAAAGTCTATAGAAAAAATTGCCCCATTAGAAATAATGGTGAGTAACAGTAAACCATGGGTAAATAATAAAATAAAACAAGCACAAAAAGTTCGTGATGAAGCATATAGGAAATTTACCATAACAAAAATTGAAAAAGATTGGAAATTATATAAAACTAAAAGAAATAAGGTAACGACCATATTCAGACAAGAGAAGAAGACATATTTTGAGGACAAAAAAGATAAATCTAAAAATGATGGAAAATAAATGTGGAGAACTATAAAACAATTGCTAGGTCAAAATAAAAAAAAGTTAGATGTTGAAAAAATTATTGTTAGTGAACATAATAGTACTGTGGAAGAGAACTTTAATAATTTTTACAAAAACAGTATCCAGGAAATCGCAAACAGCATTGAAGATAAGAGGATTTCACCCATGGAGGACGTCAATATCAACAGTGGGTTTGGTGCTTTTAAAAAAATGAGTTTTAATCAATTAACAAAAATAGTGAACAATCTTAAAAATAAAAGTTCAGGTGACGCATGTTTAAGTATTGCACTTTTGAAGGGGTTATTTTGTGTTATCGGGTACCCTCTTCTTAATCTGGTAAATACGGTCATTGTAAAGGGTACGTTTCCCAGTGATTTAAAAGTTAGTGTAATTGTGCCAATAGCCAAAATATCATGTCCAACAAGACCAGAAGATTGTAGGCCTATAAATTTATTACCATCTGCAGATAAGATCATTGAAATTGTAGTAAGAGATCAGCTCAAGTCTTATTTTGAAGACAATAATATTTTGTATGAGGGACAGTCAGGGTTTAGAGACCAACATTCTTGTGAAACAGCTCTCCAATTTGTTTGTGCGAAATGGAGAAATGATATGAATGAAAATAATATTATTGTTAGTGTTTTTATTGACCTTAAAAGGGCTTTTGAAACAATAAATAGAAATGTTTTATTAAAAAAGTTGCAAAATTACGGTGTAAATTCGGTAGCATTAAATTTAATTATGGAGTATTTGTCTAATAGGTATCATAAGACTAAAATAGGAAATAATATATCTAGTGAAACAGAAAGCCACTACGGGATACCGCAAGGAAGTATGTTGGGTCCACTTTTATTTATTATTTATGTAAATGACATTCATAAACGATTAAAAAGATCATTTATTAGCCTTTTCGCGGACGACACGCTCATTTCAGTATCTGGTAGAGATTTTCAGGAAATAATTCAAATATTAAATGAAGAATTGTCTATTTTGTATGACTGGCTGTGTGTAAATAAGCTTAAATTAAATACTGCAAAAACAAAATATATGATCCTAGGATCAAAAGCACAATGCAGACAACTTAATGCGCATGATCAAGTAGTAGAAATAGGTGGTGAACCAATTGAACAAGTACTGGAAATAAAATATTTAGGAGTCATTATTGACCAACAATTAACTTTTAATAATCATGCCAATTACTTATGTAAAAAATTAGGTAAAAAAATTGGTTTTTTTAGAAGGATTTCATGTAACTTGTCGCAATGGTCAAAATCTCTGATTTATAATACGCCCACATTTTAATTATTGTAATGAATTACTATTATCAGCTACTAAAGAAAACATCAACAGATTGCAACTGTTACAAAATAAATGTTTAAGGATAATATTAAATTGTAATATTTACACTTCGGTCAGGGAAATGCATGAACAGCTGAATGTCAATACAGTTGAGCAAAGCATTAAAATGTCGAATTTAATACTAATATATAAGATGATACATCACAAAACTCCGAAATACCTTAGTACACTACTTGTAAAAAGATCTGAACTTCATTTACGTCCACTCAGATCAATGGACAATTATTTTAATATTGATTTCACAAAAAAATCTTTTTTGATGGGCTCATTATTGCAGGAAGGGATTCGTCTTTTTAATGCGTTGCCTAAAAATATAAAAGATGCCCCAACTCTAGATAGTTTTAAAAATATGATTAGTAATTATCTAGGTTTAGGTAACCTATAGTTTTAAGTTTAAATTGTAAATATTTGTTTATAACTAGCTGAAAGCTAAATAAAGAATTTACTTACTACTTACATCAATACAAGTGTTAATATTATTTGTCAATCGGAGCATGGTCACAAGAGGTGACCTGGCAGTGGTAAGAACTAAAGGGATATTAAACATACATGGATGTCTCATTCTCCTCGCAGGTACATTAAATTGTATTAAGTATAGTAGCTCAGGTGAGTTAATTTTATAGTTAATAATTTTATATAAAAAAGTCAACATTATCATATTCCTTCTGGTGTGAAAGGAAGGTATTTTAAATTATTTTCTTAAGTTTGTAGTTCTAACAATATTGTAGTCTGGGTATATATGGAGTTTTTTGAAATAAAGATACCTAAGAAATTTATTCTGTATTTTTTCAATCTCATATAGATTAGTTGGATGTTCCCCCATCCATACCTCAGCTCCAAATTCAAGTTATTGTCTAACTAGAGCATAATAAAGAATTTTTATAGATTCTATGTTAGTAAAACTTCTAGTTTGCCTAATTATGAACCCCAGCATTCTATTTGCAGCCTTAACTATATTTTTTACATGATTAGAAAAAGATAGAACACAATCATAGGTTATACGTAAGTCTTTTACCGTCTGGTCCTGCTGCTTTTTTTGGTTTCAGTTTTTTAATTGCTTCTTCGTATTCTAAATCCGTTATTAATTTTAAATTTAAAGCATTATTTGTAAAATTTTCAGAATTACAAGCTACATTATAAGAAGGTTGAATATATTGATGTAAAGAATTCTGTGAATGCATTTGCAGTTTCATTAGACTTGTTTTCCTTTTAAATAAGTAATGGTTATTAGTGAAATTACTACTTTTTTTATTATTCACATAATTCCAAAATATATTTATATCTGTACCTATCCCATCTTCAATATCATTGATAAATTTTCTTTCTTCTCTAATCAAATTTTTTATTTTCTTCCTCATTTCGTTACATTTATTTTCATAAAAAAATGATGTACTTCTCAGCCTTCTATATTTTTCTTTATCTTTGAGTAGGTCTCTAATTTCCTTTGAAAACCAAGGTTTATAATTGTATGAACCGCGTTTTAAATTGTATTTAGTTACACACTCATCCAGAATCTCATTCCATTTATTGTAAAATTTGTCTACAGCGATATTCACACTCATCAAGCACTTTGCTCCAATCTGCATCTCTCACTTTTAGACTTAGTCTATTTAAGTCAGCTATTTTAAAATTGTAACCCATATTTGAAATTTCTTCTTTTTCACATATTTATGTTGGGAAATCCTAATAATGATATTTTAAGATGGATGGTACAAATCTTCAATGACGAAAGGAAGTGAATCTCTTTGAACTAGACAATTATTAAAATTATTTTCTGTACCTATAACTAAATCTAGTGTTCTTCCTTGAAAGTTTTTTGTGTCATTGAATAACTTCAATCCATTAAAATCTACAAAATCTTGAAAATGATATAAAATATTATTACTAATTGAACGAAATACTATTGATGTTAAAATCCCCCATAATATATACTTTTTACTTTCCTATCTGTATACAGATATAAGGAAAGTATAGGAATCATGATTTTTTCATGTCACTAAATTATTCTGTAAAAATTCTAAAGCACTTTCATATATTTTAAATGCACTACCTGATGGAATGTATATTGCACGTAATTTCTATTTCACAAAATTAATCTGAACTTCTACAATGACTGCCTCAAAAATAGAACTATGCTTTACTATATTTAAGAGTTTAACATTTTTCTTTACTGTGATAAATACTCCACCACCTGTTCTCTTATTTGTTATTACCAAATTCCTATCTGCCCTTACTAAATTATATAAGTTATTGTCTACGATTTCACCATCATGCACTGACTCCTGTAACCATGTTTCGACGGCAATTATAATATCATAGTCTTCACTAAGACAAGATCTAAAAAAATCATTACACTTACTCTTGAGTCCCCTACAGTCCTGAAAATAGATATGTAGAGAGTGCAGCATAAACATTATTCACGTTGTAAGCTCATATTCATTGCCAAAGATTAAACAAAATAGTGGTACCGTAAATTAACTAAGTATCATTATTACAGTTAAATTTACCAGTTTACTATAAAAAAAGATCCTTTAAAACAGATAGAAATGAGAGAGATGAGAAGTTGAACCGATTTAATAGTATATTGTTGTCAATACCTTGCTGTGAATAAGTTCTATCCAATTTCCATGCCATGTACTTCATGAATACTCTGAATAGATTCGATTTGGTCAATGTAAATATTGTATCCAGCAGGGTTCGGAGGATATATATTATAATATATATCATTATATTTATACCTTGATATATATCCGATATATTCGATAATTTTATTTATTAAATTAAAAATGTTTTCCACCATTCTAATATGCACTTGTACAAAAGTATAATAACTGGTGATTTATTCGGCTGTCGCGCAAGCATCGTTAAGTTGTTTCGGCTTTTGGACATTGTATTTAGTTTTTTATTATTTTTGATTCACCATTATGATGTTTAATTTTCAGACTCTCTCACTTTTCAGTTCGTTGTTTAAGTTCCTCTTTTAAAAGTTTTAATTGATTCATTTGTTGAGGTGTTTATCTTTAGTAAGAAAGACGTGAAATATAGGTTTGTCTTCTTTTAAATACATTTAGTAAACAATGTACCGCATATTTTTATTATTTTATTTTAACATTATAAATAAAAAAATATAATTAATTCGCGTGTTTCCTTGAGAAAGGTATTTCAGTAGTTTCAGTTAGGATTGGTAAAAATTGACGAAACCCCTTTATTATGACAATATAAAGATGTTTTGCCCATTTTAACCAATAGTACAAGGTAATTAGCTTATTCAAACTAAAAACAAAATATAAAGCTAAAAAGTTGTTTTAAGGTACATTAGGGGTAACTTAATAAAATGTTATAGCCTTGCAGCTTGTGCGTGATGGTGGACAGCTGCCATTGACCGCCATATTGGAAGTTATAAAAAAATTGTTCCATAAACATTTTTTATTTCAAAATTAAATTACAATGAAATGAATTATTAAAAATGTGGCAAAAATGCTAGGAAGGAACTATTTTCCAATTATTTCAAGCGCCACCATATGCTTTTGGTTTAAATCGAACCAAATTAACCCAAAACAAAAGAAAACTTCGTTGATCTGCTTGAAATCTGAACAGTTTAGTTGGATAATCTGGATGGCCCAGGTTCGTTTGGATCAGTAATATAATTCTCTTCTAAGGAGCATTCTTGTACCTCCGACTGTTCTTCCTCGTCAACTACCATGGAAGGTCTGTTGCTGCATGCTTCACCATTGCATTTTCCACACATTGGGGTACATGGCGACAGTCAAATCTTTGGGCACAGTCAGTTTTACAGTTACAAAAAACCAACTTCAATATAGTTTCGGGAGCCAGAGGTTCTACTGTAGGAACTGGCAACAGTTGTTCCTCTTTTTTCATCCATCCCCACTCAGTAGCAGGAAGTTGGACCCCCCGCCAAGACTGGACTTGATGAAAAACTCTGTAGCTGTGTTGTTTTGCTGCTCTAGATGTTGGTGGTAGTACTGACAGATCAAACTTTCCATAAATTGGTTGTTTAGCTATAACCTTTTTATAACAGTTGTTTGTCTTAAGTCATCTAAAGATACGCGACCGTTATATAATAATTTTAAGAAATACTCTCCGGCGTGAGCAATATCTTCTTTAGTTGTATTTATATCATTGAATGCCGAAACCTTTTGCCTTAATTACTGGTTCGATTGCAAAAGTTTAAAAGCTTGTTTTTTGCCTTTCTTAAAAAGGGAAGAAGTTGTATCGCAACCTGTAACTGCATGGAGAAAAGCAAGGGCTTCTTGGAGTAGGTTGCTATTAAATACTTTTTGTAGCCTAAACTTTGTTGCTGGAATTAACATAAAACATTCGTTATTACTTCTTACTACAGTTATCATTATGACCAGGAGATCAGTGTCTTCGCCGACTATAACTCCTTTCTTATTTTCAGTACAAAATGTGACAGCTGTATTCACGATGTGGGTATCGGCATCTCCAGGAGAAATTTGAACTTTAAATTTAGCAGGTTTTACGGCCAAGAATGAAATAAAGTTAGTTTTGTTGGAGGTATTTTTCAGAAATTCTGACTGCGTACAAGAAGGAAAAATTGAATCACTTACAACAATATCCACGGATTTCTTAGCTTTATTTGTTCTTCTAATATGTTCTGCAATCTTCGTACCGTACTCACTTTCATTGTAGCCATCAAAAACAATAGTACTTTCAGGGCCATAATGTCTTTTAATATAGTCGATATAACTGTCACATATTTGGGAAAATGAAGCAGGTTTTGGCCAAACTACTCTATGCAAAAGGTAACCACCGTCTATCACAAAACAAGGTTCTAAGGGTAATTCCACAGCTGTTGGACAACATTCCTCTATGATACCAATTAAAGATGACTTTTTTCCTTTTCTCAGTGAAATAGAATCAAACAGAGATGTTGGCCGTGGAGCTAATTCATACTTTAAACATGACTGCAGTTCTTCGTCAGACTTTACGGTACAAAGTATTCGATGGAAGAGTTGATTGGAATTAATATTAATTTCTTCATTGCCGACGTTTATTATTTTCATAACAGCTGCCATGTTTTTCACCTTATCTTTGCGCAAGAACGTTGCTTTATTAAAAGATTTTCCAACAAACTTGTTTTGATTTTCGTTAGATTCCTGCTCTTTCTCTTTTATACGCCGTATATACATATATCTACATTTCGTATGTACTTCCACAGAGTCTTTGTTTTCAAGCAATATATGCACATTATCATTTCAAAGAACACTCATCCTTTTAATATTTTCAATTCCTTTTTGCATTTTTACTATTTGTCCACCAATTAAAGTTTTCTCACACAAAACACAAACTTCAGAAGTTTCCATATTAGGAAATCAAAAACAGAAAGTTATTTCTAAAAAAAATTAAAAAAAAAATCTGCGTTATTCGAAAACGCGACTAGACTGCACGTTCAGAAACTGACTGATAAGAAGCGCCGCGAGCCGTCTGCCGTCTCTTGTTTCCATCCCTCCCGCGTCCCCACCACACGGCACACTCTGCAACACCAGAAATTAGGAATTGCTATACTAAAATAAACTCTTATACAAATTTTTAGCTTTATATTATGTTTTAAGAAATCTTCACTAATAATTGGCTAATTACCCTGTACTACAACTCTGTATATTCATATTTACATTTAGTGAATGAATCATACTGGATTGATTTTGGAAATATTGGTAAATTCTTAAATAAGTACTATTTCTAAAAATGTATCTATGATAGTCAGGCCAGGTATCTAACCCTTAATATATATGAAATCCGGCTTATCTTTATTAGAAAACACTTGTTTCCACAGAAATGTGTAAAAAAATTGAAAGTCCTTTTAATATAATATAAATCGAAAATTTCTGAAATATGTAATAATAGGGTGTTTCATTTTTGAGCAACTTTTTTTTTTCAACTAAAAAACAGGCCTAAAACTTTCAGGAAGGTGAAAAAAGAAGCCTCTAAAAATTTGAGCTCTTAATATTATCATTTAGTGGTGCCTGTTCGTAACTTTCCATTTTCCATCTAAATAACATGGAAAAAAAATTTTCTTTTTTCTTATTTTTGTAGCTTGACATTTGAGCATTGTAAAAATAAAGTAAAACATTATTTTGGTAGGAAATTGAACGCTCTACAAAAAGTTCTAATATATATTTTTTTCATAGAGTGAGCCGTTCTGAAGATATTCAAACTTAAAGTTGCAAATGTATGAAATTAGGACTTTTATTTTATTAAACTAAAACTGATGTCTTTAAAATTATTTTTAATCAGAAAACTGGTTTTTGTGCGCTAATCTTTTTAGAAAGCTAAAATAAAAAAAAATACATCTTAGATATTTGATTAACTGTTAAACAAAAGTAATTATGAATTAGGTTCAGTAAAATTATTATTTTATAGATTGAAAAAACTTTTTAACAATTAGCATGACATGAGATCAGACCACTTAACCAAGAGGTACTCTTTTAATACAGGAAAGAGCGGAGATCACCATAAGGGAGCCCAATACCCAACGACAGGAACAAACCTGGTATACAGACGGGAAGGCACTGGGGCAGGAGTATTCTCCAAAAACCCTGATACTAACCATAGCTATACTATAGGAATACGTTCCTCGGTATTTCAGGCCGAGGTGTATGCAATTTTGCAATGTGCAAAAACGAACAATGAAAGAGCTGTCGAAAATCAGCATATTCAAATAATGTCAGACAGCCAAGCGGCACTTAAGGCCATATCGAGTCAGAAAGTTACGTCGAGGCTGGTATGGGAATGCATCGAAGAACTAAGAACACTGGTAGACCGAAATAGAGTAAAACTATTTTGGGTGCCAGGTCACAAAGGGATCGAAGGCAACGAAAAGGCTGACGAACTTGCAAAAAGAGGGTCAGAAGAAACACCGGAACCAGACACAAACCCAGGAGTACCAAAAAGTACAGTCCGGGGTTTTATAAATGACTGGATTCGGGAACAACATATCAACTATTGGGGAAGCACCCCAAAACAGGCACATGGAAAAACCTTCATAGGCAGACCATGTCCCAAAAGAACTGGAGAACTACTCTTAATGAATAGGAACCAGTTGAAAGTGATAACAGGGTTCATGACTGGGCACGCCCCAGTAAAGGGACACTTGAACAAAATTGGCATGTACAATGGGGAACTCATGTGCCGACTATGTCACAAGAAACCAGAAACGGCCAAACATATACTGTGCGAATGCGAAGCTCTAGATCGCAAAAGACAGGCTCTTTTTGGACAACCCCAGGTTGATCCAACAACATATAGAACCCACTCACCCAAGGATCTGTACAAGGTACAAAGGTGATAGAGTGGGTGCTATGAACTAACATGGGGTAAAACACAATAAGCCAATAGGCTTCAGTGTTATTCGGAGACACATAGTCAGACGAGCCCAGGAGAGAAAAAAAAAACAATTAGCATACTAAAATTTTGAAACTAATAGATATTTTAATGTCTTATCAGAATTAAACGATGTAACTATATTTGTTGAAGTTTTTTTATAACAATTTGGATATTTTCGTCGGTGCTCCTTTACCACTTGTAATAAATATTAAAATTGTTCCTCATCTTTAGTTAGGCATCTATTATATTCTTCTACTAATGCGACGCCATGTCCTGCAACGTCATTGACAACCTTAAATTTTTCGAAAAACTCCAAATTCTCTTGATAACTTTCATTATCTGGCCAAATTAGGACATCTGCATCCAGAAAGTCGTACGGCAAATCAAATTTGTCAAAAAGTTTTAATGATTGTTTTCAAACAAAGTCACTCATATTTTTGTTTAAAAATATTTCTGGTGAATTTTTGTCTTCTGTGCGTCGTTATTTTCCTTCTATATGAAAATAATGATGTTTTCTTGAAAATAATTTTTAAGACATAAAAAAGTCATCAGTTTAATAAAATAAAAGTCCTAATTTCATACATTTGCAACTTTAAGTTTGAATATCTTCAGAACGGCTCACTCTATGAAAAAAATATATTAGAACTTTTTGTAGAGCGTTCAATTTCCTACCAAAATAATATTTCACTTTATTTTTACAATGCTCAAATATCAAGCTACAAAAATAAGAAAAAAGAAAAAAAAAATTCCATGTTATTTACATGGAAAATGAAAAGTTAAGAACAGGCACCACTAAATGATAATATAAAGAGCTCAAATTTTTAGAGGATTTTTTTTTCACCTTCCTGAAAGTTTTTAGCCTGTTTTTTAGTTGAAAAAAAAAAAAAAGTTGCTTAAAAATGATACACCCTAAATTGTAATAACTTTTTTGACCTAAAAGCTTTATAAATATGCACTTTGCAAATACTTATAGTGGATTTTATTTGTTGTACTAGGTGTAAGTTTTCTGCACTAATCGCATTTGATTTGTTCAGTGTAGCTTGAAATATTTGACAGCAGCACACGTGTAGCATATACTTTTGACAAGTATGACAGTTCGAATACAGTGTCGAGTGTGACACTAGGGCAACAAATAAAATCCACTATTAGTTAAAAGCTCAAACTTACCTAATGTCTTTTGGTTACTTAAATTTTTTTGGTACCCATAATTTTATTTACCTAATTTTTACGTAAGAAAAAGTAATAATTTTTTTTTTTTTTTCATTGTGACTGGCTTTGACAACTTAGGTCATTAGCCTCATGTTATGGATTGTACGAGTAGTCTAATACTCCATAGTGCAGGAGTGCTAGTACTCTAATACTCCTGCACCCCTACAAGCAGGCCTTCTTGCTGTTTCCCTGCGCTACTTTAGGTTGAGTGGGGTAATTAATTTAAATATGTTTGTTTTATTACTTTTTAACCATAAATAAACCAAATATTGAACAAATCTTATAATTATAAAATAATAAACGTCTTTTAATTTTATATTAAATAATTAATTCATTCATAAGGAATTATATTTTGGTACCAAAATCTCACCATTGCTATTTACCCTAACTACTTCAATGTAAATAAATCACATTATAACATTTGCGCATGGACTATAACAGTGATTTCGGATAACTTGCCAAGCTATTTTGCTCAGTGTAGAAAATAAGCAAGTTTTCTCAGCGTATTAAGTTGTGTACTGATAATATTCATGCTGTGAAAAAGGTCCAGCTGATATCAAAGGCACCGACAGTTAGTGTCGCTTCTCCTTGATTATTATTTTTAGTTTCATGAAATTATTTCAATCAACTTCATATGTCAAGTAGTTGAATTATTTTTAATATAATATGAAATTGTATTATGATTTATATATTTGTATTATTAATATTTAATTTTTAAAATAATTTTTTATTAATATGCTAAACCCATTTAAGTGATTCTCTTCTCATCTAAAAAAAATAATCTTTATTAGTATGCTTTTAAGTACATGTAATTTACTAATTACCTACAAAATTATTGTCATTAAGTGAGTAACTAGAAAGGGTAATTTAGTTTATAAGTATTTTTGTAGATATAAATTATCAGTTGTTGAGAATGTCGACATTGTCAGAAAAAAAACTTAAAAAGCAATTTATACATTTATGTATTACATTTTGATTATGTATTCTCTATGAATCTCAAAAAATTAAACTTTAAAGTCAGAACTGTAACTACCGTACTACCGCCTCCGTATTCCCTGTAAGAACCCACTCTGCTAATGTCGAAACTCTTATTACGTCTATGTATTTTCTTGAACTTCAACAAATAAATTCCATTAGAAATAATCTTGATCGTATTCTCGATTTGATTTTTGTATCTGACTTCGATCACCTAGCAAAAATCCATTGCTTAATGTTGACAACTTTCACCCTCCTGTCGAGTTGTCCATTGATCTTTCACAATATGTTCCATTAAAATCCAGTTCTCGCAATAGTACTGTATATATTCAAAGACGCTAATTTTAAAAAACTTAATAACTTTTACAACCAGGTGGACTGGACGTCAGTCAAAGCAACAAACATTGAAGATATAGTTGAAAATTTTTATGATATTTTGTTTCAAGGCATCAATCAATTTGTCCCAAAAAAGACTATAAAAATCATTAAATACCCAAAATGGTTTGACAGTGAACTTCGAAAATTGCTTTTATAATTTAGTTAGAAAATAAATATTTCTGTTTTAAAAGTTACCTACCTTGGCTTTGGATTCGTTTGTTTGATGAATAGACTATTGGTACTTGGTCCAGTTTAGGAGTGAAATGATGGTCTTGATGAACATCTAAAACCAAGATATTCTAATGTATACACTGAACATTTTATAGAAATAGGAGAGTACATTTTCGGCACGAGTAAAGTTAATAATTCACTCAACTGTCGTTTCACATATTAAATTTTGGGTGAATAATACATGATATTCTTACCTAAATTGATTGCACGTTCCACCATCATTTTTGTTCTTGAATGTACTGCATCCATCTTCAAAAATTTTACAAGTTAAAAGTCCAACTTTTAATTTCAATAATAAATCGTTCGCGCACACCCTTTCTGTAAACGATAAATCTCTACCGCACTAAAACAACTTTGCCTCCAATTTACCTATCTTCCTTTACAAGTAACAACACGTCGAGGGCGACACCTAATTGCCAGAAGTAGTTGATGAGTTCAAGTATATTATAAGTCAGTACAAATCTAACTCCACAATAAATCATCAACACGTAATATAACTGGATATTCTTGAGTAAAAACTATCCTATCTAAAAATTACAATCAACTGAGATATGGTTTTCAGTTACTTCTCAAAACAGAACTCTTCTATCTACGTTTAAAAATGTAGCACGATATTCTAACGAGAATTAATCCAAGACAGAACTATTCTATCTACGTACAAAAATTCTAGCGACAACTGATTCAAGACAGAACTATCCTATCTGCACTCCAATATGCAGTTGGGATGATTTAGCATTTATGTGGAGGAAAGTACTATTCTAACTGAATACTAAAATATAACTGAGCCTTCCCAATTGGCATAGGATAGTTCTGACGCAAACATTGGTGGGGGTTGTGAGATCGGATACTTTTGCACAGGGCTGGTGTCAACTTATTTTTCACATTTGCAGTTAGGCTACTTTTGCATTAAATCCGCGGTCTTTTAAAGTATCCTAAGTCATCAAAAACAGAAAATGGGCAATTTTGCAGTTATGCTAGTTCTGCTCTAAGGCGACGATATAAGAACTCTGTGTAAAGATTAATCAAACATTCCAAAACAAATGAAACCTAATAGCAAATTAATTTATGACCCTAAAGAAATAGTTGTGGCATTTGCCTCTTATTTTCAGTCCTGTTACATTAAACACAATGCTGTTACCTCTTCTAACCTCATTACTGATTTCTCTAGTAATCTTTCCTCTGGTGTTTTCTCTGAAGAAGAGATCAACACTCATGTGCTTCAGTTAGATGTCTCTAAAGGCCCCGGTCCGGATGGAATTCTTCCCTTTCTTAAAAAATTGTCAATCCTCCCTTTCTACTCCTCTATGTCAATTATTCCTAAAATGTTTTGATGATGGTGTCTTTCCCCAACGTTGGAAATATTCTAATTTAGTGCCAAAATTTAAATCCGACGACAAATCTAATGTTTCAAAATATCGAGGAATCTCGATTATATCCAGCATTCCTAAAGTCATGGATGCTATAATAACAGATGAGATATTTATGTCTTTTCGGCGTTACATTGCACCACAGCAGCATGGCTTTTTCAAAGGACGATCAGCAACTACTAATCTTGCTGAGTATCAGCAGTTTATTTTATCTGCAATAGAGGATGGAAAACAAGTGGACTCTATCTACATTGATATGTCTAGAGCTTTCGACAGCTTTTGTCATTCCATGATGTTAGATAAATTGAAGAGGATGGGCATTATCGGCAACTAACTTGAGTTTATTTGTTCCTATTTAACAGACCGTCATTAAAGAGTGAATTTATTTGTATTTTACATCTGGCGAAATTTTGGTACATTCAGGTGTGCCACAGGGCTCGCATATAAGATCTATATTGTTCATACTTTTTATTAACAATGTAACAACTTGTTTTATTGAAATTGAATAAGGATATTGATGATCTGAATAAATTAAGTAAAAATATGGTTACCACGATAAGCATTTAAGAAAAAAAAAATGAAACTCCAGAATGATGCAAAGAAAATTAGTAAGGAATATGTCAAGAAGTTGGCAAATTTAGAAAACGAAATTTCTAAACTAGAAGTTTCAAACAAAAATATGGAAAATGCGCTGCAAAAACTAAAAAATCAGAAAGAAGTGATATTTAGTCCAAAAAATGTAACAGTGTAACTTTTACAAAGAGTCCTAGGCAAATTTTGATACTGACTGATGAGACCGGTAGAGGATTAGATAGGGAATTAAGAAAAAGGTATTCCGGAGTAAATATCAAAATTCAGATGATTATAAAATCCGGTGCGCAATTCGTTAGTGTAATAGAAGATGTTGAATATTTATCAAGAAATTTTACGGCCCAAGATTTCATCATTGTAATGGCTGGATCCAATGACTTTTTCAATAAACAATACCTTAGTATTAAGAATATAAATTACAAATTAAAAAAGTTGTACACAAACAAATTTCATATTTTTATCTGCTTCCAGTCCTAATAAATAATGCGCCCAACAAGTCTCCAATTTAATAATAAGTTATTAGTTTTCTGGAAGTCTTTAATAGGTATCACCAAAGACTTATTTTTTTAAATACCAACTACAATAACACTAATAAATTAAACAACAATCAAATATCCTGCATATTAAAAAAAGAAATAGACTCTCCTAAAAACCTGCATCAAATTTAATTTTTATTAAAACCAGTAGTCGAATGTTAGACTGTAATCAGAGATATAACAATTTGGATGAGGATGAAACTTTAGTTGATAATGATAGTATCGAGGATTTTTCTCTCAGCACCGATCTCCAACTAAAAACATAAATGGTAAAATTGTGAACAATCAT
This sequence comes from Psylliodes chrysocephalus, assembly GCA_927349885.1. Classification (NCBI taxonomy): domain Eukaryota; kingdom Metazoa; phylum Arthropoda; class Insecta; order Coleoptera; family Chrysomelidae; genus Psylliodes; species Psylliodes chrysocephalus. The sequence goes on from OV651815.1 coordinate 9,541,807, forward strand.
GATGTGGATGTTAAGTTTAGGATAATAAATGTAAATGTACAGTCATTAACAAATAAAACTAACCGGATTGAATTCATTAAAAATCAAAAATCACCAGATATCTTACCTTTCGGAGACCTGGGTCATGATGATATCAATATATTTTGTTTTGATAGATACCATCAGGCCGTATTCTTTAATAGGACTGATAAGGATCATGTGGTGGTGTCTTATACTTGTAAAAAAATCTTTGTTGTATGATATACCGCGATTTATTAGTGACAAAAGTGAAGAGTTAAATTTTGAATGTTCAATTACGTTTAGTTTAAATGGACTTGGGTATTGTTTGTTAACTATTTATCGGGCCCCAACAGGTAATCTTGATACGTTTTTTAATAAGATGTATATGCTTCTTATTTATTGTTATAGTCATTTCAAATGTATCATAATTTGTGGAGATTTCAATATTGATTTTTTAAAAGATTCACGAGAAAAAGTTTTATTAGTGTTTATTAGTGTTTTAACTTGCGTTGTTTAAATAGAGAACCACTAGAATTTGTACTGACAAAAACGGTAAAACGTCGCGTACTAAAATTGATTATTTTCTCACAAACTACCTTTCTACATATACGGAAACCGTGGTAGACCTCTGTATTGGAGATCACCTAGCAATTGACGTGTCATTAAATTATATAAAGGAAAAATGTTATGTAACTGATATCAATTAAAAAATACATTTTAGAGACTTATCAGAGGCGAATTTACTTAATCTGCAGCAAAAATAAGTTTTGAAAATTTTGATTCTGTGTATGAATATTTTGATAACATAAATCTTGCCTATGAAACATTCTGAAATATTCTAAATTACTATATAGAAGTAAATTGTCCGGTTGTCACAAGAGCTGTAAAGACAAATAAAAAAAATAACTGGATAACTCCAGATATTTTGAGGATGGGAGCTGATATAAGGAATTTATTTTGGTTAGTAAAAAATTCTAATGATGTGAATATACATATTAGATACAAAGAAGCAAAGAGACAATATGTCAATAATATAAATGGAGCAGAAAGATCTCATTTTCAAAAGGAATTGCACAATAAAACTTTTCAGCAAAAACAAAATTATATATGGAAACAGGTAAATCACCAAGATGGTAAAATATCAAAAGGTTCTCAAATTAAACAAATTGAAGTAGGAGGACTGTCAATTATTGAACCAAAACAAATAGCTAAAGTTTTTGCAGAGCATTTTGCCACCTCCACAAAAAAAAGCACTAGAGTCTCATTTCAATGTTTAAATTTTAAAAATTGTACTGCGTCATGTGTCTCTCAGAGCTTTTACTTCTCTCCTGTTGATCATCGTGATGTAATTGAAGTTATTTACTCATTAAAACATGTTAACTCTATGGGCATTAACTGCATTTCCACAAAAATAATAAAACGTATTAGTCATCACATCTCTCAAATTCTAGCAGACTTGATCAATCAGTCTATTCAGCTAGGTATTTTCCCAGATTATCTGAAAGTAGGATATGTAACTCCTTTAAAAAAGGACAAATAAACTATTATTATTAATAACTCCAGTTGCCTCCTATATGCAGATGACCTAAAAATGTTTTCAATCGTCAATGACCTTTCAAACAATCACTTACAATCAGATCTCAGCAATTTGGTTCAATGGTGCAACAATAACTTGCTTAAACTGAATATCGATAAATGTAAAGTCGTAAGGTTCAATAAAACAGCTAATATTATTGTGCATGAGTATGTCATTGCAGGTTCTGAACTAAGTGTTCAGCAAACTTCAAATGATCTTGGTGTTATTTTTATTCCTCACTTGGAAGAAATTGTAAATAGAGCGTTTAGACTGCTGGGCTTTGTCAAAAGTAACACCAAGCACATTTATGACACGGCAGCTCTGAAAAGTCTCTACAACTGCTTAGAAGCATTTTTGAATACTGCTTAGTGATTTGCTCACCTAACTACAATTGTCATATTGATAAATTAGAAAGAGTGCAAAATAAATTTTCGAAGTATCTACTATATAAACATAGACTTCCATCGCAAAATATAGTTTACCAAACCAGAATTCTGTTGTGCGGACTTAAGAGTTTGGAATGCAGACATCAAGAAGCATTGTCTTGTTTTCCTGTATAAGTTATTGAACGGTTTTATTGATAGTAACAGCTTGGTACATTTTATTAGATTCCTTGTTCCTGCCAGACTTACTAGGCAGATTAAACTATTTTATGTAAATACTCATAGAACCTAATATGGACAGAATTTATTTGTAGACCAACTGATGTCCAATTACAAATATTTTTCAAATTATGACATTTTTAATACAAGTTTGTTTTCTTTAAGGCGGCGTTAGCAAATGTATTAGCATAGGAGATTTTTTCAACATATAAGACGGGCTTTCTAGACAATGAATTTATGCGGATTTGCTTTTATAATATTCTAATAGTATTGAACTAGTTCCTGAATATATTTTAAAGTGGAAAAAAATTGAGAGAATGAAGAAAATAACGAATTGTGAAAATTTTACATGTAAAAAAGTCATCATAAATCGCTATAAAAACTATTTCAGGAACTAGAATATATTCCTATTAGAGGCTCCGCATAAGAAATATTTCATTTTTTGCTTTCATTTTTCAGTCTTATATGCACAAAAATTTTTAATTTTAACCCAAAAAACGCAACCAACATTACATAAAACAGGTGTAATTCCTGTAATTTTAGGTTCAGGCAATATTATATAGATGACGCCACCTGAAAATATCAAATTTATATCGAGCAACGTTGTCATATTGTTATGAAGTATCGGAAGCAAGGAAGTTCGTTATTTTATTACAAAAATTAGGTAAATTGTGTTAAGTCTGGTTTTGGAGAAACATTTAAAACTTGTAGAGATTTTGTAAAATGTTTCATTTTTATATTACAAAATATAAGAACGTAATTTGTCAGATATTAAATATAATGTTGAGTTTTGTTTTTTCTGGCTGGATTTACGTGAAAATTGGAACAAGATGCATGTGAAAACATCGATCCTGGTCTTTCAAATGCATTTGTGGGTTCACAAATTAGTTGAGGAGTTAAAAGTAAAAACAAACTTTTAAGCCAATTTATATTCTTAAAATCAACTGAAAAAGTACTTAAAATATTTATTGAAAATACAATAAATTTATCACACTGATTATTGCAGCATAGTTTAAATTTTATTATTATTATTATTATCTCTTCTGTATTTTTGTTTACATTGTATGTTTTTTTACTTTCCTATCTGTATACAGATAAGGAAAGTATAGTAATCATGATTTTTTCGACATCGATTTTTTGACGGATTTTTACATTTTGGGATCCCCTGAATCCGTGTTGACTATTTTCGCGATGCTGTCTATGTGTGTGTCTGTATACTCGATAACTCATGAACGGATAAACAGAAAAATACCAAATTTTAAAATTAAGTCTTATTTCGGCCTGCGGTGAACTGATTAGATTTTGAGCACAGTTGGCACTTGGGGGTACTTTATAGGGGTCATTTTTATATTTTATGGAATATATTTGTTATTTACGGTTGTAGAAGAAACTTCTTTGAATAAAAGTTAATTCAAATAATATTTTCTACAATTTTTGTTATATACAAAATTTTGCTAAAATGGTTCGTATTCCAGAAATTTGACAAAATGTAAAAAATTCAAATTTTTATGAAAATTATTTATATAAAAGTTGTTTGTGATACAATTTTCTATAATTCTTGTCTTATACATAATTTCTCTAAAGTGGACCGAATTCGAGATATTTGATAATTAGTGTAAATTTCGAATTTTGAAGAAAACTCCAAAGCGGATAAATAAAAAACATTATTTTTTAAATTGAAGCGTTATTCCGACCTGTGGTGAATTGATTAGATTTTGGACAAAGTCGGAACATCTGGGGACGGGGTTACTTTATGGGAGGTCGTTTTATATTTTATTGAATATATCTGTTATTTATGTTTGGCGAAGAAAATTCTTTAAATAAAAGTTACTTTTAATATTATTCTCTATAATTCTCACTTTTTACAATTTTTTCCATAAATGGACTGTATTCGAGAAATTTGATAAAAGGTGCAAATTCTGATTTTTAAGAAAATTGGTAAACTAAAAGTTGTTTGCAATATCGATCTCTATCATTTTTTTTTTACATTATTTCTCTAAAATGGACCGTAATAGAAAAACTGGAGGAAAAGTGTAAAATTAAATTATTTCAGTGTTTTCATTTGCAGTGAATATATATCGAAAAATGTTTCGAGTTAGATGTATGTAAATGTATATATTTAGTTTATCCTTTAAACATTTACAAAGTTGCTGCAATAGGTTGTACAAAATAATCGGGAAAAGCCTGTAATAACTAGATAGGAAAGTCATGTGTTGGACACATCAGATTTTTTCGTAAATGGTTAATTTAAGGTCAATAAAATGAATTATTACTATTACTTATTATTGACCGTCTTCACCGTCGTCAAACATGTTTTGCTTACAACTGTCAACAGTATCAATCGCTTCACTGCTTTTTAAATCATGATGGATAAATAACGGAGCGAATAGATTATGCTTTTATCCTTAAGGCCTATTTAAGCATAAAAGCATAATCTATTTGCGCCACCACAAACAAGAACAAAATGAAATTTAATAAACAAACTCAGTTGATCAACTGCTGGGTAACGTGTAACTACCTATAAAAACACTAAAAAAACACAAAACAAAACAATGATAACTAACAAATAAGCTCAGAATGGATGAACAAAGAACTACTTAATAATATACGAACCAAAATAGATTCAAATGTTTATATTACATTGTCCTAAAAGTTTTATTCTGGTTCGTAATAGTATATTATTAAACGAGCAATTTATGGTAGCCATTATTCACGCAGGATGACGTTTGCGTCCCGAGCCGTAGGCGAGGGGCGCAAGTCACCCGAGTGAATAATGGCCATAAATTGCGAGTCTAATACTATACTTTGTCCACGACCATTATGGTTTCTTTATTAAATAAAAGTTAAGTGTAGAATGGAAAGTTTTTATTAAACATAGATAACTAACTGTTGTTTTTTCCACTTTTCAATTTTCGATTTTTTGATTTTTTGATTTTTCGATCTAGAAAATATCGTTATGAAAAGTATCGCCTATCTTTAGTTATCTACCGGAATGTGCCAGAATTACAAAAGCGTGAATTATCATAATTCACTCCGTGATATATGGGTACTATATGCTTTTAGTTAGGAGGTAGAATATTGATTTATTATTAAGTGGTCGTGGCCAAAATTATTTAAATACGGTCTCTATAGGTTCGATATTCTAATGCTGCGTTTGAGAATCCACATCGGATGCATCTGAGATGTAAAAAATCTTTGATCACGTGATTCAGTATACGTAAATGTAATGGGACAGATGTGTCCGATGTGGATAAAAAAACGCTCGAGATGTAAAAAATGCATCCGATGTGGATTCTCAAACGCAGCATAATGTTATAGTGTTTGTCTCGTCCGGCGGTACAATAAAATGTTACGAGCACTTTAGATTTGGGAGGGAGGGGACGCTTGTCGGGTCGCCGGAAAGTAGTTTACACAACTTGGCAAACAGGCAGGTATAATTCAACATTTGAATTATTTCGCAGAAGTGCATCTAATCGCCATCTATTGACAACTTAGTTAATTTGTAGTTTTTGTTATGAATTTCCTGGCGTGCAAATTCCGTCTTAAAGCGTCAACTTTCATTACACTATTGCCTTCATTTTTATATTGTGACAATTTTATTAATTTCTTTTTTTTATTTTAATTTATATTTTAAATGTACCATTTAGAACTTTACGTATCTGTAGCGTACTGTAAACAAATAAATAAATATTTTTTATTCACCATCATTTATTAACCCCATTTACACAATTTTATTTAAGTATGACCAATATTTTTAACATCAAAAACTCATCTTGATATTCCAGAATGGCGAAAGCTCTAGACAAACCACCCAAATCATTAAATGAGGAATCAGATGAATCGGAAGAGGAAGAAGACCTGACAGAAGAGGAAAAGCTAAGGAGGAAGGACTTCGAAATGAAGAGAAAAAAACACTATAATGAATACCACGCTTTACAGATGGCCAAAAAGTTGCTAGAAGAAGAGGAGGACGATGATGAAAACATGCAGGAAGCAGGACAAAGTTCTAGTAGTAAGAAACAGTGAATCAAGCGAATTTTGTAGTAGTAAGTTTTCCATATGTTGTGATGATAATACTAAAGCAGAGTCATTTAAATGATTCTGTAGGATATACATGTATAGGGAATTGCTCGTTGTTGAAAAAATAATGGAATTTTTAAATAATTGGTATGGAATTATGGTTTTGTCTTCTTTGTAGCCCCAAGCACCACATGGGTTATTTTAGGGCAAATATTGTTTAAATTTGCTGTGTATAGATTCATCAAATAACAAGGCTATAATCTGTAGATTAATATTGTATTGTAGTCTTTCTTTTATAATTCTTTAGATAATTTGTTATTGTCAAGACACTTCCAGAAATTTTAATTCTACAATTTTCAGTAACTTCAGTTTGCTAAGAGGAGTATAGGTATTTTTCATGTTCCTATGTTCTAATCAAGCGTAATATACAAAGACCTTGATAATAGTCGGCTATTTTTGTTGAATCTAAATCTTGACAAAATTTTAATATCAATTCACGCCAATTCAACTAGTGTTCAATCAGACCTTCAAATCGTAATATTTTATTTGTTGGTATTACTGCAGTAGAGGAAATACGTCATCGATGACGTGCATTGGTTTTTATATTGTATGAAGTATATAATTTTTTGCTTTCTAACAAGATGGATATGTAGCCTATAAAATTACTTTTTAAACACCGTTCTGTCTTTCCTGATACTGGATTAATACATTATCAACTCTCTATGTAATAAAAAGAATATTTAATATTTTACCACCAAGAAATACGCGGTTTTGGATGCCTTGTTAGTGGAATTATATGCCACAGTAATGACATATTTATTCTACAGCAATAATTTACTGGATTTGTCTGTCCATCTTCCTTAAAATTATAAATTTGGTTATTTTTTGAAAATGTGCAATATTCTATGAATTTGTTTTTACTTTTTTTTTTATTTATTTAATTTGTAGCTAGTAGGGATTGCCTTTTATATTCTTAGACAAAAAAAATATATTGAGCCCCTAAAATGTGTACCAAGTTCGTATGCTATACAAAAATGTAAAATAAAATGACATAATATGTAGGAAGAAGTGTTTTCTACTTTTATTTTTTGCTGGTTTAGAAAGTATTTTTAAAAAGTAATATTTTTTTTACAGATTGGACTAGTCAAAGTCAAAAAAAAAATAGTTTTCAGATATTTTAACATAATGTATGTTGAATATTGTATACAAAATGGGAATTTCAAACAAAGACACTATTCGTTTTGATTTTTATCTGTTCCGATAGTTCAATAATAATTGTAGTCCAATTAAATAACGAAAAAAAGCCCCTTCGAGCTTACATTAATTTGTAATTGGATAAAACAAAGTGGACCTTGTGTATTTTGATGTGATCTTTCCGAAAAAAAAGAAGAACATTTTTTTTAAATTAGGCAAAACCGGGTTTTCCGGAATTTTCCATGGTAAAAATGCTAATTATCTGGGCAAGTATCATTCTGATAGTAAAAATAAATGCACCAATCGAAAGAGGGGGCAAAAATAGTTCGGAGTTTCATTGCACAGGTAGTTTTAATGGCGAATTTCTCGTCGCCAGAAGTGCTTATACCAAAAAGTTGTTTTTTCGTTTCTTTGATCAGAATCATGAACATAAAATTTGCGATGAATTTGTGGCGAAATTATAAATGTTAGACATATGTACCCATGAGAGAAGTTGCGTATTTTTTGGTGGGCTCTCAAATAAAATAAGTCCCGCGGCGAAATCTGCCATAATTTTTCGGGAATTAGCAGGAAACCGGAAGGCGTAATTTTTTCCCATATAATTTTCTCCGGGTTTTCCGAAAACATCTAACAAAAAATATATTTGAAGAAACTAACTGCGCCATCGGAAAGAGCACAAAAAAATATACTTTAAAAATGTTAGGAAATTAATCCTAAGCTTGAGTGTAAGTTCCAAATTGGTGATAAGCTTGTTTTTTGTTCTCTAACATCTGGTTTTCTTCTCGGTTGATGCTCCATCCTCCTTTTTTTGGCATTGTCAATCGCGGCCCTTTTATGCCTATCCCAAGTTTTATAAATAAACTCTTTTCCGTAACGTCGAGCTACGTTATGTTTGCGACACCTTTCATGCAATATAAAACCTGGTTCTAAAGTATAATTTATAACCACCGTAACGTAACTTAACTTAACGCCGTAGAAACTTAACCTAAGATATAAAAATAAAGTCTATTTATAAATGTCCGTAACGTAAGAGTAGAGCATGCGTGTTGATTTCAGAGATTATCAAATTATTGACAACCTTATGAAATAAACAAGTGTAAACTATGTACTTAACCTCTAAATAAAACTTATAAATTATGATTTTGCTATATAGAAAGAATATATTAACTACTTTAAAAGCAATAATATAAAAATATAATAAAACAAAATAGTTTACCGAAGATGTTGATTGTTTTTGAGCAATAATGAGAATTTAATCTTTCCTAGCAAAAAAGTTTTGTCTTATTTCAGTTCTAGACTTGATGTTTATAGGTATATGCAGCTACACTCATATCTCATAGATAGTTTATCCCCAATAACATAAACACAAATCATTCATGATAATGTATGTCCATCAAAAAGGAGAATGATAGTTTACAAATGGTATTTTTCTATTTATTTATAAAAAAAAAATAAAAAGAATAATTGACAGTTATCACATGCTGAACGCAGAATTATCTCATTGGCTAACCGTAAGGTCTTAAGTTAAGTTAAAAGTTGGTGAACTTTCTACGGTACGTTAAGTTCTTAAGTTACGTTACGAACATTATAAATAAGTATACGTAAATTCAATATTTCAACTTCTTACGTTAAGTTCTTAAGTTACGTTACGGCGGTTATAAATTAAGCTTAAAGAACTGAAAAAATCATCCCCTCTCTCTTTGCTGACCATCTGCAGACCTTTCAATCCTGTCGGTCTAATTGGGGTAAGTTCACCCTCTGCAAGTTTCTGATGACATAATAAACACAGTCCAGCCATTGCAACCTGGAAACAAAAAAAATATAGCACTGTGATAGAATTTTCTTAATTTAAGAACGTACTTACTTAATAAATTGCTGAAGAAGTCCGAAAAACCACGTGTACACAGAGCTTGCTGAACACGGTTATTAAAAATCTATGCCGATGAACACTATCAAGCGATTCAATTTGTAATAATATGACCGTTTGAAGTTTAAACTTGTCGGATAGCGAACGCCGAGACCGTGGCTATCCTTGATACGACGTCCGGCTAATTTTGCGGTAATTCTATTTTTTGCACAAAACTCAAGAAACGTCTTATAATAAGTTAGTAAAATACAATGTAATAAATTTTAGGCCTAATAAATTTAGGTATGTAAGAAATTTAAAACTGGAAATCACAAAAAAATCAAATTACAGAAATGCACGAGTTTTGGATCTCGCGGAGCGCGTGTAATGGGACTTTTGTCGGGAGAATTCTACAACTTAGAAGAAACATACACACTTTAAACTTTATATACACATTCAGAAGACATGAGATTTGGGTTTGCTCAATTTTCAGACCAAAAAACTGAAAATCCTCAATTTTAGGCAACTTTTCTCAAAAACCGTGTTTTTTTGGTCGTCACTCAATGAACAGTGGTAAAAAAAATAGATAAAATATTTTTGCGGAATTTTCCGTAATGTAATCGTATTCTAGACATAATAGAGTATTCAAAAAAAAAAGTTTTAAGTTATTGGGTGCATTTTTGGCATTTTTGTGCCACTTCAAACTTTCGAAAAAAAAATTAGTTTTTTTTTTAGTGAAAAAATTTTGTTAAATTGTTTGATATCTTGGCCAATTATAATCCGATTTCGGTAAAATTCACACACGTATAAGATTTCATATTTAAGAGTAAGCTCTGTAAGTGGCATTAAATAATTTTAAATAGTTTGGCCGTTATAGGCAAACAATGAAATTAGGCTTGCGGTACACTTTGCCCTTCCGCCATATGCCTAATTTTGGGATTTACATAGAATTCATTTTGTTTCATCTAATTACAATTTAATGTAAGCTCAAAACCGGTAATTTAATTCGATTATTGAGGGTAATATGTATGTTTAAAAATATTCAGAAGGTTTTTATTTATTACTTTGTTTTTTTTTAAGAGTATTTATTTACTTAATAAATATAAATTGGACTTTATTTACAAATCTGGTAGAATAAATATATTTTGAAAGTTTTACAAAAAAAAGACAAATAATGACCAAATCAAAATATCTATTCTTCAAAAAGATATATTATGTTTGTATAAATTTGAAAATTCTTTATTTATTTTTATATAGATAAGTAGATGTATTTTTATTTTATGAAAAGTATTCTATTAAGAAAGGGTATTAGACATTGCTGTTAACGTTAAGTACAGGTACATATAAAAGGTTGTGATTTAAAAAAATTATATCATTTGAGGTTTTTAAATACTTTATGATTTAAAATAAAAATATGGGTTCACCAGTCATCAAGCATGATTCTTGCCTAGAAAATTATTCATTATGATGATAAAATATCATGAAGGAAATTACCTTATCTCTTTAATGGCAGTATTTATTTTTATATATATTTTTTGAATAATGTAATTTCTTTATATTGAAACCATATTTTACGAATTTTGATCTCTTATTTTTGTCGTCCATTTTAATTAAAGTAAACAAATAATTGTACAATTTTGAATTTATTTTTTGAACTACGAAAACTTCAAATGGTATAAATTAAAATTGTTTTTAGAATATCTTTTATCGTATAATTTGCTCATGGACCTTTTGTGCTTCCATTTGAAAATATCTGTGCCATGCTAAATTCCAAGATTTTTTTTTTATCTTATCGATTTATAATTTCAATTTAGGCAATCCTATTTTTTGACATTTCTATCCTCAAACAAGTATTGGCTGTGTGAAAAAATGATTTAATCTTAAAAATTTGAGACTATGCAAGTATTTTTAAATAAAATAACATTTTGTTTCAATAAAAAATGTTTTTGACTTCATCTGAAAACTCTTGTACTGGTCGATATAGTGGTTTTTTTATTATAAAAACCTAGAAACTAAAAAATGTTGCTATTATTAACCATTTACCTTCTTAAAATAAAGAAATTTTATTCCAATTGACAATAACCAGTGTAGTATTTTATAATTTTAATGCATATACTATTAGGGTGGCACAAAATTGATCGAATTGGAAATTTGATCGAAAATACATTTTATCAAATGACATTTGATCGAAAATACATTTAGTCGAGTAACATTTGATCCAAGATATATTTTATCGAATAACATTTTATCGAAAAGACAATAGATCGAAAATTCATTAGATTGAAAGGACAATATATCGAAAATCAACATTAAAAATAGTAAAATATCAAAAAATCAAACGATACCATTCAATCGTCTGTCTAATCCCTACTACCAGGAAAACTAAACTAAGCGGCTATCAAAATTAGGTACTAATGGCAAATTTTTCAATAATCTCAAATGATAGATACCTCGTTTAACAAATTTTTATCCTTACAATACTGTTAGTTTAAAAATAATTATTTTAGAGCTAAACGGTTATTTATCTTCATTTGGATTAAAAAAATGTGATTAATTCGCATAAAATATGTATTTCAATAAGGTCGAGTTGTCTCCCAATGGGGCATTTTAGGTAAATTATTTTAAATTTTTTCATATAAAAAATTTAATTAATTTACCTAACCTGTGCGACCTGGAGCCGTCGCGGTTTGCCTCGCAAAAAAATATAGAAAAATAAGAAAAATTCCAACAAAAATTTGAACTAATTTACCTAACCTGTGCGGCCTGGAGCCCTCAAGGTTTGCTTCGCAAAAAAAAATTATACAAAAAAAAGCGATAAATAAAAACTTACCTAATTTACCTAACCTGCGCTATTTAAATTTAACTGATTGCTCTCGCGTATGTTAGGTAAGTTAGTTTAGTTTTTTTTATTATAAAAAATTAATTAACCTAACCTGTGCGGCCTGGATCCAATGCGGTTATCCTTGCAAAAAAAAATTATAGAAAAATAAGAAAACTGAAAACAAAAACTTTAACTAATTTAGCTAACCTGTGCGGCCTGGAGCCCTCGAGGGTGGCTTCGCAAAAAAATACAAAAAAGGGAAAAATAAAAAAACCTAACCTGTACGGCCTGGAGCAATTTAGCTGATTGCTTTGACACAGGTTAGGTAGGTTAGGTAAGTTAGTTAAGTTTTAGGTAAGTTAGTTAAGTTTTTAAAAAAACTAACTGACGTACCTAAGCTCTGTCAGAACAATCAGTTAAATTGCCCCAGGCCGCACAGGTTAGGTAAATTAGTTAGGTTTTCTTTATTTTTATTTATTCTTATAAAACTTAACTAATTTACCTAACCTGTATCAGACCAATCAGTTAAATTGCTCCAGTCTGAAAACGTCGCGGTTTGCCTCGCAAAAAAATATAAAAATAAAAATGTACCACAGAAAAAACTGTTGCAAATGTACAAATATGTTTAAAAAAAAAAAATAAAAAACTACTGAAGAAGGTCCTAAGCAGGGCCGAAAGCTTTAATCTACTAAACACGAATTTCATTTCCTCAACACCTAAAACCCAAGAACTACAAGAAAAAAATAAAGTGTAAGAAAAAAAAGAAAACTTTAAAAAAAGGAGGTTCTCCTTTTTATAAAGTAACAATATAAATCATTTTTCTTTTCATCAATTGTTATTCGATCAAATGTATTCGATCATTTGTTTTCGATCAATTTTGAGCCACCCATACTATTATTACTACCAAATATCCATATCTCAAAGTGGTCCGAAGCGGATGAAGTAGAAATAAGAAAACTACAAAGTCTGTCAACCACAGGATGCTTTACTATGACTAACCTGTTCTTGCTGAGACAGGCTTTCAATCTTTTCTGGTCATAGTCACCCAAAAGTATTTTAACCTGTCTTAGCCCCAAGAGATCATTCCAATTGTTGATTCTTCTTTTTGCCAATTCTTTTTTAATCTCTCCTAATTTTTTATTTTAAAATAAATAGGTAAGTAATAGGTAATAAATTTAAACACAATGGCCTTGTTATCTAAGTATTTTTTTTTTTTTAATATTGAGAAATTTTAAATGTTGAGGTTGTTACATCTGTCTGTCTGTATCTGTAACGTGTGGAGGGTGGGGTACCCCCACAGCACTTAGGCCTCATTAAGCCCATTGATGATAGGCACCTCCTAGCTCGTGAGCCAGCCTACAGATTTAATGTAGTTGACAACGTCGCCAAGAGGTGCTTCTCTTATATCGGCCGGTGTTAGTCGATACTCGCCGAACACAAATCTTCTAATAAATAAGAACGTCGAGCAATCGTAAAGGATATGCTGGATGGTTTCATCTTCTTGTTCGCACCCTCTGCAGAGTGCGGATTCTGACAGCCCTATGATATGGAGATGCTTCTGTACTTGGCAATGACCAGTCAGAATGCCTGTGACTAGGCGCAGATTCTATCTAGTCATAATCAAGTATTTGTTTGCTGCAGTGTTGTCAGGATAACTTAAGAGCTCCCTGGTAATTCTGCAGTTTCTTGTTTCATCCCATCTTTCCTTGAATTTCACAAGGGAATGTTCTTTAATTAGGTCAGACACTACCTATTTTGTCAGGCCAATAGAAGGGCCAGGTCCAAAAAGTATTTGGTTGGCTGCTTTCTTGGCTAGTGAATCAGCGTGACGGTTGTCTTTCGATGTGGCTTGACCTTTGATCCATCTTAAGGTGACCATATTTTTGATGGATACTTCGGCCAAAGCTTCGTGACATTCTAGTCCTAACCCTGAATAAATTCTTTGTCTGTTCAGGGTGAGTAGTTCTTGTCTGCTATCTGTATAGATGAGCATGTTCCTTCCAGTGATATTGTTTCTGGTTATTTCATTTGTTGCTATGAGAATCCCCGTTATCTCTGTTTGAACTACACTGGCAATATTGCTCACAGCCCATTTTATGGTCAGGTTTAAGAATCTGGAGTATATTCCACATCCTGAGCCTTGTTTTGTTTTAGAACCATTGGTGTAGAGATGAATCGTACCTGCCACTTCTGGCCTTCGTTCTATTATAACTTTATATATCTCGATGAGATGGAGTTCATGTTCGCTTGAAGCAGTGGGAGCGTATCGAGCGCCTCCTGCCAAAAGTGACGTCTCGCCTCACAGATTCTATTCCAACCGTGCGGAGACGTGTCATTCTCGTCAGAGCAACCTCTGATGTAAATATCAAGGGGAGTGAGACTAAGAATGACTTCAATGGCTCTGGTCGGTGTTGTTTTCATGGCTCCTGTTATGATGAGACATGCTGTTCTTTGAATTTGTTCTAATTTACGGATAGCTGTTAATTTTTGGGTTTTCGGTACCCAGACAACTTCACCGTATGTTAGCATAGGTCTTATGATAGCCGTGTAAATCCATGCGACGACTCTGGGTGAGAAACCCCAGGTGCGTCCCATGGTTCGGCGGCATTGTGCATAAGCAATGTATGCTCTTTTAACTCTGTTTTATAAGTGGGAGTTTCATGTCAACTTGCTGTCAAAGGTGAGACCTAGGCACTTCACCTCTGTTGCAAAGTTTAGTTTTGTGTTTAGGAGTTCTGGAGGTTTTAATTCCATTTTCATCCTTTTCCTTGTGAAAAGGACCATTTCTGTCTTCTTACGATTTATAGACGGTGAATGGTCCTTGCACCACTGTTCTATAATTTTTAGAGCTACTTGTATTCTTTCGCAGAGTATGTTACATATGTGTAGTTGTAATTAAATGAAACTATTAATTATATTTTAAACGAGGTGTTTATTTTTATATTATTGAGTCAAGCCAATACAAGATAAGGTGGCTTATGTCATATATGATATATGACATGACAGATGACAAATAGAACTCAAGGTTCATGGTATAAAGGTTAAGCCTAAACTACTATCTAATGCCTATGTTACAGGTATTTGTCGAAATTTATATACAGAATGCACAAAAAGCAACCCAACACAAGCACTACTATTCAGACTCCTGGAAGTTCCAAACCAAACTTTATGAATCAAATCAAGTTAATAAGAAATATACTGAGTTGACCACCACTCCAAAATCACGCAAGAATATATCCCTTAAACAATTTTTCGTACTCAAAATAAAACCGCTAAAACTACAACATGCCAACCTTACTAGCTCGAACACATCCCTGCGCTATTTTGGAACAACAGTGCGCCCGGTACACTGATAATTTGATCCATTTTACAAATCCTACATCCAAAACGCTTATTGCAAACCTATCAGAATTCAAATTCGTGCGAATATTGTGTTACTCCTGATACCCTTACTCCGTTGTGTCCCTGGTCCCAAGTAAGAGTAACTGTATTTTCCGCACCTAGCTAATTTATTTTTTCTATGCACCTCCAGCCCATTTTTGAAATGATTACATAAGAGTTCACCTGGATGGCTGCTTGGCTATCTGACATGCAGGTAATTTCTTGCCGAGATAGTTTTGATTGATGTTGAAATAACACAATGACGTGAAATTCCGTCTGGAAGATACTTAAGTATTTATCCAAACTTTCAGAGTACTTGGTTCTCTCCTATTCCAGTTCATTCTGTGGTTTTGGAACCATCCAAATACCACCGAATTGCATGCTTTTCCGTTGCAAATACGATTGATTCTTGACTCCATTATTTCTTGCATCCCAGATATGTGGTTCTGATGTCTTTCATAAAACTCTATTTTTTACTTATTTGATCCTGGGGGATCCCACGTATCTTCAGTCCTGGAGCTAATAGACTTCCGTCTGATTACTCTGTTCTTGATCATTCATCTTGATCATTTCATGTCCTTTTTGACACGTTTTCTACCATTAAATATAGAAGATCATTTCCATTGAGGCATTGTTGAAGATAACAAACACATATTAAAACAATTGATGGTTTTCAGAACAAAACTATTTTTTTCTACAAGCGTGCGAGAAGATGATCTTCTTGCACTCTTTCGAGTGCGAGAAGTTTATCTTCTCGCACGCAGAGAAATATAAATTGAAAAAAAAGCAAGGTATACTTACCGCCGAGGCCCGGGTTTGAACTTAAGATCTTTGCGTTATGAGCCCGAAAACCTAACCACTACACCAATTTAGCAAATAACATCGGTTTAATATATGTATACTTAAACTGTATGTTGTACCTAATGTCATTATACAGGTTAATTCTCTATTTTAGAAATAAATGCGCTTGTAGAAAAAATGTTGATCGTAACACGTGCTAGAAGCACTTGCTGCGATAACTACTATAATTGTACTTAGTTTTGTCGGAATATATTTATAAAAAAATACTTGCATAGTCCAAATCTAGCTAATAACGTGTATAACCTCATCTTTTTTTTGTGGATTTTTACTTAGTTTGTAAATTCATTAATGGTTGTAAAACCTTTGAAATTAAACCACGAAATTTCGAAAAAGACGTAAATTTTCTTAAAATTACATTTTTTTTTTTAGAAGAAAAAAAATAAATTTTGAGCCTCGCTTATCTCTATTTGAAAATGATTTTTGTCAAAACCTACAAATGTCAGTTTTAAAGATTACACGTGACGTTTGTCTCTTTTGTAAATGGTTTAAAGTACGGTGTAACTATAATAATAATAATAAAAAAATTACTGAAATTGTTGAGGGTAAATATGAGTGAAAATCCGCTAAGTTCTATAGTGTATTTATGGTAAAAAATTGTGGTTCATATTTAACCTGTCAAAAGTAATATCGTGCAAATCACAATTTTTAGCTTTTATCAGGTGAAAAATACCACTGAGTCGAGTTTTCGATATATCCCCGGACGGGCTAAAAAAGAGGAAAAACGTTTTTTTAAGTATAAACAATCTTTCAACCACTGGATCTTTATTTAAACTTTTTTTATTTTCAACTGTTATTTTTTCATAAAAGTTTTTGCTTGTTTCAAAACTAATAATAATCCAAACAGAAGTTGAATATCACTTTGTTTTAGTAAAATATTGACAAAAAAATTGTGAGCATTTCACTAAAGTAAAGACAATTAGTATATTATTTCTAAATTAATTGTATTTATATATTCTTGTACTCTTACTCTATGGGGTCTTGACCTGTTGAGTAATGTAATAAATAAATAATTGAACCCTTTGGTAAATGTTCTGTCATCTGCTAAAAATATTCTTCAAAAACATCAGCGTTCATATCTTCATGGTAGTTTCCGATTTTTTTAGATTGAAATATTAATTAACCGCGTTTTGAAAACCCGTCATCACTTCCAATATGAATTATAATTAGATATCGTCCTTTACCGGAAGGAACCTTCAATCCTGTAGATAATCCTTCCAAAAAAGCCTGTCGTGAAGATTGAATGTTTGTGTCCTGCCACATTTTGCTAATTGTGTAACCTTCATTCACGCAGGTTTCGTACAAATAATTTTTTTTTTGCCTTCTGCACGTAATTTATTTCTGTCTCCAATAAACAATTTCATCAGAATCAACAAGTGCTGCTTGCCTGTCCTGTTTATCCCACCTAAACTTCAAATCTATTAGAATTTCCCGTAGTTTAGTCTTTCCCATTTTAGGAAAATACGGGTTACTATTGATTGCGTCCAAAACCTTGGCAAGTGTTGGTATCTCTTTTTTAAAATAAAATTCGTGAACTTTTCTTATTCCGCTTTTAATTTGTTCAGTAAATTCCACTTTTTTCTTACTTCCCGCATTTTTCTTTGGGGATTTAACAACTCCACTTTTTAATTCACTTATAACTTTATATATCGTTGATTTGTTTACACCCATCATATTACTTGTCTTTTCTTGTAAACTGACTACGCACACTTTTGTATACGTTTCACAGGTGTAAACTTTGAACTTGAACCACACTGCATTTTTTAATACTACAGTCACTATTAACCGAAAATAATCACAACTTCTTACTGTAATAGATAATGTAGAAGGCTAATCAAACAGGGTAGGTAATATAGGGAACTGATTAAGATACTAAGTGAAACTGCCTATCTTATCTTGATACCAAATCCTAGGTAGGTAACCATCTTATAATCCAACCCCCTTTGTTATCATTTTGATTTTTCCATGGCATTAGTAATCTCCAAGAAGATGATAAAATAACGATTAACCCTTACATTATAGATTTCTATAAGCTAAGGATTTATCCCATTTACATTTTTAATACAATTATAGTCACATCTATAGATTTTTGAACCCTCAGATTACCTTCTATAATCTAAGCTGAAACCTTTCTCTCCACTTGTCATTGACATCAAAAATTTCCAAGAAGCCAATGATGAATAACGATTTAAACAATTTAATGTAGGTATACCTAATAGTCAAATTTATAGATCTTGATTGTTAATCGTCCTTATTAATACACTTGTTCGTTAAATAACCATTTCCTACGCTTAACGAATATATTTCAGTTCATATTTTGGACACCCAACCACTATTATTTTTAAAATTTTAAATAAGTAACAATTCTGTCACATTTTTCTTTGGTTTACAAATAAAAAAAAATAATCAAACTAATTTATTTACGAGTATTAAAATAAAATCCTAAATGTGTCAGTGGAGCTGACAGAACATCTGCCTTCTACGCTTAAATCCCGGGTTCGAATCTGAGCTGAAAACAAATTAAATCTATTTTTTCTTTTTCATGTTTATCTTATTTTATAAATTGGTAAATTTTTTAAAGGTACATAAAATGTTTGCAGTGGCCTAGTTGAACGAGTTTGAACAAGAAGAATTATTTTTTCAATAAGTTCAGGGCAATTACATCTATTTATAATAAGGTATCTCTGTTTTTGCCTAGTTTCCAAGGAAGGGATGTTCCATGAAATCATATTCACAATAAACACCCAATTCAAAAGCTGTATGTCAAAGTTGTGCTGAACACTGTCTATTTGCCTACTGTATGTTATATATTGTGAAGACCAAACGGAAGAGCAATATTTAAGTTGTGGTCTGACTAGCGAACAATAAAGAACTTAATTCAGTTAAAATCTTGGGTCAACCTTTTGATAAAACCCAACATTTTCATGGATTTATGGACAGCAGGAATTTGTCGATTAAAGCTTGAAATGGGATATTCAATTTGATAAACATTTAAGTTATAGTCAAATGTAGATAGAGGTAGGTGGGAACGATAAAAACGCATGATATGGCATTTATTGGCATTCAAGTCCATACCATTTAAAGAACACCATTCTGATAAAGTATCGAGGTCAGACTAAAGTCTACGGACATTATCATGGGTTTTAACAATTTTAAGTCATTGCAAATGATAAAGCTTTGCTATGAATTATTAATAAATAAGTTAAATAATAAGGGTCCTAGATGTGATCCCTGAGGAACACCTGAGGTTACCTGAAATAGTTATGAGAAAATTAAAACATAAAAATAGCAGAGCACATATAAATAATATTTTTAGTTTTTCTTTACTCGGAAGATCAAATATGACTTAATTAAATTCGGCTCAAAGACAAAATATTATTAAGCACAACAAATTTTATTTATTATTTTGTTAAAATACAAAATGGTGATTACGCTTGTTATCGTTTAAATAAAAATCTCTAAAAAAAGCCGAGGTCTATTTTTTAACGACTTATGGATGAAAATTTGGTCGTGACACCAAAAATGTTTCGTCACCTGTGTGATAAGGAACAACTGGTAGACATTGAAACAGACTGAAAACTAATCGCCGTTTATTGGGATTGACTTAAGGTTTTATTTTTCTCATCAAAGTGGCTACATTAGAGAGTTTGTATTACCTTCTGAGTTTTATTAGTATTATTGTTGAAAATTAGACTTCAGTTGTAAGTTTTACTAGATAAAATCTAAAACTAATTTATACGATTGTACCTCTGACAGGTAAAAAATCCCATGAATATATTAGCGAACCTAGCGGATTTTTACTGGAACCCTGATCAATTTTAGCCATATTTTCTTTTGTTTTTAAATGAAACTTGGTTAACTTTATAATTTACCGTGGTTTAAAGTTAAGGAACGCATTTTTTTTTTTTTTTTTTTTTCGTTAACTGGTGATTTTACTTCTTAAAAAGTTCTGATTATTTGCATTTCATATACAGAGTTAGTCAGCGAAAACAAATTTATTTCCCGTTAGTTTGGAATGGAGGTTTAGGGTATATTCTTTGTCTAAATTTTATTGGATGGAAAGGTAACTTTTTTTTAATGTTCCTGGAAGTTTTATTTTCCCTGGCTCACACTGTATAAATAAATTTGAACGCAAACATTTTTTTTTTCTAAACGTTAACGAACAATAATAGTTACCAAATTGTAGCGCTCCTGGTAATTT
Source organism: Psylliodes chrysocephalus (assembly GCA_927349885.1). Classification (NCBI taxonomy): domain Eukaryota; kingdom Metazoa; phylum Arthropoda; class Insecta; order Coleoptera; family Chrysomelidae; genus Psylliodes; species Psylliodes chrysocephalus. The sequence goes on from OV651815.1 coordinate 9,562,306, forward strand.
TGTCCCACTTTGTTTATTAATCCATTAAATTTGTACAATTTTGTTAAATCCAACTGTATATAAATATTATTAAAAATAATAATATAAACTGCTAAATATTCCCTTTGTTTCGTCTAAATCACAATAGAAAATTAACAAATAAAATACTTAATTCAATCATTTTTCAAACCACAAATGACGAACACTGTGTTTCAGATGTTTGTACGAAATATGTTTCATAATGTTCATTCCAGTCTCTGAGATATCTTTTAATGCTACTCAGTTATCATTTTCAATCAGTAGCAATATTTTCGTCGTCCCTTTTTGCTTAACTTAATCGATCTTTAAGTAAATTGTTAGTACAATCAAATTTCTAAGCAAATACCAAATTTCCAAATATTATGGTGAATTGTATTCATTTAGTATCATCCTGATACATTGTAAGAATGTGTTTTCAGGTGATAGGGAAGAACGATCTCCAAAAAAGCCTAGTGTGAAAAAAGGTACCAAGAAAGGCCGTAGAAAAAAGTTAATAAGAAAAAGAATTCCGAAAAGAAAACCTATAAGGAAAAAAATCCAAAAAAAGTCCCGAAAAAAAATCCCAAAAAAGTCTCAAAGAAAAAAAATCCCAAAAAAGAACCGTGGTAATGAAAATTAATATAAGGATAAAATTATGTATCTAGACATTAATAAAATATTTTAGATTACAATATAATAAATAAATTCTGTAGTTGATGATAGATACATGGATTTTAGTAGTAAAGTGTGGGCAACTTTATTTTGAATTACTATTCAATTTATTGGAAAAGCTAAAAATGTCCTTTTATCAATCAACTTCTTTGGCGGTAATTTATTTCTAGTATGTTTCCCGGTTTTTATTTAAAATTCTTTTCATGATTTTTTAAACTGAGCAATGCAGGAACATAGCTATCTAAAATCAGTTTTCAATTTATACTAAGTACACATTTCCATTTACTTAGGTACCTAATTTTTATTGCAGGAATTTGACATGTCCTTGTTCAGATATATAGGTACCACCTTTTTGATAAATTATATATTTTATTCTTTTCAAAGTAAAACATATTTTCGTATAAAATTTACAACAAAGTAGGGGCAAGAAAAATCGATAAATATCAAATTCTAAAAAAATGCGACTATTTATTTAATAAATGTAAAATAGAACTAAGCATTGTTGATATATTCGATATTTTGTAAAAAAATTATGAATTACGCATGTGTATAGATTAAGTGATATGTTCATATAAAGCTAAGTGTATATATGTAAAGAAAAATTGGCTGAATATAACTAGAAATGAAAATGCGTTTTATTATTACTAGGGCGAAAGTGTAAAAGAATTGACAGTTCAGACAAGGCGTATTCAAGTTTTGGATTTTCATAACAATCAAATGGATGCACGAAAATAGACTAATTTATAAAACCGAGCTTCTTGCGAACAGCAAAAATGTGAGGATGTTCTAATATAAAATTGTAGTCGCCCCGGAGCGCTACGGCAAATAATAATAATAATAATAGCCGTCCCTTCCCCTACACAAGTCGTTCAGTCGACTTCAGGGGTTGAAATTCACTCATAAGGGGGTGAATTAGGGAGAGTATTATTATTATTAATTGTATTTATATGCGCGCCACTTGGGGATGTTGTGTGTCTCAAGAATATTGAGAGCTTTAAATTGATGCAACGATAAGGCAACACTCTACAGCAAGCATGTCAAACTAAAAAAGTAACTGAAGCTGAATAAATAAAATATATGTTTATGTAGGCCGCAACCAGGCAAATGCGCTGTAGGCAGTACGACGCAGTTGATAACATTTTTGAAGCCACACCCAAATTTAGTCAAAAAATCACCCAAAATGTATTTAAAAATATTTTATTCTAAAAAACTAAAAACATTTTTTAAAAAATATTAGAAAATCAGTTTATTTTTAAAAACAGCTAATATCTAATTACTTCACAAGCCTTCACGTTTCCCGGACACATAATTTTTGCAGCTTTAACCCACATAGCACACGGACGTCTTATGGACGCCTAAAAGACGTCCTTTAGGGACATAAAGGACGTCCGAGGGACGTCCTATTTTGGTACCGGGACGTCAATCGGACGTCCCATGGACGTCCTAATGTCCCGTTTCTGTCCATCTTAGGGACGTCCCTGGGACATCCCAAAAGGACGTCATAGGGACCTTTGCGGGACGTCCTAGGGACGTAAATCAGACGTCCGAGGGACGATATTTGACCATAAACCATAAAGGGTAATAATAACAAAAATGTTAACAATAAAAGAGCTTTATTTAACAACTTTTATCCTAAAAAACCTAGCTAGAGTTAAACGTTTTCAGTTTACAAAAAAAAACAGGAATGAATTAAATTTAACACACAGTGCTGGCAAGATGAAACCTTGGGTCCTACTTATAGCTTGTGTCGACAAAACTGAGTATTATAATTTTGTCCAAATTAGTTTTGTTCCAACTTTCCGCCATTAAGGTATTTTCTTTCCGCCAGCGGCTACCGACAATACACATCACTTATTCTCACATCAACAACACAAAACACTCACTTCACTTTATAACCACTTTACCACCAGCATCAAAAAAATAACAAATAACACTATATAACATTCTTTTTTCTTCGTTAATCTAACTCACTTATTTAAGTTAATTATTGAATGCCGAAAATTGTAGCTATTGTTGTTCATTTGAAAATAAATGATAGGTTAGGTTTTCTGTCCTCATACTCTTGCAAAATCAAAACGTTGAATTTCAAGTTATCGATTCAAAGACCAACGATGCTAGTGCATAGAAAGTCCCATAGACGTCCCTTGGACGTCCCATTAACGTCCCGGACTCGGACCGAAAACTAAACGCTTTGTCGAAACGGGACCAAAATAGGACGTCCAGATGACGTCCTTCTAAGGACGTCCTAGTGTTAACTGTAATCGGAAGTCCAGTGGACGTCCTATTTAGGTCCGGGACCAACCGGACCAACAAGGGACCAAATCAGGACGTCCATGGGACGTCCTGTGCTATCTGGGAATATGACATTCCTTGATAAAATCACCTTCTGTGAAAGATTTCGAGTATTTAGCTATTAACTTCGACAATACTTGCTTGCACCGCCGATTCACTTTCTTGTGGTATTTTACTAAACATGAACTGTTGTTTTTTCAGTCCCAACTTAAGCTCTTTCAACTTTGTCTTCATAATTATCAAATTTTAATGTATGTTGGTCATAGAGGCGTTTAATGTTATATAATTTTGGTACGCTAATATTATTATTGCAAATATCCAGCAAATTATTTTATCTTTTACTTCACAGCAAAAATACTCTAGTTCAGCAATTTTTCGTTTCATTTTACCCCCACTCGTTTTAGATAAAGACATACTGAATAGAAAAGTTTAAAATAAATTCGTAATAGTAAATTCACAATTATGCATCGTTTTAATTAACATTAACTTACCAAACAACTAATACGTCAAAAGAATTAATCGTATCGTTTTGTGTTTCTCAGAGCAAATGAAATTGTCACTAAAGAAGTTCTTACACGAGTCATAGAAGTTATTCTTACACACTTTTGTTGAGTAAATAATTATCTACGTTATGCAACTGATCTTTGTCTTTCTTGTCAGGCGCGCACGCGCCAGGCGCCAGGCCGCAAAAATTTTGGCATCGGGCCGCGAGTTTGACATGCTTGCTCTACAGGGACATTTAAGAAAAAAGGTGGGAAATCCTCCCATTTAAAAACTAGATATTTATTAAAACTATCGAGATATAATGAAGTAGAGACGACAAAAACTATTTTTCTGTATGACAAACGCACTTAGCGATGGCTAGCTGACGGAAAAGTGTAATCAAAATGGCGACTTAGAGTCGTATTTTGATTTATTCGAAGTCTAATTTTAAATTTGAAGATTGACGGAAAAAAATGCATAGTCCATGGGAAGCGCTCCAAACTAGTTACTCGGGGGTTTTCGGGGATGCCAAATTCAATTCTGCCATTAGAATTCCCCGGGGGCGCTCGGAGGTGGCTCTGTGGGAAATGGTAAAGGAGAAAGTGAAAAATCACAAATTATGAAAATAATACTTTATTCAAATAACAAATAAGAGTTTTTATTAATGTTGAATTATTCATTATAAACTTAAATTTAAACTTAAATACTAAACATCTTGTTCAAACCCTTCTTCTTCATCTTCCCCTTTTTCATCTTCTTCCTCGGCATTCCCGAAAACCCCCTAGTGACGATTTGAGAGCGATTTTCATGGACGCTGCCATTCCCCCCTCCCCCCCCCCCCCATCACACCCAGACAACCCCACAAAGGGACCCCCGAGCGCCCCCGGGGAAGTCTAATGCCAGAATTGAATTCGGCATCCCCGAAAACCCCCCGAGTATCGATTTTGGAGTGATTTTCATGGACACTGCCATTCTCCCCCTCCCCCAAATAACCCCCAGAAAACGCCACAGAGCCACTACCGAGCGCCCCCGGGGAAGTATAATGCAAGAATTGAATTCGGCATCCCCGAAAACCCCTGAGTAACGAGTTTGGAGCGCTTCCCATAGACTATGCAATTTCCCCCTAAAATGACCCCCGGATACCCCCGCAGAGCCGCACTTGAGCGCACCCGGATAATTCCAATGCCAGAATTAAATTCGGCATCCCTGAAAACCCCCCGAGTAACGAGTTTGGAGCGATTTTCATGTACGTTGCCATTTCTCCACCAATTCACCCCCTGCGCACCCCCAGGTAATTATAATGCCAGAATCGAGTTCGGCAGCCCCGAAAACCCCCGAGTAACGATTTCTGAGCGATTTTTCCGAATTTCCATTCGTTCCTATAATGGTGCAAGTAATGATGCAATTGGAAAATTCATTTTCCGGCCCAGAAGGCATTTTTCTAAAAATGGCTAAATCAGACGATATAGACTTTTTTCCTGGGACCTTCCTGAACACAATGTAGAAAACCGCATCTCGATATCTGCTGTCCCTAAAAATTTCCGCTATTCCGTCGAATCTGATCTAAATGCTCTGGACTAAAAGGTGTGGACACTTTTAGTATCGTCATAGCATCTTCTCTTTATTCTATCTGAGTGATTCAAACAAAAAGCATAAAATTTTCATAAATTTAATTAGAAAAGGCGCGTAACTGTTTTTTATTTCTTTTAAATATTATCAAAAAACTTTTCAAGGTTTACAAAAAAATTGAATTTTCTTCACACTAAGTCTTTATTATTGGTATTTCCTGAAAATTTTCACAAAAAGCAGATTAAAAATAAAGACGGAAGGAATTAGAAATTTTCTAGTTGTTCGGTTTGCTCTTAAGAAATTAAAGAATTATTTTTCAGTATAATTAATAATTATGAAGACTAGAGATAAGGAGGCGAATCGATATACTCAAAATACGGTCCCAGAAAACGCACGCTAATTGAACTTTTATAATTAACCGTATGGGCGCTGGTACTGTATACGGTGTTCAAAATACATGGCTTCTTATGGGAATTATAATTTTGTCAAAATAATAAAAATAAACTTGTTTATAGTTAAATAAAGCACAGAACATACTGTTGTATTTATTTCTAAATAAGTCTTGCATGTTTTAATTGATAAGTTATTTAATTTTATCTATATAAAATACTAATTAGGCATGTATGACCAAATTCGAAAAGGTTTCTTAAATGCTGACATTTGATAAGCACAATTTTGTGGCAATTTTTTTTTTGAATTGAACCAATATATAATTTTAAGAGTAAAATAAAACACAGTTAACATATTTTTTATTGTTGTACTATAGGTATAAAGGGAGATTTGGGAATGTACATGGTATTACCTCATCCTTTAATTTCAGCTTTCCCCTTATTTTGATAACAGTACCATCAGTAAAAACAGTCTCATAATATTTGATATCTTCTAAAAAAGTATAGAACAGCATCACATCTAGAAATAAGTGCTTTATCGGCACTAGGAACGATATATATGCTGCCACTGATCTAAACGTTTAGTATCCTATAAAAAAAACATTTACAATGACACAATTGGGGTCCAAAAAAAAAAAAAAAATAACAGTAGTAACTCTTTATCTAACATTAAAACTCTAAAAAATAAATTTTCTTTTCTAGTAAGTTAAATTTAATGCATAATTGTTGTTTGTAAGTTAGCATCTATGACTGTAAAATTTTATATTATAGAAACTTGTAATAAAATAAACTACACTTCGTAAGATACATATTGTGACTAGTTTACAATAAATATTATATTTAGACATGAATACATTATTTTACTTACATTAGAAGCTTTAAAAAGTCATTTAGTTGATTTCTTCTTGTGTTTCCCCAGACAGCACACCAAATCCTTTGGATATCTACTGAACATCCCAATATCCACTGAATGTCCAGTCCGTGGTAGATATATAGTTTATATCCATGAGATGTAATTTATAGACATGCAAATGTCCATAAATAATAGTAATTATATAGCAAATTATTAAAAAATTACGCCATTGTGCTCGCCATTGTGGCTAATAGTACCGTTCAGATATTTAAAATTAATTTTTTTAAGGTGTATTCAATATCCCATGAACATCCACTAAATATATCAAAGTCTAGGCGCGAACGCAAACCATCGTGGATATCCACTAGATGTTATTTTATTCTGCTTACTAAGTATAGATGGCGATACCACTATCGCATCTACTCATGCTCGACCCGCCGTAATAGAGTTCGATCGAAATGTTTGTCCTACAGACTCCATTAGAGACTGGAGTCGAGAATTTCCATTTATTGCTGAAGAGTCCTAATAAGGATGACTTTCTCCTTAGTGGGCAAAATCAAAGGCAGAGTGTTGAAAATATTTTGAATGTTGAAAATATTTTTTATCTCTGCTATTTTCTTTCGACGTTATTCAATAATCATTGGTTACTTACGAACCTCTACTAAAGATACCATAAAATATTTTGTTGAATATCCACAAAATATATTCTGTGGATATCACAGGGATTTCTTGTATTTTCTGGAAGATACCCATTAGATATTTTGCTGAATATCCATTAGGATATAAACGGACATTTGGATATCCATATTAGATCCACGGAATATTTCTGATATCCTGTAGATATATTGGATATCCACAAAAGATATTCTGTGGATATCTCTGGGATTTGGTGTGTTGTCTGGGTCCTTTAGTTTTACATTTGATTTTTATCCTATTTTACATTCTGAAACGACGTAAATGTTTTTTGTCACTCGTTACTTGTACTCGGGTACTTTTTTCACATTATTTTGGTTCTTTTCACCAATTTAAAAAAAATTACTTCATTTTACATTGACTTACATAGAAAATTGACACCGCTGTCATTGGACATGTCAACTACAGTCAATTTCGGGAACTTTATAAAAAGAAGGACGGAAATTTGAAATTTGACCATTGCCGATTCGCCTCCTTCTCTCTAATCTTCATATTAATAATACAGTAGCGACAGCTTGGGTCGGCTCCTTTGATGTCGGAGTGGTCAGATTTTTATTGACAGTTGACGTTTTTGCCGCTTATTTCTACACTGAAAACGTAACTTCGAAATATATCATTAGACAACGATTTTCGTTGAAAATAGACAAATATGATTGTAAAATTGTCGTTCATCAACGATAGTCACAGAGCTGTCGTTAATAATATGAAGTGTCGTTACAGTGATTTTTCCATTCCCTCTCATTTTTCATCATGAGCCAGGATGTGTTCTAAATAATAAAAACACTTTTTTTACAAATTTTACGACTAAATTGCCATCTACCTAATACAATTCGTAAGGAAATTTTTTCTAATTTAAGTATTTTAAAATTAATTCTGATTCAAAGTTAGGATTGCCCATTCGACCATTTACTATTGGATTCTTGTTAACAGTGCTGTTCCTAAAGTAGCACTGCGAAATAGTAACAAAACCAATATTATGGAAGTACCTATTATAATAGTACTACTCCGTAACCTACACAAAAAAACGAGGCTAATGGCCTGAGTTGTCGAAGCCGATGACACCAACAGAAAAGATAATCAGAAATCAGGATTGATAGCATCGAATTTGGTTTCTGTCTTTCAAATCCAATAAATACAACTGTTCTCGAGTTGTTTTTTGTATTCTTTTGGAATAGTTATCATTTTTTTTTAATATATCCATACTCATTTAAATAAACCCTACGTACAATGCGACCAGCAAATGGCCCGCGAGAAACAGAATTCATACGAGTCGAGAATCGACCCCACAATTAATATATTTTGAAAAACAAATGAATATATCTACTGGTAGAATTTTTATTTTACGTTAAAAAAAAAGTCAAATATACCGGGTGTTCAAATTAAAGTGTTACAGTTAAATACCGCCTTTTATAAAAAAACATTTCAGACGAAAGTTTTTTGGGGAAACATTTTGGCTATATTCGTTTTTTTTTGTATAGCTAACCATAATATTGCAAACTTTTTTTTCGCGCAGCAAAATTTTCAAGTAGGTGTTACCCAATAAGTAAAAGCCCAATAAAAAAATGTTTCCTTTAGAAGTTTCTTATTTTTTTATATATGAACTTTAGAAATATGTGTAAAAAATGGAGTTCTAATTTGAAAAAAAAGTCCACCTCGATATGGCCATATTATGGTCAGCTATATACAGTGTTACCAGGTTTTTGAAAGAGATGACGGACAGACAGGGGAAATAGGGGGAAGTAAAAACAACTCGGTCTATTTTTATTCTTTTAATCAAAATTACTTATTTTGCAAGAAATCCTTACCTAATTTTGGTAAAGGTACACTGAGGTGATTTTACAAATAATAAGGTGAAAATGTAAAGTTAGACAATAGAGAAATCGCAAATCGAAATCCAAAGTCAGAAAACATTTTCACCTTATTTGAAACACCTCAGTCTATCTTTACCAAAAAATAGGTACGGATTTTTTACAAAATAAGTAATTTTGATTAAAAAAATGAAAATTAACAGTAGTTTTTACTTCCGCCTATTTCCCCTAAAATTCCCTGTCTGTCCGTCATCTCTTTCAAAAACCTGGTAACCCTTGCTATATAAAAAAATGAATTTAGCCAAAATGTTTCCCCCAAAAACTATAAAACTTTTTTCTATAAAATGCATATTTTCGGCGGTATTTAACTGTAACACTTTAATTTAAACACCTGGTACAATCATCAAGACACGTTCTTTTATCACAAAACACTAAATTATAATACCAACTTACTAGAAATCATCGTTCAGATTTGGTGACTAGAAACAACGTAACGACTTTGTTATTGAATAGAGTTTCAAAAATTAACGTTATAAAAGTCGTTGATTGAACTGTCGTTAGCTTAACGATGTCGTCCATAAACGATAAATTACTGAATAGGGCCCTAAGTCTAAGTGCAATAAAAATAGAGTGGCACAAAATTGATCGAAAAACATTGATCAAAAATACATTTAATCGAATAACATTTTATCGAAAATACAATAGATCGAAAATTTATTACATCGAAAGGGCATTATATCGAAAATCAACATTAAAAATAGTAAAATATGAAAAAATTCAAACGACACCATCGCAGAGAGCACAAATAGGTCCATTGGACATCCATTCGATATACAATTTAGGATGTCTGGACGTCCAAAGATGAGTTTTTTCTGGACTTCCGACGTTCAATGCTCCAGTTAGGTAAGTTAGTTAATTTTTTTATTATAAAAAATTTAATTAATTTACCTAACCTGTGTGGCCTGGAACGTTAGTTAAATTTTTTTATGTTTTCATTTTTTGTATATTTATTTTTGCGAAGCAACCAGCGATGACTCTAGGCCTTACAGGTTAAGTAAATTAGTTGAGTTTTTTATTTTTCTAATTTTATGTATATTTGGTTTTTCGATCAATCTTTTTGCTTCGACTTTTTCCATGAACAACTTTTGTTGGAGCCAACTCATTCTCAAAGACTCATACTGATGATTGTTGCTTTTTTTCAGATCATATCATATTTCATCACCTGTGATGATGTATACCAAATTAGACAAACCATGGTCGAAGCGATCTAATATCTGTAACGTGTGGAGGGTGGGTTACCCCCACGGCACTTAGGCCTCATTAGGTCCATTGTGCAAAACGTCGCCAAGGGGTGCTTCTCTTATATCGGCCGGTGTTAGCCAATACTCGCCGAACACAAATCTTCTAATAAATGAGAGCGTTGGGCAATCGTAAAGTATATGCTCGATGGTCTCATCTTCTTGTTCGCACCCTCTGCATAGTGCGGATTCTGACAGCCCCATGATATGGAGATGCTTTCGTATTTGGCAATGACCAGCCAGAATGCCTGTGACTAGGCGCAGATTCTGTCTAATCATAGTCAAGTATTTGTTTGCTGCAGTGTTGTCAGGATAACTTCCCAGACAACACAAAAATATTGCATGAATATTCAATGCATATCTCAAATGCATACTCCTATATTTTCCTATCAAATTGCGCATTTTGGTTACATGTTCGACCAACACGAAATATCTCAATCTCTAAATTCATTTAGAAAAAAACATAAAAAACGTCTGTTCGCTAAACAGCATTAACTAAAATACTAAACATTCAAATGTACCATATTACGTTAAATGATAACTAATGATGTAATAGAACCTACAATTGTGAATTTTACAATTTTGAACTCTGAATCTGTGATTTCTTCATTTAGTACTTTTTAAAACAATTAGAATATATATATATATATATATATATATATATATATATATTTTTGTTATTTACGTATTTGTTATAAGGGTGGTAAAACTTAAAAATCTTTTTCCTTTTTTTTAAGGTTATTGTGGCAGAATCGGTCCATGACCTAACTTTAACCTTTTATTTACCATACGTTTTTATCTCTCTAGGCAATATTTTTAGAGTTACTACTTTGTATATCTTTGTTTTATATGGTAAATAATAAATTATTATTATTATTATTATTATTATTATATTCCATGGATATGCCATATCCGCCATGGCATATGACAGGAAGATTGCAGGAATATTCAAGGTCACCATGAAACATATGCCCACGATATGTTTTTATCTACCAAAATATATGTATGGCATATTCTCTGGATGTACTTAGGATATCTATGTATGCCTATATTCATGGTATTTTGAATATTCATGGCATATTCAATTTTTTTTGAAATGCCGTACCATAGGTTAGAAAATAAAACCCATACTTAAACACAAAATAAATTTTATTTTAAAAATAAAGCAACTTTTCAAAAAATAAAACAATATACATACAAAAAACTAAAAATTTAAATTTATTTGCTGAGATTCTGTACTTACTTTTCTCCTAAAAAAAAATGATATATAAAATATGTATATGTATTATGAGATATTTATAAATTATTTACATTTTGATGCTTTTAATAATAAGTGTTAGAATTGAGATAAAAATATCAGTAAAATAGAAATATTTCAAAACCTTGAGACAAACATTACAGTAATACTTACTTCTATAGCATCTTTGGGTCACTTTATTTATAGGCCTCTACATTTTCCGTTGCAATTAGTGTACTGTGGATTTTCCTACATATCTCTAAAAAAACAAAAATAGGTTTACATAGTGCCTTGTCTGCAAATCAAAAGAGACTTGTCTACCAATTGATTTACACTTCTTATAAAATATTTATCACCACACTGATACTACAGAAGGACCATAATATTATAAATAATCAGACTTACCTCTTAGGTGGGTATATCGTGAGAAAAAATAAAAACTACACCATGGAGGAAAACTACACGTTTCTAGCTGACAATGTTTGGTTATGTGTCATATTCTTCTTTTTTTTTCGTTAGTGGCCTTCACCGTTTAGAGTATTTGATCAGGGTATCATAAATATTCCTCACAATCGAACTTTCCGTGTAACAAAGACTTACGTTCGACGATAGGCTAGATCATGAGTGGAGCCAATAAGACACTATTAGGTAATTTTTACTACCAACTACCAATACGTACTAGGCGCATACTTTTGACTGTTAGAATCATTCTTTTATCTTTTTCTTGTCTACATTTTAGGAAAACTATATATACTTATTTTATCTATGAAGAGAAAGATCATTTGATCTCGGAGGCTTAATTTTTTTTATTAATTGAAAATAAGTTTGCACGATAATGATTTAAAGTTACATTCCGGCGTTCTAAGTTCACGTTTATGTTTAATTTAAGTCTTTATAAACTAAACAAGGATGATCCTGTTAACTATGTCTTCATTTGTACTCATAGATAATAAAACAAAATAGCTAAATATAACATAATATTCTACAGAGATATCTATACAATATGAAAAATGAATATGCAGAGCATATTAAAAATACATATGCCTGGAATATCCTTCTAGAATGTAAAATTTGAAATATATTCAGTGAATATTCCATAAATATAGTAATATATTTTGGCAAATAGGCAGATTGGTGGCATATGCCAAGGATATAGTGTGCTGTCTGGGTTAAGAGCTCCCTGGCAACTCTGCAGTTTCTTGTTTCATCCCATCTTTCCTTGAATTTCACAAGGGAATGTTCTTTGATTAGGTCTGTCACTACCGATTTTGTCAGGCCAATAGAAGGGTCAGGTCCAAAAAGTATTTGGTTGGCTGCTTTCTTGGCTAGTGAATCAGCAGGGCGGTTACCTTTCGATGTGGCGTGACCTTTGATCCATCTTAAAGTGACCACATTGTTGATGGATATTTCGGCCAAAACTTCGTGACATTCTAGTACTAACCCTTAGTAAATTCGTGGTCTGTTCAGGGTGAGTAGTGCTTGTCTGCTATCTGTATAGATGAGCATGTTCCTTCCAGTGATATTGTTTCTGGTTATTTCTTTTGCTGCTATGAGAATACCCGTTAGCTCTGTTTGAACTACACTGGCACTATTGCTCACAGTCCATTCTATGTTTAGGTTTAAGAATCTGGAGTATATTCCACATCCTGAGTCTTGTTTTGTTTTAGAACCGTAGGTGTAGATATGAATCGTACCTGCCACTTCCGGCTCTTCTATTTGTTCTATTATAACTTTATATGGCTTATGAAAGATATATCTCCGTGAGATGGAGTCCATGTTAGCTTGAAGCAGTGGGAGCGTATCGAGCGCCTCCTGTCAAAAGCGACGTCTCGCCTCACCAGATCCTACATCAGGTTCTATTCCAACGGTGCGGAGGCGTGTCTTTGTCGTCAGAGCAACCTCCTTGATGTAAATATCAAGGGGAGTGAGAATGACTTCCATGGCCCTGGTCCGTGTTGTTTTCATGGCTCCTGTTATGTTGAGACATGCTGTTCTTTGAATTTATTCTAGTTTACGGATAGCTGTTAATTTTTGGGTTTTCGGTACCCAAACAACTGCACCGTATGTTAGCATAGGTCTTATGATAGCCGAGTAGATGGGATTAGCCAGTTCTGGACCAAGGTCAGAGGCAAGGTCAGAGGCAATTGGTGTAATTAGTAATTACCCTAAGTACCCACCCCCCACCCTTCGAGCAAGTACCCCCCACCCTTCGAGCAAGTACCCCCCACCCTTCGAGCAATTAGCAAGTACCCCCCACCCTTCGCGCAATTAGCAAGTACCCCCCCACCCTTCGCGCAATTAGCAAGTACCTCTGAATTACTCTGTACACCATGTTATTGCATAGTGTAATGAGTGTAATTGCATAGTGTAATGAGTATAGTAAGTACCTCTCAGTACACATAGTGATGTAAGGACCAACCAATTATTCTGTACTGAGTGTAATTGCATAGTGTAATGAGCATAGTAAGTACCTCTCATTACACCATATGCATACCTCTCAGACAGTATTTACTGTGTATATCACGTAGTGTAATAAGTCTAAGTACTTCTCTTGTTTACTGTTGTAGCATAGGGGAAATAAGTCGGCGCCATGCACACCCTTGACTCTCAACCGCCATAGCTAAAGTGAATCACCGGTCTTCGGCAGACACGCGCGATGTAAATATTGTTGGAAGGGGTAGTATCCCACCCTTCGCGCAATTAGCAAGTGCCTCCCAATTATTCTGTAAATTATATACTTTAATGAACGTAATTGAGTAGTGTAATGAGCATAGTAAGTACATCTCATTACCTCCTAGTGATTACTATGTATTTAGAATTTACGTTACTCTATACCGAAGTAACAAGAATTGGAGCTGTTCCCGTATATTATGAATAGGGGAGGGGAGCATAGTGGAGGTGGGGATTTATTGAGAGGTATATAATATCACATCTATACGAATGAGATCAGTCGCGAGCTATAAGTGCGTTGGAAGTTTCATTATCTAATATCGAAATAATCATAAAAATAGTAGATATGTATAAGTGTAATTGCGGTTTAACATTTACAAGAGCAGATAATTTACGACGACATCAAAATAAAAGTTGTAATCTGATATCTAACCGCAATGGTGAATCATCCAGCGGTACGAAAAGAACCGCCAATTCAAGCCCGGATGTTTTACCGGTAAAACAAGCTCGTGTAATGCGAGTTTCACATCGTACCGTAGACCCACAAGTTCATAAAAGTAGATGTGAATCATGTAATGTAGACATCGCAACCAATCAGATGACATCACATATGAGGAGTCTTAGTCATAAAGAAAAGGCATGCACAATTCATGTCGATGGTATATATTTAATTAAGAGTGCATTTAAGTGCAGAATCGCAAGTTATAGAGTCAAAAGTGATGAAAAACATATAGACTATATAACATTTTTTGAGGCTATAAAAGTGAGGGTATTGGAATTGTTGAAAGTTGTTCTGAGGGCCCATAATGCCATTAAAGTTAATGTAGAGGTCTTCGCTACATATGTATTGCAGAGCCAAGATAATTCTGAAATCAAATCTTTTAATAGCATAAATCGAATACTAGATTTGCCGACGGATTTGGATGTGGTATATGCAAACTTTAAGGACGCCTTGGTATCTCAAACCGTAGACTTCCAACATAAAGATTCAGGTATAGTAGTTATATAATATATAATATATCGGTAACTAATAAATTATTCATTGTTTCAGGTTGGTCATTACAGGAAGTACTATTTCTAGAAGTTAATATAAATAAGTACTCTCCGTTAGGAGGCTGCTCATACATAAAGCTGCCTAAGTTTATTGAAACCAAGAAGGGTGTAGTGAATGTGCAGAATAATGATGCGTACTGCTTTGCTTGGGCCATCACATCAGCTCTATATCCAGCCAGAGATCATGTTAGCCTAATGTCATCGTATCCACACTTCGAGACCGTGCTGAATGTTGATGGCATTGAATTTCCCATGAAGCTTAAAGACATTTCAAAATTTGAAGACCTCAATGATATAAGTGTTAATGTTTATGGCTTGGAACATAGTTATGAAAATGGTAAGGCTAAATTTGAAATAGTAGGCCCATTACGATATTCCCGTAGAAGGTTAGGGCATCATATAAATTTACTGCTAATAACAGAAGATTCCGGTAATAGTCACTATTGTTGGATTAAAAGTATATCCAGATTAGTTTCGAGTCAAATAACTAAAAATGGTCATAAAAAATTTTTTTGTGACGGGTGTTTACTTTATTTTCCATCTGAAAGCGTCCTATTACGTCATCAATTGTGCGATTGTAATCATATATATACCAGTACACCATCAGTGGAGCTTAAAAAAGACAAACGCGGTAATTATGTCCCCGAAAATATACTGAAGTTTCAAAATTATGGTAAGCAACTAAGAGTCCCATTTGTAATTTATGCCGATTTTGAATCGATCCTAAAACCTATAGATCATTGCGAACCAGATCCGGAAAAAAAATTCACCATCCCTACATACCAACATGAGCCATATGCTTTTGCATATCTGATTAAATGTTCATTTGATGATTCATTGACGAAATTTGTAACTTTTACCGGCGATAATGCCGCGAGCGATTTCGTAAAACGCTTAGAGGATGATGTATTAACTATTTATAATACTCATTTAAAAGACATTGTTCCAATGCAGCGACTGTCTAAAGATGAAATAGATGATTTTAACACATCGACTATATGCTCTATTTGCGATGAGACCTTTCAAGAAGGCGAAGTTAAAGTAAGAGATCATTGCCATCTTACCGGTAAGAAAACACCCGGCGCCGCGCATAGCAATTGTAATTTAAATTATAAAATCCCGCAATTTGTCCCAATATTTTTCCATAATTTGAGTGGGTATGACAGCCATTTATTTATTAAAGAATTGTATGGGGAAGGTGAGAGAGCCGAAGTTATTGCCCAAAATAAAGAAAAATATATTTCGTTCACAAAACCATTGTACACCCATAGCTATGTAGATAGAGACGGTATTTTGAGAAAAAATTACATAAAACTCAGATTTTTGGATAGTTACAGATTTTTAGCGGATTCCTTGGTTGGGCTGTCGGAAAACTTGCCATCAGAATTTTTTGTTGAAACAAGGAAATGTTTTGCAGAAAAAGAAAAATTTGATTTGATGAGACAGAAAGGGGTGTTTCCATATAATTTCATGGATAATATATTGAAATTAGATCACCCAAATTTACCCTCAAAAGATGAGTTTTATGATAAGTTAAATGATTGTCACATATCCGACGAGGATTACGCGAGGGCCCAGAAAGTGTGGGATGTATTTAATTGCCAAACCTTGGGATCGTATTCTGATTTATATTTAAAATCAGATGTTCTAATGTTATGCGATATATTTGAAAATTTTAGAGATGTATCGCTTAAAGCATATAAACTCGATCCAGCGCAATATTATACATCTCC
Organism: Psylliodes chrysocephalus; assembly: GCA_927349885.1. Lineage (NCBI taxonomy): Eukaryota > Metazoa > Arthropoda > Insecta > Coleoptera > Chrysomelidae > Psylliodes > Psylliodes chrysocephalus. Next base: position 9,579,053 of record OV651815.1, read on the forward strand.
AGGTTTGTCATGGGATGCGATGTTGCGCTACACCAAGGTGGAGTTAGAGTTGCTGACAGATATTGATATGATTAATTTCTTCAAAAATAGTATACGTGGCGGTATCAGTCAATGTGTGGAAAGAAAACATATTGCCAATAATCAGTATTTATCGGAATATAATCCCTTCGAGCCAAAGTCCTCTATACATTATATTGATGCCACAAATCTCTATGGGTATAGTATGAGTCAGCCACTACCCACAGGAGAATTTGCATGGTTATCGACGGAGGAAATTAATCAACTCGATGTAATGTCAGTTGATGATCTCGGGGATTATGGCTATGTATTAGAAGTTGATGTAACATATCCACAACACCTTCATGATAAACACGCCGATTTACCATTTTTAGTGGAGAATATAATTCCACCTAATTCCAAAACAGAAATCCCCAAACTGGTGCCGAATTTAAACCACAAAGACAAATACATACTACACTATAGAAACTTTAAGCAGGCCATAAATAATGGACTAATTGTAACTGAAATTCATCGCGCCCTCAAGTTTAAGCAGTCACGTTGGCTGAAAAAATACATAGATCTCAATACTAATATGAGAAACAATGCCAAGCACACATCTGAGAGAAATCACTTTAAGCGCATGGTCAATAGTGTGTACGGGAAAACTATGGAAAACGTGGATGACAGACGAGATATTTACCTTAAAACCCACTGGGTTAGTAAGAGAAATTCCCCAGGCGCAAACAATTTAATTGCTCGACCGAATTTTAAGTCTTGTTCTATATTTTCAGAACACTTTGTGGCTATACATATGGGTAGAACCAAAATATGCTATAACAAACCATTGTACATCGGTTTCACAGTGTTGGAATTGTCAAAAGTAAGGATGTACGATTTTTATTATGGAATATTAAAACAGCAATTAGGTGATCAAATTTCATTACTTTACACAGATACCGATAGTTTTGTACTTAAAGTTGATACAATTAATTTTTATGAATTTATGGGGAGAAATATAGAACATTTCGACACATCTAATTATAAAACAGATAATAAATTTAACCTACCCGTAAGTAAACCAATATTGGGGAATTTCAAAGATGAGTATCCAAATCAGGCCATCAGCACATTTTTAGGGACAGGCGCCAAGGCCTACTATATTAGATCAGACGAAAAAGAGACCAAAGCCGCTAAGGGAGTAAAAAAATGCGTGATACAAAGCAGCTTAAACATGTCGGATTATCAAAAGATTGTAGAAGGCGGGGGTAAGATATTTAGAAAAATGAATACATTCAGGAGTAAGTTACATGATATATATACTGAAATGAAAAACAAAGTCGCATTATCTTACAACGATGACAAAAGGTTTATAATACCAAACACCGTGAAAACTCTACCGTGGGGACACAGAGATATTCAGGAATATCGTAATGGACCTCGAAAAACTGTAGCCGAATTCAAATATAATGTAGCCAATATTGTAAATAATGTTAGTGATGAAAATAGATTAGAGTTACTGTTAAGACTATTATTAGATGAAATGTAAATAGAAAATTAATGTATATGAAATATATATGTAACAAATTATTGTGACTTTTTTTACCAATATCAAACTATCTCTCCCCTCCACTCCCTACTCATTCCAACGGCTATAAATAGCGGATGCCCACAGTTAGATATTCATTCCACTCCAGCCAGTCCGCTCAGAAAATCAGCAAAAATGTCCATCAACATATCAGCCATAATTACCAGGGAGCAAGCTGATAAGGAGCTTGAGTGGTTGAATTCAAATTGGGGGAAGTTCCAACCAGAGGCGCAACAAATCAGTCAAGTGATGGTAAACGGGGCATCTGATGAGAAGAAGAAAGAAAAAAAACGTAAATAATGGTATTTGAAGAGATGTAAATTTTAATAAATATATGTATGTGCAAATTTACTTTGAATAAATATTTATACCAATCCATGTATATCATTTCTCATTTTTCATTTTTTTTAAAGAAAAAAATTCTTCAAATAAAAGTTGTTTGTAATGTAATTCTCTATAATTTTTGTTCTATACATAATTCCCATAAAATCGACCGTAATCGAGAAAATTGACAAAAAGTGTAAAATTACCCCCACTCTCCATAAAAAAACATCTGTGTCGGCTTTATTTGAAATGCGATAGGGATCATATTATATGTATGTACAGAGAATCAAAAAAGGAATAAAAAAAATTTAGTTACCCCCACCCCCTCCCTAAAACAGCCGCCAACAATTGCATATCTCCGTAACGGTAAGAGATAGAATTTTTTCCATGAGGGGGGGGCCTATGGGGAGGGCGAGGGGGGATGGGGCGGGTTAAACTTTGGTCTTTTATTTTTTTTTCCATTGGGTAAAAGGGGTCTAGGGGTCAAGATAAAAAAATTAGGCTCATTTTTTTTAAAGAAAAAAATTCTTCAAATAAAAGTTGTTTGTAATGTAATTCTCTATAATTTTTGTTCTATACATAATTCCCATAAAATCGACCGTAATCGAGAAAATTGACAAAAAGTGTAAAATTACCCCCACTCTCCATAAAAAAACATCTGTGTCGGCTTTATTTGAAATGCGATAGGGATCATATTATATGTATGTACAGAGAATCAAAAAAGGAATAAAAAAAATTTAGTTACCCCCACCCCCTCCCTAAAACAGCCGCCAACAATTGCATATCTCCGTAACGGTAAGAGATAGAATTTTTTCCATGAGGGGGGGGCCTATGGGGGGAGCGAGGGGGGATGGGTTGGGTGGGGGGTATGGGGCGGGTTAAACTTTGGTCTTTTATTTTTTTTTCCATTGGGTAAAAGGGGTCTAGGGGTCAAGATAAAAAAATTAGGCGAAAAACATCTGTGCCGGGTTTATTTGAAATGCGATAGGGATAGGGATCATAGGGATAGGGATTATAAAAACAAAAAAGAAAATAAAAAAAAAAATTACCCCCACCCCTATAATTTTTTGATTTTTTTTTTGCTAGGGTGTTGGGGAAAAAAAAATTTTAGGTATTTTTTTTATTTTGATTTTTTTTGATAGGGTGTTGGGGAAAAAAATTTTTAGGGGGTATATTTTGTATTTTTATTTTTTTTTTGATAGGGTGTTGGGGAAAAAATTTTTTAGGGGGTATATTTTGTATTTTTATTTTTTTTTTTTGATAGGGTGTTGAGGTAAAAATTTTGGGCCCTGCGATGCGCGCGCAACACTCCCACTCCTCACAACACTCCCACTCCTCCCCACTCCTTTCGATTGATGTATATACCCAGCTACAGAGCATTATCATTCAGTCTGGTTCAGCTCACCACACCAGACAGACATGGCAGAAATCGCCGAGTGCGACTCTACAGATATGGTTGATATTGTTGACCTATTGTCAGCCGGGTGGGACACCGAGTTGAATGGTCCATGCGACTCCACATCGGGGTTCACACTGCAGCCGCCCGGTGTCTACGAAGTAGACACCGATCCGAACAGTGAGTCGGAGAGTGGCGACTCCTCGGACTGGTGGGATGACGACATCGATCCTCCGATCGACGACGACGACATCTCCGATTGGGATGCCGATGCCGATCCCGACATCGGCTTGGTGGTTTTTGACGATTCTGACTCGTAAAGACCACCTACCTTGGTCAGACAACGGCCCTTTTCAGGGCCATCAAAAAATTCATAGTAAAGGCAGTGCCTTTAGATAAGTCTTAATGTTATACGCAGCTATTGACTCGCTTTCCATAGATGCGTGAGCGCATGATGTTGTGAGTGTCTCCCCTCCGCTTCCAATCTTTTCGATCACTATATATTCGGAGATCAGCGCTAGGAAATTCAGTTTACTTCAACTCGTTGAGTAACTAACATGGCCGATATAATCGAAGTAGCCGAATGCGATTCGACGTCCGGAGTAGATACGAGCTGGGGTCAAATGACCGACTTGGATGGGGTGTGCGATACCACCCATGGTCTCCGAAGACCAAGGCGACCATCAACGCCACCCGGTCCATGCGACTCGCGCGTCCTGATATTGGACGTGCATGACGTGTGGTGTGGCACCGACACTGAGTCGAACACCGACTCGGATGCTGAGTCCGGGTCGGATGCCGATTCGGAGAGCGATTCTGACTCGCAATAGGGTATCTGCCCTCGTCAGAAAAAAAACGGTTCTTTTCAGAACCAACAAAAAACTATAAAAACGGTTCTTTTCAGAACCAACAAAAACTTATTACAAATAATTTGCCCCAAGAGGACAAACTATTTTATTTAGAGGTATGCACAGCCTTACACCAATATGGCTTAATAAATGATATATAGTACTTTATGAAATACCTCGTATTAAGATTGAATATTATTTAAAATATATTATGCGGTATTCCAAAAATGTATGAGCATCATGTTACAGTCGCAAGATGTTACCCTATGAAATGCCGAGTATTGCAATTTAATAATATATACTAATATGCCGTATACCCGAAATTTGTGCATTGTGTAGTTAAAAATATGATCATTGGTTCGATGCGCAATGGTCGTTATTTACAATATGAGGCTGTGAGAGTCTCCCCTCCACTCCCACCCTGACACTCTTCCCGATTTTACTATATATACGAGCAATCAGCGCTAAGAAATTTAGTTTATTTCAGCTAGCTGAGTGAACTACTAAACTTTTTCAGTTATTTTCAGTTATTTTCAGTTTTTAACATGAGTTGCAATGACGAGACAACCAATGCCATCAACAGCATCCTTATGGAGCCCAAGAGCAGACTGCATGATTGTATGACAGATGACGACTTTGATCTGGAGATGCTGCTAATATCAATCGGACCCGTGTCACCTGTGTCGCGAGTAAGTGACATCCCGCTACCAGCCCCGGTACCAGCCCCCATTTCAGCCCCGGTACCAACCGCATTACAAACCTATGTAATTGACGATAGCGGGGATGAGTTTGAAGACTCGCCAAAGATTATCGTCCATACGGATATTCGTGTCCCTAGACTGCCGGCAGCGACAAAAAGATTGTCAGTGGTTGCACCTAAAACCAAGAAGCCGAGAGCCCCAAGGAAGCCGAGAGCCCCAAGGAAGCCGAAGGTCGCACCAGCACCAACATTGTTGCTGGTACCCTCGACAAGCGTGGTGGCTTCAACCAGCCGAGCCGAGCCGAGCATACCATCATCGCAGGATGAACTTAGTATGCGGCTCAATAAAGCAATGCTCGCCGTGATGAATCACCAGACGCGGTTAACGGCAGATAGGGAGCAGTTGGAAATAACCCGATCTACCTACAAAGAATTGAAGATGGAGGTGGATGAGGTAGAAAAGGCCATGGAGGTAGCCTCAGCGCCAATTCAGTATAGGCTGGACGAATTGGATGAGGAAAATAGTCGCATCCAACTACACATCGCCGACTTGCAGCGGCAGTTGGAAGAGGTCGTACATCGCCAACATGTTGTGCGCCAAAGCCAGGTGGATGCGGGTATTGAAATGTCAAGGGTCAAAGAGGCCTATCCGGGACATGAAGAGCGGAAGAGGGCATGCGAGGCGATGAGGGTGAAATGCGATGAAGTGAGCGAACGGGCGCAGGCGACAAAGGAAGGCATTTCAAAGTGGTTAGATCACATCAATTCGGATCCGGGCGGCAGTTGATAAAATTAAAAAAAATGCAATGTGCCATACTAATACCTAGGCGATGGTGGCGTGGAAATTTAGTAAAGGGTTCTTTTCAGAACCGCTGAAATATTTTTAAATGAAAGATTAGATATTGCATCACTTGCAATAATATAATTTTAAGATATAACAGTTTTTTGTTGGGAGTCTCCCAATCTCCCACAATCTTTCAGATCACTATAAATACTCACCGCACACATACACATATAGTTCTTAAATAGATATTCAACCTACATTCTACTTGAAGACCTCGCGCTACTATGCATACTTTAAGCGATGATTGTTCTATGAGTAAGCGCCTCACTTGCAAGATTTGTACCGATAAGGAAGTGCAAATGGTTTTTATACCATGTGGGCATGCCGTATCTTGCAATAGCTGTAGTCGATCTGTAGTTATTTGTATTATATGCAGAGCGCCGATTAATGCTAGAGTAAAATTTTTTCTGACATCCAACTTTCCGGAACTAGATGCACCCTACTGAGCGTGATGTTATGCAGGGGAGGTGGTAAATTCGAGGGTTGGGAGAGTGGAGGTGGGAATACATAACCATATATAAGGAGGTCCCGACCACTTACCAGCATCAGTCACTTCGCTGTAGCTGACCATTAAGAATATCAGAAAGCCGAAAAAATAAAAAATAGCAAAGATGGATGGACAAATTGTTGTTGATGTTGATGCGGTTGAGGAGATCGAGCGTCAGCTCTCCTTGTTGGCGCGTTTTGATGCCAACAAGCCAGGCATTGACGAATTTTGGGACGCCATAGAACGTGATGTAAGTTTTTAACTATTACCTTATGTTTATAAAATATCTAATTATTATGCTTATAAAATATCTAATCAATATACTTCTTTACAGGCTGCTGATGCCGCTGCTGCCGCTGCCGACGGTGATGGAGAAGGCGTGGCTGGTCTAGCGCAACTTGCCGACGAGGATTTGGGTGCTGTTGGTCCGGCACCACTCGTCGAAGAGGGTGAAGACGCCGTTGGTCCAGCCCCACCCGCCGATGAACCCGCCAGCGACGACGATGATGAGGGTATTGAGGCTGATTGCCCTGGATCACCGACTTCAATAAGAAGGGAGCTGGCTGTATTTCAGGCCAGAGGCGGTAACCACTTCTGCGTTACATCCAGCTCCGTTATTGTGAAGTTGGTTATTCCCGGCATGGAACGGAGCAAACGTCTGTGCAACCCCTGCTTTCTTTATTACGAGCAGATGGAGGTCGAAAGAAATCCAAATGCCAGGTACATACACGAGCATCAGCATTTTGTTGTAGAAGGGGGGGATTTGGAGGATCCGCAAACATGTGATGTATGCGCCCGATATATTTCCCACTTCTGCGACACAAATGTTTGCCCTGTATGCATCGGCGCTTGAAATAAAGGAGTCAGGGGTTGCAATACGGCGGCTTTGTTATGCATCCAATGAACCTCTATATATTAGTTTTAGATTTAATTTGTATAATTGTTTATTATTTAAGCTTTCTGTATATATTTAAGTGTAAGTTATTTTATTATTGTATATGTAGTAGTTAATAGGGAAATAAAACTTGTTTTTTTTAAATCTTTATTTCATTTAATATCCATACTAAACAATATCATTTATATTAATCCAAGAGTTTTCTTGCTGTGGGAATCCCAACCACTTCACCAAGGCTTTGTCCCCTTTTGTCCGAATGACCTTTTCCACTAAATAAACATCTTTCCAATTTGTTTTTAATAATTCCAACTCATAAAATGAGCCTTTAATCGATTGACCATTCATATCTTCTAGAATGTATGTTACGGGGTATGTGCTATTTATTTTTCTTATTTTGAATAATTCAGTTGTATAGTTAGCAGTATACCCTTTTTCAAATATGCTTTTATATTTACTTATTCTTACGACATCGCCGACACGATATTTCGGTTTTTTACGCCTTACTTTATTTTTGTTTTGCCTATATTGGTTGAGTTTAGTTGTCGGCAGGACATCTATTGGCTTCATACCTATGATTGAATGCGTGGTGTTATTATACTTATTAATGACACCGTTTATAATATCTATCCAATTGTATTTCCCTCTCATAGCCATTTTTTTATATAATAGGGATTTTATCGTACGAATCACACGTTCTGCCATTGACGCTTTCATTGTACTATAAGTCGAATAGTGATTTATATCATATGTTTTCATTACTTTCCCAAATTCCTTGTTATAATATTCTGTCCCTTGATCCGTTTGTAGATTTTTAGGATGATGTGCGCAATTTTGGAGTATATCTAAAAAGGCATTTCTAACATGTAAGCCTGTTTTATTTTTTAATGGTCTCGCCCACACATATTTCGTATAACAATCGATGACAATTAGAATATATCTGTAACCATCGTTTTCATCTTTATAACTTTGCATATCAGCCAAATCACTCTGCCACAAGTCGGCATATCCTTTTACAATAGTCCTTCTTCTGGGAAAATTTCGACGGGCAGATCGGTGGATTTCTTCAATTATTTGGTGCTTAGACATTCTTTCCAATTAAAATACAATTTTTTATTCAATCTTTTTGATCCTTTCTTCCAGTCCTACTATAATTTTCGATAAAACCGCTGTATTTTGTCCAATACTTCCTTTGACGCTTTCAAGGTCTCGAAGAATTTCCGTATTACACTTAAATGAATTTATCGGTAAGATCAGTTAAACGGTTCTCTAAAATTATAGTAAAATTTTTTATGCCTTTTATTTCACTTTCCAAAATATCAACTTTAGTAATAATTTTTAAAATATTACTTTTTGTAGTGGTAAGTATGTCCTCAAAAAATTCTCTATTGTGCTTCACTATTTGTAACATCGATTGGTATTTAACATTAACATCGCCAATACTATTGCTTGACACAGTTCGATGTTCAAATACTAATTTCTTAAGTTCACTCTGCTGATTTTCGAAATAAATCGTAGCTTCGCGTAATACGTTTTTAATGGATTCCGTTAAAGCTTTTAAAACGTGATCTTTTGCTTGTCTAGTAAGATCGTCAACATATCCAACCGTTACAGCGTCGGTCGATTGTTCTGGCTCTCCGAGGTTCACCAACCGTTTGGTTTGCATATCATAATTACCGTCACCTGTTAATTTGAATCCAAGACCCCTCTTTTCTCGAATAATTACGCGTTGATTTTTCTTTTTTCTTCCGAATTTATCTACAATGTTCCTTGAAGACATTCCGTTTACGACTGACCTCTACAGCGCATGTATTTAATATATTATTCGCTCTTCTCTTAATTCTTCAATTATAGATAAAATTTCATTATCGTGCCCAGTATGGCCGGCTTGCTTTGAACTCCATAATAAACGCAATCTAGCCACCAATTCTCTCGGCTTGTTCCAATAAACGTATGTGGGTTTAGAGGTCATTATTTTTTTGTATTTAGGTATTTTTGAAAACCCTCCACCCTTTATCTTTACCGGAGAGAACAATGGTCTAATAATTTTTCTCAATTTATTTACATTTTTGTTACTTAGCCCTTTGGACTCGTCATACTCCTTAAAGGCCGCTCCGGTAAGTTGTAATATTTCCTTATATGTATCCATAGTCGCATTACTTACCTTCTTAGGGCTTCGATAAAATAGTAGCTCATACAATTCCGGATTGCCGTGGTAGTCAGCAACTCTTCTATCCCCATCCCAAAACGAGATTTTGCCATCAGAAAATTTTACTTCTAAATTACCAACCATTGTTTTCATGTCTTTGTCCATATATACGCCGTACCGAGTATCATAGCGTTTATTACCTCGAGATATTTCTTCTAAATGCTTATTAATATATTTTTTATCATCATCATCATCATCATCATCATCATCATCATCATCATCATCATCACCATCACCGCGGTCGGATATTGCACTTTCAAAACTTTCTCCATATTTTGTCGAGTCCGGTGATATTGACGCGAGTTCCCTTTTCATGCCAGATCTTTCTTCTTTAGTGTTAGCGGGGTTTTCTTCTTTAGCGTTAGAGGGGTTAGAGGTTGCGGCTTTTGAAATTGTTTTCAACGGTTTCGTCAGCGGTTCATACATTTTTTCTAGAGCTTGCAGAGTTTCAACGCGCCCACTTTTTAAGGCATTAAATTTCTGTCTAACCGAATCGGAGACAGCGGCCAGCTCCGATTTGATGTCGAAATGTTTTTTATTGCTATACATTTTAATCGCTGAAACCACCTGCCGCCTTGGACGCTACTTGAAAAATAACGCGTATTGCATTGTTTAGGGGTATATGAAGCTATCGAATCCTTTCTTATATCTACCGGCGCTTATATCTTTATCTTTATCTATCACTAGAAATCCATGCTTTTCACCCCAACATTCCACACATATTTCTTGAAATTTTCTAAAAGACACGTCTGGAGCTACATGGTCTGAATATATGTGACGTAGGTTTAGGTCATCTTGTTTAAACATAATTATTAGATTTGCGTTGTCTCTAATCAATTGTTTCGGAATCTTCGAATACGTTTGAGCCAAATAAAAGCAATCTATATTTCTGTGTCGCCCCATACTAAAATATGATCTAATAACATCTTGTTTTTCACAAATCACATCATCAAATATAAATATGGAATTTGGTTTGGCGTCTACTGGTTGAATTATATCTTCATTATTGTTGAACGTAAAATAACCCAACCCTTTTATCGGAGTCAAAACTTCATGCAAGTACTCATACTTCTTCTGGTATAATGATTTTGAATAAATATATACATTTTCAAATCGTAGCCCATTTGGTTGAATGAGTAGTGATAACATAACATTTGTTTTACCGCAATTTGATGGTCCTATTAGAAGGCCGCGTATTGTATCGGGCAACAATGGGCCGTGTCTAGGAATCTTATTTTCACTAAGCCCATCACCAACTTTTTCATCTAAATTCTCCACACAGATACTATTTTGTGCTTTGACTATGCGCATCGTTTGACTGTCTTTGGCTATATAAACCATCGCTCATGTAACATTCATTTAAATGCCTAGCGTCAAACGAGTGCGATCTATCACTAAACGTTATTCAAAAAGAAAGTGTGGAAAAGGGTTTGTTAATTCCCTAATAAATAAATTACCATTTGAACTGCACATACCGGGGTACCAATATTGTGGGCCAGGTACGCGCTTACAAAAACGTTTAGCGCGTAACGACCCCGGAATAAATGAATTAGATAAAGCCTGTAAATTACATGATATCGCTTATTCTAAAAGTGCAAACGATTTGAAAGCTAGACATATTGCTGATAAGGACCTTCAAGAATTAGCTTGGACTCGGTTTAAAGCTAGCGACGCGTCAGTTGGTGAAAAAGCAGCTGCCTGGACTATCACAAATATTATGAAAACAAAGCGAAGTTTTGGTATGGGCCATAAATTACGGTCTAGAAAGCGGCGTCGCGGAACAAAAAGCAAAAAACGAATTGCTTTCGGTAGAGGAATTGTCAGTAAGATTAAAGGGGTATTAAAGACATATGGCGGACAGAAAATGGGGGAAAAAACACTCAAGAAAATGGCTGCATCATCTCTCATGGCTGCCCGAAAATATGTTAAAGCAGTTGGGGGAAAGAAAAAAATTATTATTCCCCGTATTATACCGATACCAAAAAAAGGTGGATTTTTACCATTAATACCTATTTTTGCTGGATTATCTGCATTGGGGAGCTTGGCAGGAGCGGCATCCGGAATCGTCAAAGCAGTGAACACCGCTAAAACAAATAGTCAACAATTAACAGAAGCTAATCGACACAATAGAACCATGGAAGCCATCTCTCTAGGAAAAAACGGTAAAGGATTATACTTAAAGCCCTATCGAAAGGGGTTGGGCCTTTACATGAAACCATATCGGCCAAAAAACTCGTAAGTTCACTACCTCGAAGACCTCTCAGTAATTTAGACATACAATCTTTTGCCAAAAGATTCAAGATTCCCTACTTTCGAGGTGTGTATATGAGAGATAATTTACCAAACTGCGGGCCACTAAAAAACGAATCAGCCATTGTAAATTTGGATAGTAGTAGCGGGCCAGGAACACATTGGGTCGCTTACAAGAAAAGAGATGCGTCCTCAATATATTTCGATAGTTATGGTGATTTACCCCCACCTTCAGATTTAATTAGTTATCTGTATAAAGGGCGTTGGCCGGTATCTGAAGTTCACTATAATTATAGACGCTACCAGAAGTTTGATACTGTCCTATGTGGACATTTGTGTTTGCAATTTCTTCTCTCTGAAGGATGAATACCCATGATGAAGAACAACCTAAGGATTTTTCTAAAAATGAATCTATCGACGTAAATGATGGTCCGACGGTATTTTCGAAACGTGGGTCAATTGACGTAACCGACGATCCAACACCAAAACACGTAATTTGTTGTTTTTGTAAAATTCGAGAACTGAAAATTTCCACTAAAAAGCGAGTTTATAATTTATGTAATCGAAAATAGATTTCGAAGTCAGTGTGACATACTTCTTAGCCATGTCAAGAACATTTAATTTGTCGTCCATAGCGTCAAGCATTCTCAGCAATGATTTTTTTCCGCCCATCGAATTGGATGTTAATAAACAGTATGGTCTTGGATTAATAGCATTTTATGCCTACCATTCTATCAAAAATATCACCTCAAAAAATAATGTCATCTGTTTAGAGGTGGTAGACCCAGAAAAGTTTTGGGCAGATGTGGTGCAGCGAGAGAAGAGTTGGGCCGAGGAAGGCAGTGCACCGAAAAAAATTAATGTACGTGTGGCACCCGGCGCTTATGAGATTGATGAAATTAATAAGTTCGTCCAAAAAGCTATATATGTCTATCTATATCCGGATACCAAAACTATTATAAATCAGGGAGTACTTGATGCTATGTTTAAATTGTCGGCGAACAACAACACTCTAAAATGTGAAATTTCATCTAAATTCATAATCAACTTTGATTGTGACAACAGTATAGCTAGCCTCTTAGGATTCAGTAATTCGAAGTGCCCGCCAAGGCCTCAAGCTTATGTTTCTTCAATGCCGATTAATATTATGAACCTCCACCTTGTTCAATTGGATTGTAATATTATTTCTGGTTCCTATATAAATGGGAAAGAAGCCCACACCCTTTTTTCATTTGACATAGACGTTGAGCCAGGATACAAACTGACGAAGGAACCTCATAACATTATTTATCTACCAGTCATACCTGCCGGTCGGCAATACCTAGACAACATTACTATCCGAGTTGTAGATGATAACGGTGAGTTGATTGACTTTGGGGAGGAAACTATCAATATCACACTCGAGTTAAAGGAGATAAACTAATATGGGATTCTGCTTCAAACCACGACATTCAACTAGCACCCATTTAAATAATCATATAAATAGAATCGAAGGGAAAAACATGAACATTCGTCGAGTAACTGTAAAGCGAAGAAGACTTCTGTTGTCTAATAAAGATTATAAATTTCTTCAATCTATTGGATTCCATATAAGATATTAAATAATGGCTGTTTATGTAAGAAATGAGATGTTGGACGTATTTGAAAAGCCGATCGTCGATAACTCAATCAAAAGATGCGATGGATATATTCACCCGCCTACGGGATCGCCAAATTACAAACATTCTGATACAATCACCTTTACGATCAATAATATGGACCTGAATCTCTTAATTTGCGATAGTTACATCAATATAGTTGGAAAATTTAAGCCAAAAGAGGCTAATAAAAAGTGCTATTTGGCCAACAATGCTCTTCCTGGCCTATTTGAAGAAATTAGATATGAAATGGGTGGACAAAAGATTGCTGAATGTCGAAAACCTATTATAACGACAGCAATAAAAAATATGGTGTCATATGGTGAAAAACATGCGAAATTATTAGAAACATCCGGTTGGGGCCTCAGCGAAGAGAATCAAGTTTTGGTTGATTCAACGAGTAATACATTTACAGGTAGAATCTTATTAAAACATCTATTTGGTTTTGCTGAATCTTACAAAAAAGGGATAATAGGTGTTAAGCATGAGATGACTGTAATAATTGCTCGAGCATTCGAAAATTGCTATATAGGAGAAGTCGATGCGGACATAACTATCACTAAAATGGATTGGATAGTCAAACACATTACTCCCGAAAATGATGCAGATGTTCTCATGTATAAAAAAATTAATGACAAACATTTGCAATCCATTAAAATACCGCACCATAAATGGGATCTTTATGAATTACCTACTCTAAGACAAACTTCTAACGACATATGGGCGATTAAAACCACTACATCCATGGAACGACCTAGATATGTAATTATTGGATTTCAAAATACTTCTTTTACTGAAAACAGGAAAGAAGATGTGACGGCGTTTACGGCTGCTGATATAAGCAATATCAGATTATATCTAAATTCTGAAGTTTACCCATTAGAGCGTTGGAATTTGGATGTTGGGAAAAAGTTGGATACTCCCGCTTATTATGCTTATGAAGATTTTCAGCGAAGTTACTATAAAAAGGAAAATCCTGAGCCGATGTTAGGCCTGAATGGCTTTAGAGCGAACCCTCTATTCGTAATTGATTGCAGTATGTATCCAAAACCAATCAAATCTTCAACTGTGGATGTCAAGGTTGAATTCGAAACACGTAAAATGCAGTTTCCCGCCAACACTAAAGCGTATGCGCTTATTATTCATGAAGCTCTTATAAGTTATAATGCACTAGATGGCACTGTACACACTGAATATATGCCATTGTAGTTCATATAATCTAATTTACTGTATCCAAACTTATACCTGTGTTCACTTTTAACAAAAATAAAAAGATGTAACCTTTTTTAAATAAAAAACAATTAAACTATGTATATTGTTTTATTTATATTTTAATCACAGATAGATAGATATATTATATAAGTAATCCCTCATCAGCCTCATCGTCTGCATCTTCATCTAAACCATGTTTACTCCTTATTTGCGGGGTGATGTATGGTAAGGCCTCGTTCAAGAAGCGTTTCAAACTTAGGGTAACCATCTTCTCACAGAATGTATCTAAGTCCAGCTCACATGCATTATATTCGCAGCAAAGACTGCTGCCTTTACAGTATTTCTCATAACAATCGTTTTGATAGGCCACAGCTTCTGGAAACAGCCATACCTCAGCGTCGTAATTGATGGAGTGTAACGCATCCATTGCCAGTGCGTCCAGTTCCTTTCCAAGCCTGCTTATTGCTGATTCTAAGTCGATGGCTTTAGGCCAGTGCTCTTCGGAATACATCATCCACATGTCGAAATAATCTGAAACAATATTTGGCCGTTATTAAATAAACAAATATTGGTCAAGTTATACTTACGATAAAATTGTGGAAATTCTTAATGAAATATTGCGTATATTAGATATCTATATGTGTTTAAAAGTAAAAAAATATTTACAGTGACTCTACCATGGATTTAACTAATTGATTGCTGGCCAACTAGATCGATTCTTATATGAGACCTAGTAGTTGAGTTGTAACACGGCTTTTCCCCTAAATAGGCCATGGCATATTGGCCAGTAGAATCATTTATCATAGCAATGACTTCGGGTGGCATTATTTCAAAAATGCGTCTCGGTAACCAACACTGGAAAAGCTCCTGTGAGTGCCGATCAATTAAATGAATAAGTAAACATTTACCATATCTGGTATCTTTGATCAATATCGTTTTAATAATATAAAGTTGACCTATAACCAATGACTTTAGTTCTCTTTGGTCCAATATTGTGGGCCAGTCTCCAAGTAATTTATTAACCGCATCAATTTGCGTTTGAGCCATAGTAGAATACAAATAAATATTTTTTTACCTGTATAATACACAATACTACACTCAGTTATTATTTGAAACTTCTAAAGACTCTTAAAGCTTACGATTTTAAACTGATTCCATTTGGATATGAGGTCGCTATATATCCTCCCTAAAAATCTCCACCTCCACTATGTTTTCCTTCTCAATATTCATAGTATGTAATATAGAATACAATAGTAATCACTAGGAGGTAAATAGTAATGACTATTTAAGCGGTACTTACAAGGTGTATAGAGTAATGAGATGTACTTACTATGCTCATTACACTACTCAATTACGTTCATTAAAGTATATAATTTACAGAATAATTGGGAGGCACTTGCTAATTGCGCGAAGGGTGGGATACTACCCCTTCCAACAATATTTACATCGCGCGTGTCTGCTGAAGACCGGTGATTCACTTTAGCTATGGCGGTTGAGAGTCAAGGGTGTGCATGGCGCCGACTTATTTCCCCTATGCTACAACAGTAAACAAGAGAAGTACTTAGACTTATTACACTACGTGATATACACAGTAAATACTGTCTGAGAGGTATGCATATGGTGTAATGAGAGGTACTTACTATGCTCATTACACTATGCAATTACACTCAGTACAGAATAATTGGTTGGTCCTTACATCACTATGTGTACTGAGAGGTACTTACTATACTCATTACACTATGCAATTACACTCATTACACTATGCAATAACATGGTGTACAGAGTAATTCAGAGGTACTTGCTAATTGCGCGAAGGGTGGGGGGTACTTGCTAATTGCGCGAAGGGTGGGGGGTACTTGCTAATTGCTCGAAGGGTGGGGGGTACTTGCTCGAAGGGTGGGGGGTACTTGCTCGAAGGGTGGGGGGTGGGTACTTAGGGTAATTACTAATTACACCAATTGCCTCTGACCTTGCCTCTGACCTTGGTCCAGAACTGGCTAATCCCATCTACTTAGCCGTGTAAGTCCATGCGACGACTATGGGGAAGAAACCCGAGGTGCGCCCCACGGTTCGGCGGCATTGTTCATAAGCAATGTGTGCTCTTTTAACTCTATTTTCTAAATGCGAGTTCCATGTTAACTTGCTGTCAAAGAGACTAGATACCTAGATACTTCACTCTGTTGCAAAGTTTAGTTTTTGTTTAGGAGTTCTGGAGGTTTTAATTCCATGTTCATCCTTTTCCTTGTGAAAAGGACCATTTCTGTCTTCTTAGGATTGATAGACAGTGAATGGTCCTTGCACCACTGTTTTTAGAGCTACTTGCATTCGTTCGCAGAGTATGTTCTCAAAATTTCCTGTTTGCAGAATGACCAGGTCATCTGCATATGCTATTGTATAGACTGTAATTATTTAGGCGGCTGATGAGGGTGTCGAGGACCATATTCCACAGTAGAGGTGTTGCACCCCTCCCTGTGGACATCCCCTCGCAACCAAGCCTCTTATATTCATATCTTCTACAATTATGTTTACTGCTCGCTTTGAGAACATGTTATGTATCCACCCACTAACCATTTGTGGAACATTCCTGTTGGTTAGTGAGTATATTATCTTTGGGAAGGTGGTTTTATCAAAAGCACCTTCTATGTATATGAAAACACCCAAGGCGGACTCATTATTGTCCACGGATCTTTTTATCCGGCCAGCAACTAGATGAAGGGCTGAATCATTAGATCTGTCTGGGGTGTATGCATGTTGGTTGGGGTGTAGTGGTGTTGTTGTAATCACCGTATCCCTTATGTACCTTTCGCATAGCCTTTCCAATGTCTTCATGGAAAACAATGTCAGACTAATTGGTCGGTATGTTTTTGGGACAGTGTAATGCATCCTTCCAGGTTTGGGTATAAATACCACTTTTACTTCTCTCCATTTTTTGGGGATATACCTCAAAGCCAACGAGGATCTGAATATACCCACCAGGTGCGGTGTGAGTTCTTCCAGACCTCACTGAAGTAGGGCTGGATAGATACCGTCAGGTCCTGGCGATTTAAATGGAGAGAAGCTGGATATTGCCCATCTAATTTTTTCATCGTCTACAATGTGTTTGGCAGTTTGCCAATCATAGACAGCTGGATTGTATTCTTCTTCTGCCCAGTCCGCCACGTCTGTGATGACCGAGTCAGGGAAGTGTGTTGACAGCAGAAGTTTGATGCTATCTTCGAAGTTGGCAGTTTTCGTGCCATCCTCTTTGATTAGCGCACCAATGCTTCGGTGTGGATCTTTTGAGAGAGCTTTTTGAAACCTGGCTGCCTGCGGGAAATCTTCGATTTCTTCACAGTAGGATCTCCATGCATCTCTCTGTTTTTGTCTGACAATTTTTTGTATTCTCTGAGGTGAGATTTGTAAGTATCCCAGTCCTCTTTGAGTTTTGTGGTTCTTGCCTTATTAAAAGATTTTCTAGCCATCTTCCTGAGGTAATTCAACTCGTGACACCACCATGCGGTAGTCGTCTGATCGAGTTGGACCAGCCTCAGAGGACAGGATTTCTTATAGGCATTGTTTATTGTGCTTTGGATAGTGTTCGTGTACTTTTCCAAAGCAGTATTATTGTTTGGTGCTTCGGCCTCCATTTCTCTCAGAGCCTCTTGGAGAAGGTGGGCATAGGTTGCCCTGTCCGTCTTCCTAGGGTTCCGAGATAGCGTGGTGGTCGGCAACATTAAGTTTATTTTGAATGTTAACCAGCGGTGGTCTGACATCGAAATGTTATGAGACACTTGCCAGTTTAGAATTGATTTATAGATACCAGTTGTGGATAAAGTGATATCTATTAGTGTTTGACTGCGAGAGTTTAAACATGTTGGTGTGTGGTACCTTTATTTAAAATACAAAGATTTTTGGTAATTATATAATCATAAAGTGATTTACCTCTTGGTTATCCTTACTGCCCCAACTGAAGTGATGAGCGTTTGAGTCGCAACCTATTACCAGCTCAAACTTCTGTTTCAGGCAGTATTCAATCAGATCCTCCATCTCTTTGCTGGGTGGTGGCGTGGTTGCGTCGGAGGGGAGGTATGCAGATGCCAGGATTAACGTTCTCTTTTCCCTTTTGATGGCGTATTCCATCCTAACCGCAGTTAAATAGGAGGTGGAAAGGTGTGCCATTAAGTGGGCTTTGTTTTTCCTAGGAATATAAATGGCTGTCCTAGGTTGTTGGTTGCTGGGGAAGCTAAAAATTGAACAATTTAGATTTTTAAGACCTAAAATTTTGGTTTTTATTATCCAGGGTTCCTGGACGAGTGCTATTGTATCTTGCAGCTCATCAAGGCGGCAGCATAAATTTGCTGTAGCAATCCTTTTGTGCTGTAAGTTACATTGTATAAACTTTACCACTTTTATTGCTTCCCGGTCCTCCGTTGAAAATTAGGTAGCAAGGTGGTTAATTATTCAACCATCCCTTCCTCCGAAAGTGGGGAGGGGGTGGTCTATTGTGGTTCCTCGGAGTTTTCTTGCTGGACTTCATCGATTACCATTTTTTCTGGTTCGACATTATTCACCGTTGGCGTAAATTGGGGGGGGGGGAAGAGGGTCCTTTACTAAGGAGTCTTCACTGGGCCGCGCTTAAGCCTCTTTTTCGACCTTGGGCCTTATAATCAATGAGGTGAACGCATAGCTCATCCTCATTGATTTGGCCTTTAAGGTTCCCATGTCTTCGTCTCCGATGCCGAAGACAAAGAGATGGCCCCTAGGGTCTTTTTTGATTTCATAGTGGAAGGAGTGCTTCCCCTGGGATCCAGAGAGAGGCTTGGGGAGCTCGTCCATCCTTACAACTGCGAGTGTTGCTCCTTCCCATGTTTTTAAGGTCGGCACCTTGGTTTTTAGCCATTCCAACGTCTGGTCATCGTCGCAGGTTACTCTGATGATTTCACCAGAGTGCGACCAAGACCTGAATGTGGGTGGCTTGGTTTTGTTGCAGGAGACGGACAAGATTGTTTTGTCCAGCTCTCCCATCAGTGTCTTTTTGACAAGGATTTCTCTTTCGAAAGTTATCTTACCGTAAGGGTTATCCTTGTCTGTTATAGCTACTTTCAGGTGGCTCGTAGCTGCATCCTTGTAGCTTATCCCAGACAGAACTTTGTGGTCCTCTTTGGGTTTTTTCCCCTTCCGGGGCGTTACCTCGGAAGAGGTGTGAGATCGCGTCCTTTTCTTGTCCCTAATTGCGTCGTGTTCCTGGTCTCTTTTGGAGGCAGAACTAGCGTCGATGTCTAGGGACTTGATTAGGCCGCTTTTTTGTTTGGAGTGAAGGAGTATCAAGGAATGTTCGTGTCAGGCACAGTAGCGCCCATAGCGCTTCAGATAATCGCGGTTTCTCAATAATGTCGATGGTTGACTGAACCGAATTTTTTTACGCGCTTTTAAGTTCTTTGTTACGTTACGAAGTGTTAGTGACTTTAATACCTATGTGTCTTTTTGTTTTCGATTAACTTGTTTAAATATCTTATTTTCCAGTTTTTAATTTATTGTAACAATGAATAAAATTGGAGTCTTAAAAAACTCTTAGTGGTTTTTCGCTAGAAGAAAAACTACAAATTAAAGAATCAGGCCGGCCAATTCCTGTTTTAAAAATTGAAAAAAAAGTGGAAGTGTGCGGTGCGCGGTGTCGTAAATTTAATAAAACTATTTATGATAAAAATAATTGGTTGTGTGGTTGCGAAGAAACTAATAAACTGTTTTGTTTCGTATGTGTTTTGTTTGGAGGTGACGAGACTTGGTCAAAAAAAGGCACAGACGATCTAAAGTGCACTAAGTAATGTTTTTGCTTTTCCATGCTTGGTAAGTTAAATATAAAACCCAGGTAAATTCGGCATATCGTGATGCTCTAATTAAACTTAATCAACAAGTGGATAAGAATCGATATGTTTTAAATCAAATTATAAATTGTATAAGGTTTCGAGTTAGCCTTAAGGGGTTACGATGAGAAAGATAATTCGGAAAATAGAGGCATATTTAAGGAGCAGGGCCGACAAGAGGGGGGCAGCCGGGACCAATTCCGTGGCCCGGGCTTAAGTGGGAGCCCGACAGCTTAGAAATGTGATATTGAAAGGGCGTAAATTTTTTATAAAATTGTCGCGGAGCCCGACCTGGAAAATTGTCCTGGGGCCCGACCTGGATCTCAGCGGCCCTGTTAAAGAGCTGGTAAATTTTAGCGCCGAATTAGACAATGACTTAAAAGTTCATATTCAAAGTTCAAAAGCTTTCAAAGGTACCTCAAAAACAACACAAAATGAACTTCTTGAGTGCATGTTAGATGTTTATCACGAAGAAGTTAGGAAAGAAATAGAAAATTATCCTTTTGTTGCAATGATTGCCGTTGAAACGACGGACGTTGCTTGTGAATTTCAATTAGTTATAGTTTTCAGATATTTGTGTAAAGGACGACCAGTTGATAGATAAGTTTTGAGTAATTTATTGGCAAAGTTTAGGATAAGACTAACCCTGACGGCCTGTTTCTTGGCAAAACTTATGTTGGAAACCCCATAAATAGTAGATATATAAAAGATATAAAAGTATCCGTCCTTCATTTATTTTTTGAATTAAAATTTTATATCTATTTTGACAATACCGTGATAAATTATTGCCCAAAGCCAGTTTTTTAAACGACTTTTGGGTAAAAATTTGGGCGTGGCACCCCAAAAAATTTTACGCCTCCGGTGGGGGGCTCCGGCGGGGTTTCCACATTTGTTAAAAATCTGGCACTACCATCTCGTATTATCACGAGCCGCCACTGATCTTTTCACCATTGCATCAAGTATGTGTCAATTATATGAGGTTTCAAAGTAAAATTGACTTGTTTAACTCATCAGTGCTCACAATTAGGGAAACTATATTGTAGACCGTCTGGTATATGTTCAAACTTAATTGTAATTTTGTATGCGCCCTTTTTTTTTCTATTTCATAGTTTTTTTTAAGGGCGCGTACTAAATTACAATATAATTTTTTCGATGTATACAGGGTGTCCGGGAAAATGTAGGAGGTCTCTCGGATTCAGATAGAACATTTAAAAATAAGATGACAAGTTCCCATAATTTTTTTCCTAGCGGCTCACCCTACGGAGATACGGCACACCACTGGAAATCAATTTTTCTTGAATAACTTTCAAACTACGTAATATAATTTAATGAAAATTTAATATGATAAACAGTAGTAAGAACCTCTTAAAGTACTTTCCTTAAAACATAATTAGCTTGTTTAGTTTACCAGGGGCGGACTAGGTTGTACATTTTAATGCTTACATTTTTATCACCCTGTATGATAAGGAGTTAAAAAAATAAATTTCGATACCTTAACATTAAGCTAAAGAAAAGGTACTCTTCTTCATTGTCGATAAAATCAACCGTTTCCGAGAAAAAAAAAATAAAAGAATAGATGATTTTAACGGAAGACATCTTGAAGTTGCAAGGTCATTAGAAGATATTTGCGCCATCTATAAGTTTACATAACAACTAATAAAATAAAAAGAAAACTGTAAATTATTATTTTGGCAATCTGTTTAAGGTTACGGTGTCGGTATTCATTTTTTTTTTCCTTTTTCTTTGTCTTCTTCATTAGTTTTATGTGCTCAGTTTTTCACCATCTCTATCTACTTAGGCCCGTATTTATAAACAGAACTTACTTACTTTTTTATTTTATGTAAACTTATAGATGGCGCAAAGATCTTCCAATGACCATGCAACTTCAAGATGTCTTCCGTTGAAATCATCTATTCATGTTTTATTTTTATTAAAAAATTAAACTCCCAGAATTAACTAATTTCAAATTGGTAAATTCTAAAATACAACTTGGAGTATTATGTTTTCATCCTGAACTCACTAAAGCTTGTAACGATTGAACCTAAATACGCTAATTAGAAATAATCAATTAAAAACTTTATAAGGGGTTCAAAATGTGCTCCGTGAACTCTGATACACTCGCGGGCCCGACGAATAGAGGACTGCTGTACTCGCCACTACAACCCAGCATTGTTCCTTATCACATCACAATGAAATGTGATTCTCTGTAAAAGTTCCTCCCTAGTATCAACCGGAGAGGAATACACCAAGGTTTTGAGATGACCCCACAGGTAAAAATCCATTGGCATTAGGTCGGGAGACCGTGGAGGCCAGGCAATTGGATCTCCTCTGCCTATCCAACGGTTTCGATAGACGTTATTCGGATGGTCCCGTACAGCAACGCTAAAATGAGGTGGGGCTCCATCATGCATAAAATATATGCTTTGGCGGGTTTCAAGTGGCAAATGCTCTATTGAATCCAGAAAAGCGTTCTGAAGGAACTGTAAATAAAGTTCACCATTCAATCGTGGCGGCAATACACATATGGTCCAATCAAAAAATTGCCGATTATTCCTGCCCAAACATTAGTTGATTGGAACTGATGTTGATAATGATGAACAATAGTGGCATGAGGGTTTTCATCAGCCCATACACATGCGAGTTATATAAATTTACAATACTATTTTTGGTAAACCCTGCTTTATCGGTAAAAAGAATAGTGCTAATGAAGTTTCCGTTTGTCCGTTGCTGATCTAACAGCCAGTTTGCGAACTGAATTCTTCGAGGAAACTCTTCAGGAAGTAGTCAATGCACTTTTTGCAGATGATAAGGGTATAACAACTGTTCTTTAAGTACTTTAGCAATTGTCGTTTTTGACACATGAAGCTGCGCGGTTAATCTTCGAGTGATTATTGAAGGAGTATCAGCTACAGTATCCAAAATATTTTCCTCTAATTGCACCGTACGTACTTTTCTTGCAACACCAGCATCAGTACTTGTTCTCTCAAAACTTCCTAAAAATTATTAAAGAAAGTCAATAATGTTATCTTATTAACTGGGAATCGCCCATTAGTCTCTCTTAGACGTTGGTCAAGTCGCTGAAATGTTCTCATTTGGAATATTGCGATTAGGATATCTTTCTTCATACAACCTTCTTGCTTCATAAGCATTGCAAGATGCAGGACCGTACATAAGATGCATATCTACATGCTCACTAAATGTGTATTCCATTATCGAATTAAATTTACCAAGATATTTAAAATTCAATAAATCAATATCTGAGTACTGAAAGATCAACGTGTCAACAAGATTTAAAATGCACACGTCAATGCAATTATTCATTTATTTCGTAGGTACCTACTATATAGTAACGTTTGTAAAAACAATGCGTTTTTTAATACTGATAACCTTCTATTTCAATGACTTTCGTTTCACACTTTGCTGCAGACAAAAAATTGGAAATCATTTCTTTTTAATAAAAATAAAATATTAATTCTTTTATTTTTTATTCTCTCGAAAACGGTTTAATTTTTCGACAATGAAGAAGAGTACATTTTCTTTAGCTTAATGTTCACGGTATCGAAATTTATTTTTTTTAACTCCTTATCACAGTGTGTTAAAAATGTAAGTATTAAAATGTAGAACCTAGTCCGCCCCTGGTAAACTAAACAAGCTAATTATGTTTTAAGGCAGTATTTTAAGAGGTTCTTACTACTGTTTATCATTAAATTTTCATAAAATTATATTACGTAGTTTGAAAGTTATTCAAGAAAAATTGATTTCCAGAGGCGTCCTTTTGGAGCCCGTATCTCCGTAGGGAGGGTCGTTAGGAAAAAAAATTATGGGAACTTGTCATCTTATTTTTAAGCTAATGCATAGCTTTTATCGCGGAGACCGAATTAAAAAATTCCGTAACACCGTAACGAAAAAAAACCTAACACCCCCCACTGCGACCGGCACAGCGGTGCGGCGTTAAACAATATTATCATTATCATTTATTCAATAAAAGAAAATCGAAAAATCGAAAAACCGAAAAATCAAAAACCGAAAAATTGAAAAATCGAAAAATTGTAAAATAGAAAAAATCTAAAAATCGAAGAACCGAAAAATCGAAATATCGAATAATCGAAAAATCAAAAAATCGAAAAAGAAATTCCGTAACGAAAATAAACCTAACACCCCCCACTCCGACTGGCACAGCGGTGCGGCGTTGAAAGCCGTGCATCGTCTAACGTCGTTTCAGTTCGGCAGACTTGGGCACGGTGTTTGTGTGTGTGTAGTACAAGCTGCTAACTGATTCTAACTCTTTTAGACACAATTTCGGAAAAATTGAATTTGAAAATGAATAATGATTCACAAGAATCCACAACAAAATATGGGACCACCATTGACGCGGTATTTTCCAGATATTTAGAGGATATCAAGTCTCAAACTTATGTTTCTTATTTCAGTTACCATAAACCTATAGTTTCAATGATAAAATTTCCTGAATAACCTACATGTATTAAAAAAATAATTCTGCATAAATAAAATAAATAAATAATTATAATTGCATAAGTTGATAAAAAATTCTATGCAATAGCTTTACCGCGGCAGTCCCTGAGTGCCACACGTATTTTTATTTTAATGTTCTATCTGAATCAGAGACACCTCCCACATTTTCCAGGACACCTTCATCATTTGCTAGATTGTAGTGTGTAAGCAGAGAAATAAAATATAATATTCGTGACGCCCGACATCGACACCACAGTCCATACGTTCCAGTTGTAAATCAGGAATGAAGAGACATGTGGTTTGAGGTAAGGGAAAGGATAAATTGAAGGATTTGACGGCCCTACAAAACAATTTTATTAATAATTGTATGTGTAAGCCGTTGTACGCCGATAATAAACAACGTACAAAATGCAAGCCATGTTGCCACATCTAGTACAAAATACTTAACTTTACTTAACATTAACTAGGTTTTGGAATTTATTGAAAATTATTACATCTAATTTAGTTAAATTTGATATAACTAATGATTTAAATTTTTTTGGGTTCAGATGCAATAGGTTGAATTATTTGAGTTTGTTTTTAATATAAGTAAATAATTTTGTTAACAAAACAAGAATCATGAAATAGGCATGACAACAGCGGATATTATACCCTCCTGTATCCCTTAGAATAGGTATTATTCACAACAGCACAATATTTGTTTGTAGTGATGTGACGAAGTCACTAAATTTTATTTTTAATTAATTTTAAAAATGTATATTTTAATTAATTCCCACCTGTAGAAGATACCCCGTATTTGTGTTTCCCAGGAATTCCCGTTTTTCAACAATTGCGAGTACCCTCGTAGGTTAAAACATTTCTATATTTGCCGAAATCCGAATGGGCATTTGCAGAGTCGATTTCGTAACAATTATCTACTTATATTTGTCAAGGTACTAGTAGGACATTTTTTTTTATTTTTAAATTGTAAACAATCGGCTGTAGTGGTGGTACCTCCCACTCCGATTTACCCGTCTTCAAGCTTGCCCAGCGAAAAAGCATAAATTAACTAACAACTGAGAATTGTCCTCTTTTGATTTCCGAACACCGTGGGCTGTCTGCTCTTCTCTCTTCTGTTACCGACGAGTGACGAATCCCGATAGTGACCGTGTTATTGATAGCCTGCTGAACAACCCCGTTTATTTTTTAAGGTAGGGAACCGAATATTATTTTTTTTTATTTACAATTAGTTTGGCACACCCGTCCGATAAGTGAAAGAATTTTGATTCATGCACAGTATTTTTCATTTCATCCCTTAGTGGAAAACCGTTGGCAATTTTTTATTTGAGACTGGATATAGACGACTCTATCCAATCTCTTTTAAGAAGCGGCCAATTAACATTGAAGTGAGAGGTTCAACCCGTTTTCATTTTTTTTTTATTATTATCTTTGGGAAACCGGCCAGTTATTTTCTTTTTCGGAGGTTCGATCCGTCCTCGAGTTACACGTGTACTCTGTCTCGACAACGTTATCTAATTTCCCAAAAAGACGTCTAAATTAATTTTCGTGCCTCACTTCATGTAAGTTTCTTTTATTTATTTATTCAATTATATTTGAATCATTCCGTTTTCCGTCACCAACTAATTATTGAACGAAGCTCGACTTTTTCTATCATAACTAATTCACACACCGTTTTGATCGGCTTTGGCAAACCTCAAAATAATCTTTTCTATAACCATCGCATTCTTCTTCCAAACATCGCGGTAAATCATATCATTCTCGTTCGACGAAATTGCCAGCGTCGATCGGTCGGAACTACGATACAGGGGGGTTCCGAAAACTTTATTCAAATTAATAGGTGGTTTTGCCTTTACTGGACTTACATTGTAGATGGATTAACCGTAGTCATAGTAAATTTCATTTTTCTAATATAGGGAGTGTCGTACCTACCCGTTTTCTTTTATTTTTTTTTAACTTCTCAGTTGGTCAACCGTTTAGTTAAAAATTAATTACTCCGTTCTAATTAATTACCGTTTTTTTTTATTATTTTGACCAGAATATTTAATTTTGTGTATTTGGCAAATATACTTTTTATATACCGTATTGTACATAATTTCCGATTTAAATATTTTATTTAGTGGAAATTTTAGTCTTATGTATTCTTAAGTTTATTTAAAATTTATTTTCTATATATAATATAATAATCCTTTTATCTTTTATATATATATATATATATATATATATATATATATATATATATATATATATATATATATATATATATATATAATTTAACCAGTAATTTGTGGGTAATGCAGCAAATGAAAGTTTACTTTTTTAAGTTTATTCCAAGCTTTCGGAAATGTTTATTTCCATCATCAGGGAGACTAAAATAAAATAATACCACATATTATGATAAAGTAAGGTAAAATTTTTTAATTACTTACATCTTAATTAAGGTTGTTCATTATGGTGGTATTATTCATTTTAGTGTAAATATACAATGGACAAGCTGAATCAATTACAAAATAATATACACAAACAATAATTACGATACTTTAAAACTAAAAAAATATAAATAACGAAAGATCAATTTGACAATTTGACATGACAAGTAAAATTTTAAATAAATAACAAGTTATTAAAGGTTAGGAAATAAATGTGGATAATGCTATATTTACATAACATTAATATTTTTTTTAATGTTCAAAGAGTGATTTTTATATTAAATTAGTTCTGTATTATTTAAATTATGAATTTGGTTTGGTTTATTGTCCAAATCCAATAAATAAGAATAAATTTCACTTAAATTGTTAATATCTGTCTTTTTGTTCATAGAATTTGGTTCCTGTGAAATGAAAGCCATCTCCAAGAAAAGTCTTTTATGGTAGTTATTTTCAATGGCTAATATTTTAATTTCGTCATAATTTATATTATGTTGATATTTATTAGCATGTTTAGCCAAAGCACAACGTTCCGGATGCAGTCTGCAATCACTTCTGTGGGAGGAGATTCTACCTGAGATAGGTCTTTGTGTTTGACCAATATAGACTTTATTATTATTATTATTTTGTAATTGATTCAGCTTGTCCATTGTATATTTACACTAAAATGAATAATACCACCATAATGAACAACCTTAATTAAGATGTAAGTAATTAAAAAATTTTACCTTACTTTATCATAATATGTGGTATTATTTTATTTTAGTCTCCCTGATGATGGAAATAAACATTTCCGAAAGCTTGGAATAAACTTAAAAAAGTAAACTTTCATTTGCTGCATTACCCACAAATTACTGGTTAAATTATTAACTAGTCAGCAACGACTATCAACTCTCTTATATATATATATATATATATATATATATATATATATATATATATATATATATATATATATATATATATATATATATATAATAAAATAGTACAAGGGGTATATTCTTAATCTAAAACAGTATATCAAAATATTTAATATAAATTGAAAATATCTATTTTGTCAGTATATATTTATTGTTTAAAATTGATATATTTGGTACATATTAAGTTATATTTGGAAAACTAGTCATAGGATCTAATTTTACCAATAAGAATTTTGAACGAGTACATCGAGTACTATACGATATCAAATATTAAGAGACTTTGACGGTGATATTTTTTTTTCGGTATTTTAGCTATTTTTGTTCGGTGGGAATACCTACTTTGACCAAAAAAGATTTGCCGAATCATTAATCACCGTGTAAGGTACAATATTTTAATTATAGTAGTTAAGTATGTATTTTTACTACACAGAATGAGCAAAAACACTTCCAAAAATATTTAAGGGTGATTTATGGTGTCCATTTTAAAGAACTAGGGATTTCTAACTTCAACACCCTGTATCTCAAAATCTAGTCATAGGATACGATTGGGCCCATGGACACTTTTGATGGGGACATCAAGTTATTTAACATAACAAAAATTCAGACATTTTGACGGTACTCCCGTTTGCATAAGAAAAGTGCGTGGTCCTTTGTTACTTCTTTGTCCAGTTAAACAAATAACTATTTTTAAAATCTATCATCATTATACTTATTTTTTATGCCTTTAATGAGCAGAGTTCAAGCAACTACCACATTTGAGATCTAAAGTGGATAATTATAAAATTAATTTAAAAAATATGTTTGCTTCTCCATGAATCACCCTGTATATAAACATATTTTCAAAGTAAGAAACATATAAAGTTACCTGTGCTAGTCATGAATATTGCCAATAAAACGACTTGTGAAGAGGAGCCTTAAGACATCACTCTGTATTATAAATATACCTTTTATTTTAACGTGGTTATTAATATATTTTGCTTAATAATTTGCAAAATCGGTTGATATTCTACTGATAAAATGTTATTACCCTCATATATGAATCGTGCTACCTAACAAATGTCAAAAAAAAAAATTTCATAATTTTTCATCTTTTAACAGCTACTAAAATTATGTAACTACAATACAAACTATATAAGTCCGGCCCAGAACATCTCCCTCTACTACTTTCACAGAGTTTATCGGTTTTAGCAAAGTTCTGGCAGCAGCAAAGGCTTATTTTTATGTTACCTCTACCCTTTCTATTTCTAACCTCTTTGGTATATACCTACCTAGCTTTTTACATCCATCTACCTATGTATAATACATTTATCTAAATACTACATACAAAAACCCATAACAAATCTATAAAAACTTTCATTTTATTACTTAGTTTGAATTCTTAACTATTGCATAAAAATTATAGGTAGGTATAGAAATCTAGGTATTGTTTTTGTTATTAGAGAAAAATACCTAGCTATATAATAAAAATACAAAAAAATAAGTAAATTTTACCTTTTGCATCAAATATTCCTGCCTAGATGAGGGAAACACTTCATTTAATATGGATAAAACTAAAAAAATTAATTGTAACTACATAAAACATCACTTACTGCGCAGTAATTTCTAACCGCGTTCATGAAATGACAGCTAAGTACATGGGCTACTAGATTCAAATGTAAAATGTGAAAATTATTTCTTTGACGAATTAAATAAATAATGTACTTCCTAGCATTTTCGTAATAGAAATGTGTAAATAAAAGCGTATATTGATTTCGAAATATAATTTTTGTTGTATATCAAATATATTTTGCAGGAAGCTTCCAAAGCAGCCTATGCTGAGTACAATCATAGGTATCAATCGAACCTAGCTTAGCGGTTTTGATAGTTTACAAATAAAATAGCTCATACATACCTGATAAACCTTTTGATATATCGATGAAACACAAGATTTTAATAAAAATTATAATTTTTAGTTAAAATTTAAGGAATAATTCACATTTGAAGCTGATAGACGCACACAGACGCCACATTTAAATTCAAAATGTCTCATTCGCGCAATAGCGCAAGCGCTCGTATGACGTCACGGCGTTCTAGAAGAAAATTTTTAATAATAATAGGCAATGTCTAGCAATACGGAAGTCGGTAAAATAGCGAGTGCAAATAAGAAAAAATTATACAGGGTACATAATTTTTTGTTTTTGTGTCATTTTCTGGGACGATTCAGATTTTAGATCGTGAATTACAAAACTTAGAAAATAAATTGGGATTAAAAAATGCTGGGTAGAAAGTATTATTTGCTCTCAGAAAGAAACAAATTCAATGGTAAATAATTATGTCTTAACAAGCTAAGTAACTGTAGCATTGGCGCAACTGTCCACAGGATCGGCTCCAGGACTGAACAGATTTGTATTTAATTAATTTGAAGTTTGAATATATTTAGGTATTATATTTACAATGATAATTCGTTATGTAGAGAAAAATAGGTACAGGTATAGATATGGGTAAATAAAGATAGATACATACTGATTTTTAGATTGTAAATTGCAGGTGATCATACGGAAAATAACTGTATACTTTGTTTAGATGGACCGTACTCAATATTTAATAATTTTATTGGAAAGTTATCAAATATTTTTTAGAAGTAACACATTTTTTAATAAACATTTCAATATCTTGGATTGTTTAGGATTCTTGAAAGGGAATAAGAACATTTTATTTATATTTCTTAATAAACATAGTAGGGTGCAAAAAGTCACATGGTCAATTCTTTTATTCTTGACAAAAGTTGTTAAATAGTCTATATATATACGAGGGAGGTTATAAAATTATAAGAATAACTTTTTTTGTAATAATTTAGAATTATCTTGTTGCATACTTCTTGCATTATATTGCAAATACATCGACGGGATCCATAGAGACCATGCTGGACTTACCCCTCTCCACATTTAGCTGCAAACTGAGGCCAGGATGGTCTCCTACAGACTCCTAAAGGTGGGTAGTCCATGCAAAGAAAAACTGCGATGAAACAAGACGGCATGATCTCGGATTCGCTAGTTCTCCGACAGCACATAAAAAGGCATACAGCGTCGTCATTCCAGAGAGAGACGTATAAGAGCAGGAGGAATAAAACCCCCACCCAGGCGGACTATGAGTTGTACACGGACGGCTCCAAAAGAAGTAACGGGTTGTTCCCTTAGAGGCAAAGAGATGACTTATTAAGGGCCGACTCCACCATTGTGTTTAACGGAGATTAAAATGACATTGTTAATGTAAAAATGTCATTTTAAACTTCGTTTAACACAATGGTGGAATCGGCCCTAAGTGCCGATTCCACTCTTGTGTTAAACGAGGATTAAAATGACACTTTTAACGTAAAAATGCCATTTTAATCTTCGTGTAGTAATTTAAACTTCGTTTAATACAACGATGGAATCAGCCCTAATAGACATAGGCTCTCTGGCCACGATCTTAAAAATGATTGCTATAGAATTGGGAGCGAGAGAGTCAACTAATTTTCTCCCCGCAATCAAAACTATGAAAATCTTTTCGGATAGCCAGGCAGCCCTCAAGGCCCTGAGCTCCAATCGAGTTATTTGGAACTGTATAAAAACCCTTGAATGTATCGGTACCCGGAACAATAAATTTCTTTGATCTGGGTTTCGGAACACAGCCGCCGCGCTTTTTAAAAGATCAACCAAATCTGAGTTCATAGGACCAGAAGCATTCCCAGGCATTGCAAAGAACACTGCCAAGGAAAGTATCTCAAAATGGACGATGTAAACACTCACGAAATCACGTACACAACGTAATTGTACTGCTACTTGGCTATGACAGCTACCCACATAGCACAACGACGTCTTATGGGACTAAGGACGTCCGAGGACGTCTTCTTTGGTACCGGGACGTCAATCAGACGTCCTAATGTCCCGTTTCCGTCCATTTTAGGGACGTCCCTGGGACATCTCAAAAGGACGTCATAGGGACATTTGCGGGACGTCCTAGGGACGTAAATCAGACTTCCGAAGGACGATATTTGACCATAATCCATAAAGGGTAATAATAACAAAAATGTGAACAATAAAAGGGCTTTATTTAACAACTTTTATCCTGAAAAAACTAGCTAGAGTTAAACTCTTGCAAAAAAACGTTGAATTTCAAGTTATCGATTCAAAGACCAACGATGCTAGTACATAGAAAGTCCCATGGATGTCCCATTAACGTCCTGGACTCGAACCGAAAACTAAACGCTTTGTCGAAACGGGACCAAAGTAGGACGTCCGTCGAAGGACTTCCTAGTGTTCACGTTTAATCGGAAGTCCAGTGAACGTCCTATTTAGGTCCGGGACCATCAAGGGACCAAATCAGGACGCCCATGGGACGTCCTATGCTATCTGGGAACCCAATAAACACAGTTAATAGGCACTGTAACTGGGCCGAAGGAGGCTTGCCGAATGAAGTACTCGGCCCGATATACGGATGCAGCTTTGGCATATAGGTAGGACATGTCCGCCCAGCCGAATGTCGGCAGCCCATTACATTGTAGCGCGTTTTTATATCTATATATAGTTGGACCCGTAAGGATGCCTCCCATGCCCGGCTAGCCAAATTTTTGCCGCGTTCGGCTCGTAAGGATGCCTCCCATGTCTGCAAAGCCAAATATGGACCACTTGCCGTTTCTACTTCTAAATTACGTCAAATGGTACGGTACTCCCGGCTCAGAAGAAACCCCGACAACGGCAATCCGAGTACTCGCGGCTTCCCGTACATGCCGGTGTCAGGCCGAGCGAATGCCAACTATTGGTGATTTACTGGGTAATTACTGCGCATGAGTATCAACCTGTAGTGACGTTGTACGCGAAATTAAAACGGCGCAGGCAACGTCTCTGATAATTAGTTATTTAGCTACTAAAACATTTTTTGACTAGGGTGTTGTTTAAAAGATTTCAATATACGGGGTGACATTTAAAAACTTATAAAAGATATCAGAAAAGTAAACCTAATAAAAACAATTTATTTTTTACTGCTGGATTAGAAATATTTAAATCATAAACATGCCATATTCATAGTCATTAAAAATTGGCGCAGTTTATATTTTATGAACTAATAATGTTCATCTAAAACTTTTTTTTTACTCTACTTTTTACATCTTTGAATTTTTTTTTATTATACTCGAAATTTTACAATTTATATTTTGGTCTAATAGGAGGTAGTTTGCAAATATTGTATTCTATAATATAGTGTATTAATACGTTACTGTTATTTTTGTTCTTAATTTTTTTTGTGTATATATTATAAAACCTTAACTCTTGCTGTAACTTAGGTTTATAAGCAATAAACAACGTATTATTATTATTATTATTATATAGTGTATTTTAGATTAGCTTATATTTATTTTGTTATTAAAATTGTAGCAAAAACTGTTTCAGCCTTCCTCAGCTTTATATAAGACGAACAATAACGGACAGTTTTTCGACTGCCAGAAAAGTTGTTCTTTCTTTCGATATTTAAAAATATTCAACGGATTGTCAAATGACAATCTCAACTTCCTGAATTGCGATACTAAATTAGACCTTTTGTCGTTTTTGAAATTAGCCAGAGCTTCCCGTGACAAAAACATTAAAGTAAATAGAAAAATAAAGTAAAACAAATTCAAATAACATTTTATTCAGTTTCTCCGTTGTCTTTATGGTACAAGATATTCCTAAGCACATTTTAAACAAAAAATGTCTTATGAACAAATGTCCATGGTTACCGAGCTGCTACAAGTGCTCAAAGATCAGAAGATAAATTAACGTAGTATATGCCATGTTTTCCAAATTATTGGTTGTTTATCTACAATTATAAACGTCAGTTGACTAGTCAGTCCTACACTTGTCAACTATGCTTTCTGTTTGTGATCAATTTAAATTTGCAACATGTTTGTGCTGTTTTCGAATGAAAAATATTTAATTTCATAAAAGAGAAGTTTAACAAGTTAAAAAGTTAAATTTGAAAAGTAATTTGACAAGTGAAAATGAAAAATTAATAATCTGCAAAGTTAACGATATTATGTTATGAAACACAAATATTCTGCACTTTGCAAATTTTACGATTTTGATGCAAAGTACTTAGTTTTATAAAATAAGCCAGTGGTTACAATGATTATTTCTATCATGCACTTTGTTGAAAATAGTGTGTGGTCAATATATACCTAAGAAAAAGTGACAGTAATCATTTAAAAAATTATTAATAAAAATGTTGAAATATTTACAATAATTATGATCTAAAGTGGATCATATAATTACCCAATAAATTCTTAATCATTTTAATATCTTTATCATTGGGTTTTGTTATAGGATTATTTTCAATTATGCGTTTTTTTATTTGTTGAAAAACTCATAACTGCTTTGAAATGTTTGAATTTGCTTTAGTTTTATATTGAGGTTTAAATTTTATTTTTGATTGTGGTATGGCATTATTTGCTGTTTTAAGTGATTTTGCAATATGTCAGAACATTAGAACTACTTTGGATCTGTTGCTAGATAGTTATATAATTTTGTATTTTCATTTGAAATGGTTTTTTGTAATTTATATTTTGTGTAAAACTAAGAGGTTCTTAATTACTTTTTAAATCTGCTATGTTTCGAGTTTAATTTATGGTTATTTAATACCAAGTTACTTTGAGCTACTGAATAAATACCTATTTAGTGATTTATTACTTTGAGCTGCTGAATGTGAATGAACATATTCGCAAATAGTACTGCATGTAAAGAAAAAAATCCGCACATGTTCAACTGTAAGAATGAATACATATGACATTGAGAACGAACCAGAGGACAAGGAATAATTATCATGGAATTGCTGAACAATTAGAGTATTGGAAACGGGCACTCTTTAGGACTTAAAGACTAGCTAAAATGCATATAGTGTATTTCTTCCTTTGGTTCTTTTTATTACATATTCAACTACTTTATCACTAATTGAGAATACACTGATTTAAAGCATGTAAGCCTTTATCCAATCGTTTTACTTTCTGGGCACATTTTTTAATACGTTAGGGTAGGATTCTACTAGTTTAATTTTTATTTACAAACATCAAAATCCCAACCTAAAATAATATGACACTAATGACAGCTAAAAATTAAGAAGATGCATTCGATTTTCGTAAAAATGCAACATCGCATCTGGGAGCCAGACCACCACATACTTTGATTTTCTTTACTATACGGCGCAAGAGAGAGGTCCGACACGCCCAACATAGGGCTCGGCCATTTTGAACCCTATGCAACAGATTATAGCTAAAGAATCAGATCGCTCACTCTGCGTCGGCACTTTTGATCTCAATGTTCCAGTTTATACACTGCGCAACTCGGATAATACAATATATAACAACCGCCTATAATAAAACAGCTGTCTTCTGCGTATCCTAAATTTGTATCCCTGGAGTGGATCTTATTTTGAAACTTTCAACTGGTCCGAGTGAGCTAACTGATTCTTTAGCAATAATCTGTGACTCAAAAAATATTCACTGACACTGACAGCAGCAAGCAAAATATCAGGTGCGTTTTAATCATCCGCCTCTGCTTCCGGAATTGTCGGTTTAGTCGTTTTAACCTGTCAGATTAAAACAAGAAAACCGACAATTCCGAAGCAGAATCAGATGATTAAAACGCATCTATTAAAAATATTGCGCCAAGATGTAGGCAACACGTAATAAGGGTTCAAAATGGCGGAGTTTTTTATCTCCTTTTAAAAGGCACTCAGAAAGCTGCGCAGTGCGACCATTCTCCGTATAGTAAAAGAAAATCAAAGTATGTGCAGACCACAGACCTCTTATGGGTAAGTTCGGTTTGGAACTCGGCGGATCGGACAGAGCGCGTACGGAGTGCGTGACGTCATAGACAGAGTTCTCTCTTTTTACAATCTCAAGACGAACACAAGGGGAATGACATATGACACTAGTGGTAGTTTGCACTTGAATACACTTTTGTGTGTGTCTATGGACTGTAAAAAAATAATTTTAATCAAATAGCAAATAGTTATAACAGAAACAAACAAGAAATATTACGTGTAAAACTGATTAAGGCCAAGTTCAATTTTGTTTGACATATAATCACGATTTTTTTAGGTTAGAAAATTGCATTATCGATTTTTTTCATTCGAAGTAATAAAAGACGTCACTTTAAATTTCTATCTCTTTATGTCAACAAATTTGTAACACGATGAATTTATAAAACGTATGTCACTAATGAATATGTGGCGGCAACTGACGGCAACACTGTCAGCTACTCCATGGCTACTAGAGTACATACAGGTCCGGTATAAGCCATGGAAAATAATAATTTAATGTTTTGATCGAGTTAAATAAAATATCAAAATTAAATGTTTATTTTTAAGTAAACATTTTTAAATGTATACGTTTTCAATCAAAAATAATATAGGCTAATACTCAAGTGTATTATACGAGTGTACTGGACAAGAGATAATTTTACCTTTTACTCCAGTTTTTTGTAATGAAACCAGCGGTAAAATAGATATTTGTGTACCAAGGCTGTGTTTTGGCCGAATTAGACATATGCGTTCAAGTCTAAGCTAGTTCTGGTTAAGTATAAGAGTAATAGGCAAGAAACGGGTGTTCAATCAAACTTGACATCGAGATAGATGTCACATAAGCAGGTGTACTGAAGATGAACTTTGCAGGACCAAGCATCAGATAGGTATTACACTTGATATTCTGAAAACTATGTGGATACTATACTGAATAAGAACGAATGGAAGTGTCAGGAGGCTAAAGGCAAAAAATAGACGGAACAGAGCCTAATAGATAGATAAGTAATATTTTAGCCAGGAAAGAGTCGATGAGTGTTATAAATATAGTTAATTTATGAATGTATTTTTAATGTATAATTTCAGTTTATTTTCATTTTTGGTATAAAACTATGGCTGACATAATAAAACTCTTAAAAGTATATATATTTTCAATCTTTATTACTATACATTATTTAGTATTCATTTATTCTCTCTGACCTAGGGAAAAGGTCAGAAAACCCTGGTCATAATTGTTTACAATGTTGCGTGTTCCTAATGATACAAAACATTACAGAGGAATGATACTTAGCCGATGAAATCTCATAGAGATCACGCATGACATATCGTGGTATGGAATATGGCTATCTCTGATGCATCTGCAGATTTAAATTTATTTTTGCGTACTGTTTTCTATCAACTGATACCCCAAATTTATACAAGCCACGTCTTCGCACCACAATGTGACATAGCATCAAATCTGCTTAATCTCGTACCATTTTTTTAAGTATCAAGGATAGACTTGGTGTAGCTGATCATCATGTTTCGAGTCATTGAACCTAAAAAATAACAAATATCAATAAATAGAATTCGGAATTTATTCCAAAAATATTTTTCTTTGGGAATTTTATAGGATTTCTCGTTAATATACTGACAAACTTTTAAAGGTGGTAGGTGCATCAAAATAAACATTTTTTTGCTTATTAAAATAAAAATAATTTTATTGTCCAACAAATTAATCCATTTACAGAACAAAATACATGAAATAAATGTTAAGCATAATATTTCGACAGAAA
The DNA here is from genome assembly GCA_927349885.1 of Psylliodes chrysocephalus. Taxonomy (NCBI): domain Eukaryota; kingdom Metazoa; phylum Arthropoda; class Insecta; order Coleoptera; family Chrysomelidae; genus Psylliodes; species Psylliodes chrysocephalus. The sequence goes on from OV651815.1 coordinate 9,616,656, forward strand.
ATAATTTTAGCAATAGCAAGAAAAAAAAGAATCCTAAATACATTAGCTACAAATTAGTACAACTAATGGTCGAAATAAATATCCCAATCAGAACAAAATTAATTAAAATTTGAGCACATTAGCGTTATAGGTGAATTTCTACCCAAGTTCGTTCAAATACTTGCTGTATAAAATGTTTTATGATATCTAATGGCTGTTTGGGAACATTAAAATTTATTTAATTTATCAAAAATAGTACATCAATAGTGTTATGTAATATTTTATAAGAAAAAATGTAACACTGGAAACTACCCTTCTATTTTCGAAAGAAGCAGAGATTCTTCAATACCTCGAATGGGATACAGCTCATCTATTTTAAAAGAAAGGTACTTGAGAGATCGCCGCTGAACATTTTCCAATGATCTTTTATGAATATTGTAAATAAGGTTCCAGGCAAGAGATGCATATTCTGGCCTGGAACGAACTAAAGAAAAGTAAGGATCTCCAAGCTTTAAGAGTTTGTAAAAGAACGAGCATTACGAATTAAGAACCCTAAGCTTTTCAACGCAGAAGCAACGGTATTTTCAATATAATCCGAAAAAGTAACTTTTTTGTTGAATAATATACCTTAATCTTCAATTTGGGCACAAGTCCGATAAAGGTAGGCTGTTAAATAAATAATCAAACTCCACCTTGTTATTACTTCTAGTATAGGAACATACTTTACATTTAGACACATTCATAAACAGCTTGTTTTCATTACACCAATTTTCAACGATTCCCAAGTTGGGTCTGTAAAAAGTAACAGTCTTGAATTGATGAGATTGAGGTAAATATTTTTAAGTCAGCAGCGAACAGCAGGTTAAATTTATTGCCAAGTCATTTATAAATATACCAAATAATAGTGGCCCCAGATTGGAGCTCTGTGGAACTCCAGATGTTGCTGTGAGGGGTGAAGATGAAAATCCGTTGTAAAAGACATAATTAAAACGATGATTTAGGTAAGATGAAAATAATCTCAATAGCGACTGATCAAACCCTAAGCTTTCCAACTTCCTTACAAGAATATTATGATTTTTAATTATTACAAAATACATTATGGGCAGGTTGTACAAAAAATATTCTAAACAAACAAGAGTTTTTTTTAACTAGTTATATTCAAAAACAAATGTCATTTTTAAAACTATGTTTAACAATAACTGATGAGTATACAACAAGGTTCACAGTTTAAACTAAGTCTACATTTGAACTGCCTATTGTACAACCCGCCATATGTACAATTAAAAATTAATTGTATTTCTTTAAAATGCACTTGATTCTGTTGATCAAAACCATTCGATAAAACAATTAAAAAGTATTTGTATAAACGTGGTTTTTATATCTATGCTATAAAGCATGCATTGGGGTAGCATGTAGACTATCCTAAGTATTAGATCAGAGAGATTAAAATTAAATAACATATGTAGTGGGATTCTCATTTTTCAGTACGTCTCCTATCGAGACTCCTATCTTTGTTCGACAGACAGCGACTTTAATGCAATGTCTCTTTATTCTGTATGTAATGTGTCAAGTTCGCACAAAAGAATCGCTGTCCTGATCAGAAGAAATTAACCACATCAAAGGAAGAAAATTAGGTCCCCTGTTATTTTTAATTTATATTAATGATTGTTGATGTTGCAATAATCAATATGACATTTACCTGTTAGCCTATGATGTCCTTATCTATAAGGTATTTTTCGCGACATAAACGGATTATGTTGTTCGATCATGTTCGTCTATCCCCCCACCACATATAGTATATGTTGACGCGAAAATGGAAAATCCATGCTGTTTTGAAAGTGGGCAGTGAGTTGAAGTAACAATTTTTTATTACTTCAATTACTTATGTGTGTGTAAACCACGCGATTATTCCTAAGAGTTTAATTATTTTATATTAATTATTAATGTACCTATTGTCTAAAAATTACAACAAATTCTACTTGTGCTATTTATATTTACTACCTTTAATTGTTGAATAATTTCGTATCTTTCCTCTACTTCAATTTCAATCTTATTTAATTTAAATTTTAAAATTAAAGCCATCTTTTAGCTTTGTATACCGGTTCTAGTCATTTGTCAAACACATGAATTAACATAACCGCCTGTAGACGAGATCATGTTCCAGTAAGCTAAACAGTGACGTCATTAGAACCTCCCCTCCGGTCCTTGATGTCGGCCAAAACGGAAGATCATGCCTATAAATAACATAATCTACCATAAACGTTTATGTTGGTTTATGCCGCGAAAAATACCTTTATATGTTTCTTGTAAGTTGTAAGGATTCAGATAACTTAGTAAGAGTTAATTGTCAATGAAACTCTGCAAAATGTTTATAAATGATGTTGAAATCATTTGTTAAAAATCAACACAAATACCTAAAACAAAATATAAGCTGATAAGTACCTAATAACTATATGCAGTTTGTGGACAAACAATATAGGAAATTGAAAGAAAATCTATACAGTTAGTAGAAAAATTCAAATATTTAAGGGTAATTATTCGGAAACAGATGAAATTCACAGACCATATGCAAATACTGTTATCAAAACAATTGCAGTTAAATTACATTTCCTATTTAGAATGTTATTAAAATAATTTTTATATTACATTATTTTTTACTAAATTTGAATATTGTGATATTAGCAAACTAGCCAAATAAAGAAAATAAAAATAAAATAAAAACCGAAAACGTACCTGGATCTACAATAATATATAAATAATATAAGTATATTGCATCTTTTAAATTATTAAAGTCGATTAAATTGAAATGACACGTCAAACCATAAACGTCAAACTTTCAAAACAAACATGCTTGTGTTGTGTTCCAAACAGAAAATAGCATTTTATGAATAATTTATTTACTTGCAACCAATGACATATATAGTTTAAATAGACTGCTTATCCATACGTAAATAAAACGATGAAAAGTGGGTCGAACTGGGAGATGTTTTCTCTTTGTCTAGTGCATGCAATGTTTGTGTTTTGTCTCAATTTTGAGTGCTCACTGGTAAACAAACCTTTCGCAGGACCGGTTTTAAAGAAAGTTTAGTCTAGTTGAGATTTTGTTCTCATTGTCATTACTCAGTCGGACATTTTGTTGAATTGTTTATTTTATTTAGTTTTAATTATACTTATGTTCTGTTTTTAGTTTTTTAATTATTTGAGTATAAAAACTTGTTTTGTTTTTAAATTTAAATGGTGAATTGCTCTATAAAGGTTTGTAAGACCAGCTACAGAAATATAAAAAGTAAAATTTCATTTTTCACGCAAGTATCAATACAAGTAGGTACAAGGTAAATACATTTATAATAATTTTACGAATTATAATTAATTATAATAATAATAAAGTATTTATTGTAAATACAATTACATAAATATTATTATATTCAAAGGCCCGAGTTAGAGCTATCTGGGCTTTACAAGTACATTTTAAAAGTTAGTTAGATACAGAGAAGTATCGTATAATAAAAACTCAATATAAATAGAAGAAAAACGGACATAAGTACTAATACAGAGAGACAAACACTTTTATTCTTTGATAGGTTCTTTCTATGTGAATTCTAGCTCTGGCAATTTTGGCATTAAGTAAATCCTCTTGATGGCTGAACTGATTTTTTTTTATTGAGGAAAGGAGGCTGTATAATTTGTATACCTTCAGCTTCTGTTATGTTTCCAATAAGAAAACCTTTGTTAAACATTTTACTATCGAGAAATGATTCACACACTTCAAGTATTGAACTCTCTCGAGAGAAATGTCATACGTCAACGTAAAACAGTATTTTTAGGGTCCTAAGGGCCAGTGTAAACTCACTGATTGTTTCTCACGGTTTATTTCGAGATAATTAATATCCTCCTAAGAATTTTAATCCTCGAGGCCTTTAAAAACAGCGTTTCCACATTGACGTATGACATTTCTGATGAGAATCTTGAGAGAAATGAGTACTCACACGGTTTGAAAATAGGTCCCCAGGGGAGCTATTTTCAAACTCGAGAGAATTCATTTCTCTCAAGAGAAATGTCATACGTCAACGTAAAACCGTATTTTTAGGGCTCTTAGGGCCAGTGTGAACTCACTGACTGTTTCTCTCGGTTTATTTAGAGAGAATTAAAATCTTCCTAAGAATTTTAATCCTCGATGTCTTTAAATACAGCGTTTCCACATTGACGTATGACATTTCTGATGAGAATCTTGAGAGAAATGAGTGCTCACATACTTTGAAAATAGGTCCCCTGGGGCTCGATTCTCGAGTTCATTGGAAAATTTTCCCATGGGAAAAGATTCCACTACTTATATTCCCATGGTAATAGGTTATGCAATTCTCGAACTTGTCGGAATAGACATTCCCATGGAAATAATAGTTTCACGTATGTCTGATATTAAGTTCACGAATATTTCGAAATAACCAATAACATTAAAGATATTTTAAAATTTACTGTTGGTATTATTTGTATTTGTTGTGGTTTTTGGGTAACCGATTACCTGCCGAGCCTCTGCGCTGGAGCAGATGCCGTGCCGAGCAATCGCTAGCTTGACCGAGGACAAGTGAAAATATTCGATTATGTATAATTAAAACTTATCGAGTTATTTTTAGTTTTTCTTTTCACATATTGAAAAAAGAAAAAGTAGCTTTTGTATAGAAGAGCAACGAAAGTTTCGAGAAACTATATATGTATACAAGAAATTCTTTCGTTAACGGAAATAATAAAATTTTCGAAATGGTCTTATTAAATTTACTACAAATTTCTCAATTTGTGTTACCTATTTGCCAGTCCCTTAGCAGCTCCCACAATTTCTAACTAATTTAAGAAAATCAGTTTCTTAGTGAAAGAGAGGTAAAAATAATATACCCACATAAATAAAATAATATCAATTTATAAATACACAAAAAACATGTTTTAACTACAATTTCACCAAAAATCCAAGATATCCAATAATCTGTGGTTATGTCTTAGTCTTTCGCGTGGTCTTTCGTCAAATTTTCGACTTTAATGCGCAAACTCTAGTACAATTCCCATTGGAAAACACAATTTCCAATGCTCGCAAGCAGGGGAATATTTTCCCATACTTCTCATTGGAAAATATTCCACCGCTTATGCCGAGAATACGAAAACTGAATTCCCATGGGAAAATTTTATTTTCCCATGGGAATAAAAGTCGAGAATCGACCCCCAGGATAGCTATTCACTAAGTCATGGGAGCGCTCCCATGGGAGTGCTCCCATATATTTTGCTCTCTTACTCTTAGGTGGGTATATCGTGCTTACTCACTTTTAGCCCAGGTACATGCGTAGTAAGGTCAGATTTTATACTATGGGAGGGAGAATTGCGGGCTTGCCAGATTAGGTCCGTATTTATCACAAAGCAAATTTGAATTACTAAGGTCTGATTCCACCGTTGAGTTAAACGGAGATTAAAATGACATTGTTAATGTAAAAATGTAATTTTAAACTTCGTTTAACACAACGGTGGATCGGTCCTTAAATAGTAGATCAAAGTTATTCTGTCGACTTGGCAACGTTGGCATGGGAGTATGGGAGCATGGGAGTGTGGGAGTGCTCCCATGAGTTAGAGAATAGGTATCCTGGATAGCTATTCACTAAGTCATGGGAGTGCTCCCATATATTTTGCTCTTTTACTCTTAGGTGGGTATATCGTGCTTACTCACTTTTAGCCCAGGTACATGCGTAGTAAGGTCAGATTTTATACTATGGGAGGGAGAATTGCGGGCTTGTCAGATTAGGTCCGTATTTATCACAAAGCAAATTTGAATTACTAAGGGCTGATTCCACCGTTGAGTTAAACGGAGATTAAAATGACATTGTTAATGTAAAAATGTCATTTTAAACTTCGTTTAACACAACGGTGGATCGGTCCTTAAATAGTAGATCAAAGTTATTCTGTCGACTTGGCAACGTTGGCATGGGAGCATGGGAGTGTGGGAGTGCTCCCATGAGTTAGAGAATAGGTATCCAGATACACCGCCGTGTACAGATCAATGAACTGGAGTGGGGTAGAAAGCCAATATGCATATTGTATTAATAGAACAAGATGCGACTCTATGGGCGCAGCCATTTTTATTTCTCATCTCACTCGGGAGTATTTATAATAACCATTTTCTGTTTCACATTGTTATTGTTCAATCCACAAGCTGGTGGATCAGACAATAACAAAGTGAAATAGAAAATGGTTATTATAAATACTTCTGAGTGAGATGAAAAATAACCTATCTTCGCCCATAGAGTCGCATCTCAAGCCTATTGACAAGCATTCTACCCCACTCCAGTTCATTGGTACAGATACCCTGATCTCCATCGGCCAACTCGGGGAAGAGTGAGCGCGCTCTGAGTACGTGATCTGTGGCAAGCCGAACACAAAAGAGCACGCTCTAAGCGAGTTCGGATAGTCAGGGGCTGGAGCGGGACAAATTTTAGGGTGCTTTTAAATGACATTTAAGCGTGTTAAACTGTCACCAATCGGACTAAACCACTGATCTGTATTATTTTACTGGATAGGATATAGCCCCCTAAAAAACGTTCCGAAAAATTGGCCGATTTGGGCAAATAATATGGCGGACCGGATGTTATTTAACATAACCTCTATTTTAATTTGCTATCACATTTGTCATTTAATTGTGTCAAGAAGTTACAGTGAAGACGTGTTTTTATTGTGGAAAACGAAGTAAAAAGAGTATCCTTACTCTTCATAGGTAAATAAAACTATTATATTTATAATAATTTGTTAATAGATCTGTTTTGTCGAAACAAACTGAAACAATTACTAATTTACACAAGCATACAAGAATACAAATAACATTTTTCGATTAAATGATAAAAACTGAAGTGAATTATAACGATTATTACTAAATTAAATAATGTTCTTGTTATTTAAGGTTTCTACAGAATTGGAGCTTTTAAGAAAATGGCCGAAGAGTATGGGTATGACCAATTTTAATATTGTAAGTGCAGCAATGCGATTATGTTCATACCATTTTGAGCTATCCTGCATTGATAAAACACAAACGAAGACTCTGTTGGTAATGCATTTAAAAATATTAGGTACTTTATATCTTTTTTACGTTAATAAATATGTTACAAGAAATATAAATGTTTATTTTTTCACCTTTTCCCATGATTTCCCCTATTTCATTTAAAAAATATATAAATCAATATTTGCATAAATGTAAAAATTATGTAAAGCCTTTAAATTTGTTCTTTATTTAATTGTAAATTACATTCAAATAGTCTACACAAAATTTAAGTCATAGAGTATTTTCCTAGAACAATTTTTGAATAGATATATTTATGAGTTGCACAAATTTCAATGTGGTTTGTACAGTGTAAAAATAGTTAGAGAGACAACAAAAAGACCATGTATTAACCTGGAAGTTAGAAATTTCTAACAGTGGTAATAATCGGTAAATTTAATCAACTTTCCTAGACAGGTGTAGGTAATTTAAAATTTATTTCAACATCTATAATTAACTTTGCAATTATAAACTACCTACCTACATTATTCTTCAAAATTCTTAATATAAATCATGTTCCTGAAAACACCACTAGTCAGTTTCAATTCTAATTGGTTTAGTTGCATGAATCCATATTGTTCTCTCTGTTAAAGATTTTCACAGGTATTGTTTAGATCTTCTACATCTTTTAACCATATTAATATCCCTGTTCTTCCTGGTTCCATTGCAACAATGGCAAACTCACCAATTTTCATTTCATACTTGTTCATTAAAGTGATTTGATCATCTATGTAGTTCTAGCTCGAGGATGTTATTTCTATTACCAATATCTCTTTTTAGTTGTAGTCCTTATAAGTTATATAAAATCACTAGAGCAGTTTTAAAAATTTTTCTTTCCACTATAGGTGCTTTACAACTAATCCTTTATCTGCTATTTATGTAGGTAGTATCGGATAGCATTACTATGAAATAAACAATAAACGTTCATTCCTGAAGACACAATATGCCTCACTTTTCCATTTATATATTTTCTTTCATAAAAACTCAAATTATGGGTGAATTTTCCCGAAGGACATCGCCCGCAAAAGTAATAGAAGAAGAATAAGAAGAAAAACTAATCAAATTATAGGTTAGGTATGTTAAATTATCCCTAATTTCAGTTCTGTGAAACCACCATAATTTGCCCAAATCGGCCAGCAGTGTTGCACTTCCGGTCTCCTTGTTGGAACAATTTTTCAGTACGTTAAATATAGCCTATATCCTATCCAGTAAAATAATACAGATCAGTGGACTAAACCGAACGCTAAAAGGGTCGTTTGGAGTTAAAAGTGTTAAAGGAGTTAAAGGAACTTGGCAGACTGAACGCACATTCTGAGTGCCAAGGCGACCACAATCGAGGCATACCGAGTGCACTCTGAGTACAGCGAACGCCAAACCGAACTTAGCCTATCTATTAGGCATTCCAACCACAAAGCATGTATCTTCTAGAGACCCCACGCCAATGTTAAACTTTTAAACCAAATTAGCGCCACCTTGTGTTTGGAGCTGGAACTAAAATGACAATTGACAGATGGCGGTAAATTCAAATTGTAATTTTTAGGAGTAGGTAGTAGTTTTAAATTAAATTTTAAATGATTTCCACATAAATTATTTTATAAAATAAAGTATGGAACTAGTAAGTTCGAAACTTTTATTTTACAAAATAATTTAGGTCGATTATACCAAATTTGAAGAATTAATTTATTATAAGGGGTCTTTTAATGTGGAGAGTTGGTTCTGCATATTTTTATTAAATAAATATAAGATATATCAATAAATAATAAAATAGAACATTCTTAAAATATGTTTATTAATAACTTAAATAAATATTATTAGATAAAAATAAATACAAATAATAATACATATTTAACGAATACTTACTTGGAGCAAATAGATATATAATCTCAAATCTTTAAAATAGGTACCTATCAATAATTTAAATGTGAAGTAGACTAGGATATTACATTTTATTAACACTAAAGTTATATATTTTATAAATGTCTTTTTAACTGAGGACAAATGTAATATAGGTATTGTATTAAAAGGTGAATCCTTTTAACTATTCATTCAATGATAAATAGGTATTTTCCTTCCAAATACAGATGGTGGTATTACTCTCTTATGTGAAAAATGATTTCGGAATCTAGTCCAGTGATAAATTGATTATCAATTAGTTGTTGTCCCCGTTTGTCTTTTTATGATGCAAATGCATGGTGAATATATGGTGAATCAATGAAGTTTTCAACGTAGCACCAAAATTATTGCAAAACAGTAGGAAATAAAAAAGCGAAACATCACAATTTTGCAAATAACTAAGACGAAACTATAAACAGAAACCAAAAGCCAAAGCCAACAAAAAATCACTAAAATCAGACGAAAAAATGAAACTAACCAAGAACATAAATAAATACACGTCACATCTTTGGAGTCTTTGGTTAAGTTTTTCTCCCATAAGGCTTAAAAATGGAGTAAGAAATCATAATTTCATCAGTAGCCCCATCTAGAGTTTGGAGCAAATAGTATGTCAGTTGTCGGTTTTGACCTTGGTCATTCACGTGGAACCTCTATAGGCGAGTTCGGTCAGTCAGGGGCTGGAGCGGGACAAATTTTAGGGTGCTTTTAAATGACATTTAAGCGTGTTAAACTGTCACTAATCGGACTAAACCGAACGCTAAAAGAGTCGTTTGGAGTTAAAAGTGTTAAAGGAGTTAAAGGAACGTGGCAAACCGAACGCAATGTTTGTGCTTTGTGATTCCAACGACCTGTCCAAATGGCTACCATTGGGTAATGACAGTTTAGATATGGCAACCCTGTTGTCATGTTGTCATTAACAGGGTCAATGATACATATATAGTTATATAGATTGCTCAAAGCTGGTCGTTTACGAGCGGCCATATTGTCTGGCAAATATTTATTAATTTGAATCGGTTTAGCAAAAATGTGTTTTAAAACCAATTATTAGCCTTTAGATATTTAAAAAAAAATAATTGCTTACATTTTTACTTCAAGGCATAAGCTTATGATTGTTTTGAAAAATATGGATGATCAATCTATGTAACTATCTATTTCATTGACCTTGTCAAATCACCAGACCTACAGGGTTGCCATAATTTTGCCATATCATAACCCGTCAAAACCCACTGGTAGCCATTCAGTTTGGAATGCCTAATATTATATTAGGCATTCCAAACAAATGAATTACCAGTGGGCAGGTTTGGTATATCTAAGGGTGGCGACATATGGTGTATTCTATCTACTTTACGTAAAATCATGAATAATGGATTACATTTAAATATTTTATGTCAAACACAATAAAAATAATATATAAAAAACCCACCTATACATTTCTTCATAAATTGGCAGGCTAGGCGAGTACTACTTCGAATAAAAATAGCGTCCAAGTTGCAATACTATGTCGCTACTACCTTAAATATACAAGAATTTCCCACTGCCACCTATTGTTTGACAGGTCGTTGGAATATACCGTTCTAAGAGTAAGTGTTCTGTGGTTGGAACATGGTTGGAATGCCTAATTGGTGCCAGTGTTGTTCCTGGTTGTACAATTGTACAAAAAGTTGTACAATCAGTTATGCGGTTGTACTGTTGTACGCACTTTTGAAAAAAGACAGAAATGTTGTACAATTTGAAATTGCTAAATATTTATGTAAAATCGGGTATATAAAAGGTTTTCTTCGCTTAAAAGTCTACGATTTGTTAAATAGCATGCCTTAAAATTAATAAAAAAAATGAGTTTAAATTTGGCGCTATTCGCGACCAATTAGTACACCGTTTTACATCGAAAATATATTTTAAACTGGAAAAAAGAAGAATTTTAAGCATGGGAAAGTAGTAGGCCATAGTTTGACAATAAAAAAGAAGAAGATTAATTAGTGGTTGTACAATCGAAGGTAAAAGTGTACAATTTTGACACTGAAAGTTGTACAATTCAAAAATCCCTAGGAACAACACTGACAAGTGTTCTGTGACACTGACAGACGACGACATATTTTATGACAGATATTTTACATGTTTATTTGAAATTTAAATTATTTAACTTAACGAACTACTAAAGTTAATATACAATTTTATACATACTTAACTACAAATAGTGTAATGAGTGGAACAAAGAAGAAAGTTAAACCGTTGGAGAGACCTATCTACGGTATTTTTTTTTATATCTTTAATGTCTTTAATAATTGAGTGCCAGAGTTGCTTAACCAAAAAAATTCCGCTTCGGTTTTTGCTCGGGTTTTTGTATATTATTATTTTAAAATCAATTTTGACCTTGCCAAAGTTGTCTATTCCTACGTCTAGTATTCTAGTTACTAATAGACAGGTAAAATGCTTTGATTTTCATTTAGACCCTTTTAATAAATTATTTAGGCAACTCTGGCACTGAATCAGTCAATTTTGGGTACAAATTTGTACTGTGAAATGTGAATCAAACTGTGGTCTGAGTTTGTCCAAGAATTACCTGTCTTTTGCGAGCCAGTGTTTCGCAGTCGCCTATTATATGTATATTTGACCAATTCTTGTAACATAAGGTTCTTCTTTCCTTCAATGTTGGTGCAGTGTCCACCAGTGTAAATTATACCAGTTACACCACCTTATTTACCTAGTTTACTTCCTCCTTATTCCTTATATACATGTCGAGTATAATAATTAAATCTTGCTAAATAGGTGGTGGAGAATATATCCACCAGTAGACCCCACATTGTCGACAGGAAAGTATAGTGGGTTTTACACCCGGCCAAATGAAAGGTTTAGTGTCTGTTGGTGTAGTTTATTTCTTACACCAGTAGGATGAACAAAAGGACCTATAGTTGCAAAGTTTTACTCATTTCACAAGTAGAATCAACCTAATTTCTTTTATAGAGAAAAATACCCATCCATTTTATTAAAAATGAAACCTTGATTGTATCTTTATTGATGAAACTTGGTACTTATTTTCTAGGTATCTAATTTAGGAAAACAGTTTTATAAAATCAAATGCGTTGTGGTTAATTTAATTTAAAAAAATCATATAGAGTATATTTGATTGTATATCAGTTTGTTGGTTATATAAGACATGTATATTAAATGATTAAAATGTGTGAAAAATGCATAATATTTGAACAATTTTTATGAGAGATAATTGTCATATTTTTTACTATTTCGATACACAATGTATTTATTTCTAGAAATTGATCCAGTGACTGGCAAGAACATTATCTTTCCCTTAGATATAGAAGCTATCAGGAGAGATCTTGAACGCATCAGTAAGTTTATTTTTTTTTAATATGTTTTAATTAAACACCACTCTTGGTATTTTTAATTTATATTAAGGTAAGAGGGATAAATGCAGCCCCATGTGAATTTAAAATTTTTAAAATAACAAACTCTTTTATTCAGACTATAGTGGGTCACTGATTAAGATTGTTCCAATGTGTTATTTTTAGGATTATTATTTTGGTTTATTTTCATTAAATAGTATTTGATTAACAAAGGCAGAGTATTTAAATTGTTTATGTTTGTGTAGAATAGCAAGTTTATTATAATTTTAACTAAGTTTTATTTAATTTCATACTTATTCATATTCACATTTGGTCCCATGGTTATTATGTTTAAGCAAAACGTTATTGGTAAATTGATATGCAGTTTTTGTTAATTCTTAGACCCAGTGCAGCTTAAAATAATGATTGGTAAAAGGGGAATATATTATCATACTCTTCGCACAATAGTTTGTGAAGAGTTATGAAATTTGGTTATATCTGTTCGTCCAGTGTAACGTTTTTTGATATCAATTTGGAAATTTCCAGAAAAATAAAGCTCTATAAAGGGACAAAGCCTATTGTGAGAATAAAATCTAAAAATATGGGGTTAAGGGCTGTTTAAATTAAAAAAAAAGTCATATCAAAGACGAAAAGTGATATCAACATGAAATTTTTTGTAAAAATCAAGCTCTTTAAAGGAATGAATAAATAAATAAAAACAGGGAGATAAGGGGGGTTGAATAATCCTAACTCAGAAAATAAAATAAAACAATTTGATATTGTTACCTTCATTTCATCGCTATTTCCAAACCAATTGAACTGTAGACTTCAAAATTTGAAAAACTATTTAAAAAAAGTGTAGAAATCTAATTTTGGAAACGGCATTTTGAAATTTCAATAAGTTTTGAAGTTTTAAGGTATCAAAGTTAAATTTGGATTTTTTAACAATTTGATATTGTTGCCTTTATTTCATCGCCACTTCTTAACCAATTGAATTGTAGACTTCAAAATTTGATAAATTATTTTCAAAAAGTGTAGAAATATAATTTTGAAATCCACATTTTCAAATTTCAACAATTTTTGAAGTTACAAGGTATCAAAGTTGAACTTGATGTTTTTAACAGTTTGATATTGTTGCTCCTTTATTTCATCACCTTTTTTTAACCAATTGGTTTATAGACTTCAAAATTTGATAAAATATTTACAAAAAGTGTAGAAATGTAATTTTGAAAACCATATTTTGAAATTTCAACAATTTTTGAAGTTACAAGGTATCAAAGTTGAACTTGTTTTTTTTTAACAATTTGATATTGTTGCTTATTTATTTCATCACCATTTCTTAACCAATTGATCTATAGACTTTAAAATTTGATAAAATGTTTACAAAAAGTGTAGAAATCTAATTTTGGAAACCACATTTTAAAATTTCAACATTTTTTGAAGTTACAATGTATCAAAATTGAACTTGGTTTTTTTAACAATTTGATATTGTTGCCCCTTTATTCCATCACCATTTCTTAACCAATTGATCTATAGACTTCAAAATTTGATAAAATATTTACAAAAAGTGTAGAAAATTGAAATCTTCACGAAAAATCAAGAGTTATAAGGAAATTAAGTCTCTTGTTCCCGAAAAAAAAACAGTGAAAATGTGGGTTAAACTATGAAGAGTACATAGATATAGAATGCCAAGCATTATATATCTTTATTCCAATTAATATTTAAAACTGAAAATTTCATGATAGAATTAATCATATTCGTTTTTGAACATCATATACTACCACCCACTTTAATATATACATGTATTCGATAAACACTGTGCAATAAGATTATTTTTTTTAAATTCCAGCTTCTCCAAAGCAAGGCCCATCACAAAAAAGGAATGGCCCTAACTATGGCCGAAAAAAGAAGGAATCGAAAGACACAGAAGAACCATTTAAAATGTGTGGTAAGAACAAAATTTTATATTTTTAGCATCTATTTTTATAAATTGTAGTCCAGTTATACGGAGCAGGAAACTTTCAAAAAATGGGGTACAATATCAATATTTTATTCCTAATATATACTTGTCAGTGTTTATTCTGTATTTATCATTATATTATAATAATTCTAGACATTGCTCCAGAGCCGTGCCGATTCATGTTAACTCCTTTAGAATTGGAAGCTATGAGAAAAGAAATTATTGCCAGCAGTAAGTTTGTTTCTTTAATATATTTAAATAGTACATAATGATTATTTAAAATCTTAAAAATTTAAATATTTATATATTTTTTCATTTGTAACATTCCTCTAAAGAGTTTTCAAGATATTATATGAATTTATAATATTTGATTGAAGCAAAAAAACTGTTACTCCCTTTTTAATTGTGAAATGATGCATGTAACTTAAAATACAATTTTTTTCGGTCGAGTAACAGCCAAACTATTCGGAATACACACTGCTGAATACGCATGTGGCTGAATTTCAAATTTGTTCTTTATTTACTCCTTATCTTTATTTTTTAAACTTAATGCAGTATTACCAATTAAATACACAAAATATTGAACCGACTAGAGTATTTAAAAATATAAATGGTTTTTTATCAATATTTAAATTTGATTTTATATTCACAAATATAGATAATAAGAGCTACTGTGAATCTGTACATGACCTAAATTTGGGAGATCATTTCGGTGTGTTAATGTCAAATAATAATCTTGATAATCAAGCTAAAAATGAAATTTTATCTAGACATTTAGATAACTATAGCTCCGTTTTTGTATACGGAGCATTTTATTATATTTTAGTTTGTTTTTGAATTAAAATTTGATGTCGTTCTAAATCGATTTTCAAAATACTTTATTTTATAGTAAATTTTCGTCTCTTTTCGATGATACTTGTCTTAATTTTCTATCTCTCTCCGTTTTTGTATACAGGGCATTTTACTATATTTTAGCTTTTTTTTGACGTCTCCCTTGAATTAAAACTTGATGTCGTATTAAATCGATTTTCAAAATACTTTATTTTATAGTAAATTTTCGTCTCTTTTCGATGATACTTGTCTCAATTTTCTATCTCTCTCCGTTTTTGTATACAGAGCGTTTTACTATATTTTAGTTTGTTTTTGAAGTCTCTCCCTTGAATTAAAACTTGATGTATTTCTAAATCGATTTTCAAAATACTTTATTTTATAGTAAATTTTCGTCTCTTTTCGATGATACTTGTCTCAATTTTCTATCTCTCTCCGTTTTTGTATACAGAGCGTTTTACTATATTTTAGTTTGTTTTTGAAGTCTCTCCCTTGAATTAAAACTTGATGTCTTTCTAAATCGATTTTCAAAATACTTTATTTTATAGTAAATTTTCGTCTCTTTTCGATGGTACTTGTCTCAATTTTCTATCTCTATCCGTTTTTGTATACAGGGCATTTTACTAAATTTTCACTTGTTTTTGAAGTCTCTCCCTTGAATTAAAACTTGATGTCTTTCTAAATCGATTTTCAAAATACTTTATTTTATAGTAAATTTTCGTCTCTTTTCGATGGTACTTGTCTCAATTTTCTATCTCTCTCCGTTTTTTATACAGCGCATTTTTCTTTATTTTAGCTCGTTTTTGAAGTTTCTCCCTTGAATTAAAACTTGATGTCTTTCTAAATCAATTTTCAAAATACTTTATTTTGGTGACCGGAAATAAGCGCACAGAAAATATGCGCACAGACATATAAGCGCACAGGAAATAACCGCACGAGGAAATATGCGCACACGGAAAAAAGCGCACATGGAAAAAAGCGCAAAGTGCATGTAGTTTATAGTTTATATTTATATCTTGTTACAATTTTTTGTTGTTTGATTAAAACTTTAATTATCGTTGTTTACAGTAGTTACCATAATTTTTGCTGATAATTCAGGAATCTATTCAGTTATTTATTCGGAATTATTATAAGTACGATACAAAGAATAGATCTGTACCTTGATTTGTTATATTCCAGGTAAAAAATATTAGACAAGTTTAAAAAAAATCTTAAAATACTTTCACAATAAAGTTAGTACGGTTTATAATATTTATATCTCCATTATGGATTGTTGAGGACAGACTAATTCCACCAAATCCGCTTTTAAAAAATTATAACGATCAGTTTCGCCGCGAGGAAATTATGCTGATGGTGGTGTATATTTTACTTATCTCATACAGTGTGTAAAATAAATGTGATTAAGTCCAAAAGAACTTTTTAAAAAACAAATTTCAAGAATATAAATTTTATTAACTCTTACTACATTGAAATCTAAATTAATAATGAATAGTTTCTCATAAAATAATAGAAAGGTGGAATGAACGTGAGAATGCAAGCTTGCATTCTCCTGGCATCAAGTTACACAGAGTTCGCTGTACTGCGACCATAACTCCTCCGCCGTTAGAGGGAAATTCTGGGGCTGGCAACAGGATTTTGAAGTTCCAAATTGGGGGTTTCTTGACTTCTGCTCTTGGTTTTGGGAACTTGACTTCCTTTCCTATGAAATAATTTAAAGATTCCAAAAATTATAAAAATTGCAAGTATTACATAAATTGAAATAGTCCAAGCACTTAGTTGATTTGGAAGGATTATTTCCGAAATTTCACTTATTTTGTGTTTTTGAGCTTCTAATATATTTTTAATGTTTTTAACGTCATCTAAATTAATCGAATCTAATTTAATCGGCACGAATTTAACTTTTGAGTCTAATATAAGTTTATTTTTAATGTTTGAGTCTGGAAGGTTAATTAATTTAAAGTCTTTTTGATAATTTTGATAATTACGAATTTGGGTACCACTTATGTTTACGTCACAGTCCGCACTAAGTTCTAAAACAAAGGTTCCTCGGAGGGGGATGCTGTCTTTATTGATTCCGCACTTTTGGATAGCTACAGTTTCTTTCGGGGTTGTGATGATCCAATGGTTCTTTTCCAGTTTTTGAATTCTTAATTTGGGCATCTGGACCGGCACCTGTTCACAAGACGTGACGTTGTTGAAATAGCGGAGCATTTGAATTTCGCATGGGGTATCTTCTGTAATTGTAACTGGACTGTTCTGTTTACACAAGTATTCCTCTGGAGTAATTTCTTCACATTTTTCGTCGAAAAATATGTAGGAGTGGTCATTTAAAATGAGGTATTTGGTTTGAGGAATGATTACTTTAAAGGAATTTTTTATTGGGGTAGGTAAGGCATACATGTGATAATAACTGTAAATTTCGCTCTCTACTATGGGTATTTCAAGAATAAAAATTATTTGATATCCTTTACTGTAACTTTTAATTTCGATTATTTTCTCAAACATTAGAATATTTTCTAATTTTCCTTCAAATGGAAGTCTATTAACTTTTAATTGTTTACTAATTAACATTATTTCGGCTAGAAGCTCATGAGGTTCAATTATTGAATTGTGAAATGTATTCAGTTTAGAAAATGAAATGGCTACTTCAATCTTCTCTAAAATATTATAAATTAATTGATAAACTGGGATTATTTGTGAAATAACTGTATCAGTGACAAGGTACTGATAGTCAAAATTTTCATTATTTAATAACTGTTCAATTTTTTCTATTCTGTTTAATAGGATTTGTTCGTTATGCGCCAGGGTACTCGTGCTATTTTTAAAGTGATTTATAGAATTTTGTAAAAGTGTAATTTGACTTGCAGCTAATTTTTTTAGTTTTGATTGGTTTTCTGAAAGTAGTGCTATTGCTTTATCGTACTTTTCAGCATCATCTTGATCTAAATTGCCTGTTAAAGATCTAATAATTGAGCCAAGTCCGTTTAATAATCCTCTTTTGTTTCTATTGTGATTTAATGGATTTAACTGATTTAATTGATTACTTATTTTTTGTTCTAAATTTTTTATTAGATTACAAGCATTTTGAAATTCATCAATTGGCTTGGAATTTGTATTATTTCGATATATTGATTGTTGTAAATTTCTAAAATTTGTTTTAATTGTTTCAAACTCTTTAACTACGTTTGAAATATCAAAGATTTGGATAAATGACCAAAAATCTATTTTATTTTGAGCATTACCTAATTTGTAGGGCAAAAGGCCAGGGTTATTATTAAGGTTATGGAATTTGGGATAGGTTACTCCGCCGCAGAGGTGGATGGATAACCTGTAACAAGTGGAGGTTGTTTTAATTCTTTTATATGGATTATTTCTTTTTTATTTTTATTTCGTTTTTCGGTAATTTCTACTTTATTTCTGTCTAAGAGATTAGTGATTTCGTATGGACCAATGAATTTATTATTTTTCTTACTACGATATTGAGAATTTTGTTTAAATACTATTTGACCTAATTTAAAATCATTATTTATGTCTCCTTTCTTATTTCTTTTGTCAGTTATTTTTTGTTTTTGATTTTCTAAATTTTTTCTTACATCATTATATATATGTTCAAGTTTTTTCTTATGATTCTCAGCATAATCTGTAAAAAATGCCGTTGGAATAAAAATTTCGTTAGGGTTCCGTGAGTCCGTATGTCCAAAGGTCAGTTCAAAAGGGGTATAATTTGTCGAGCTATGTATTGAATTGTTATAACCTAAGATAGCATAATTAATTAAATCGTCATTGTCGTTTGGATAAGTTTCTTTTAGTAATCTAAGGTGCTCTATTAAACTTGAATTAAATCGTTCTGCTATACCATTAGATTCATGGTGCGCTACTGTGGTAAAATGAATTTTGATTTTGTGCAAATTTAGAATTTCTTTAACGGTTTCGTTATTGAATTCGGTTCCGTTATCTAATATTAGTTTTTCTGGTACACCAAAAGAAGAAAAATATTTTATTAATGCTTTGCATACGTGAATGGCTGTTTTGCCTTCAATATGATAAGCTTGTGCGAATTTTGAGAACGAGTCTATAATAATGAAATAAATTTTTTTATCATAATAAAAGAGATCTGTATGTACTATTTGAAAAGGTTTCGATGCGGTTTCGGTGACTATTAGGGGTACATAAGGTGGGTGTCTACCGTACTTGGCACGTTGACAAATATCGCAAGAATTTATGTAATCCGATATTGTTGTTTTCATATTTTTCCAGTAATAATTTCGTTTTAAATATTCGTAAGTTTCAACAATACCACGATGATTATTTTTACCTTCGTGATGATGTTTAGTTAACATGATTTGTTCCTCTTTTTCGGACACGGTATTTATTCTCTTTAAACATCTAATTAATTTTGGGCCTTTTTCCGAGAATTTTTCTAAATATACTTTATTAAAAGTTTGATATAGAGAGTCGTTATGAAAATGTAAATAGTATGTTCTCTTCATAATTGTATAGTCTTTTAAAAATTCTAAAATGAGGTTTTCATTATTTTCAATAGGAATTTTAACATTTATAATTTTGTGGTTTTCATATGTTTCTTGAGTAATAGTTAGTTTAGGATATGGGTGAGGTGTAACTATAATTTGATTCACTTTATCGTTTATTATTGCGTCCAATATTCTTATACCGTCATTAGTAGTTTCATTATAAGTACTGTGTTGAGTTGAGTCAGAGTCGTCACTGATCTGATTGTCAGGGGGTTTAATTTGAATGTCAGAAATAATTGAAATTTTTTGTTGATCGTTAGTACTTATCGAGGGTTCAACAGGTAGTCTTTCCTCGAGGAGGTTATTTAAAAATTGGTCTAGTTCGCTTGGATCTCTAATTTCACCTGGATTATTAATTATTGATTCGTTTTCTAACGCATTAATTACTACTCGTGATAACGCATCGCAATTTGTATTTAAGGTTCCTTTTTTATATACAATATCATAATCGAATTCTTCTAACCGGAGTCTCCAACGCATTAATTTTGAGTTTGGTTCCTTAAGGTTAAATAGCCAAATTAATGGTCTGTGGTCACAATATATGGTGAAACGCACACCCCATAAATAAGGACGAAAAGTTTTGCAAGCCCAAACTATGGCAAGCAATTCTCTTTCTATCGTACTATATTTTTGTTCGGATTCGTTTAGAGTTCTTGAGGCATATGCGATTGGCTTATCGGAACCTACAGGACCTTGTGAAAGTACTGCACCTAAAGCTACACTAGATGCATCTGTGGTAAGTACAAAAGGTTTCGAAAAATCTGGATATTGGAGTATAGGAGAATTGATTAACAAATGTTTACAGGTATTAAATGACGAAATAAAATTTTGATCATGTTTTACTTTAGAATTTTTCTTTAGACATAATGTTAGCGGTTTTGTTATTTTAGCAAAATCTTTAATATATTTCCGGTAATAACCTATTAAACCTAGAAAACTTTTAATTTCCTTTTGCGTATTCGGAATTGGGTAATTTTTTATAGCATTAATTTTGTCTGGGTTAGGCTTAACGCCTTCGGGTGTAATAATGTGACCTAAGTATGCGACTTCCTTGCGAAGAAATTCACATTTTTCTAATTGAACTTTGAAATTAGATTGCCTTAAACGGTCAAAAACAGATTTTAATCTTTCTATGTGTTCTTGAAGAGATGTCGAAAAAATTACTATGTCGTCTAAATAAACTAAGCAAGTTTCGTTGTGTAATCCTCTTAATATATTGTCCATCACTCTCTGAAAAGTTGAAGGTGAGTTACGAAGTCCGAAGGGCATTCTTTTAAATTCGTAGTGTCCGTTTTGTGTCGAAAAAGCTGTTTTAGATATGTCGTCTTCGTGCATTTGGATTTGGTGGAATCCGCTTGCTAAGTCAAGTGTTGTGAAATATTGGCTTTTGCCTAGTTTGTCTAAAATTTCTGTTATGTTTGGTAAGGGGTATTTGTCGGGTATAGTTTTTTCATTAAGTTTTCTGTAGTCTATAACTAAGCGGAAATTTCTTTTTCCTGATTTATTAGGACGTTTAGGAACAATCCAAATAGGGGAAGAAAATGGAGAATTTGAGGGTTGAATGATACCTTGGTCTAACATTTTTTTAATTTGACTTTTGACTTCTTCTTTGTAAACCTCAGGATATCTGTACGTTTTAGTAAATATGGGTGATTCATCGGTTAATTTTATTCTATGTTTAATTTGATTAGTAAATGACAGGGGAATATCTTCACAATAAAATATATCGCGATATTCAAAGCATACATTTTCAATTGCGTATTTTTCCTCTAAATTACAATGATTTAAGTCAATATTTTTTAAATTATCTTTTAAGAGATTATCATGACATTCTTCGATGTCCTGATCAGTTTCCATTTTTTCTAAGAAATTAATCTCGTTAATGTTTATATTTTCTATCTCTAAAGGTTCTAAGAATTCTAATTTTGCAGGTTTAGTGTTTGAATTTATTATAGTAGTTAGGGCAAAATAATTGTTTACGTTAACTAGAACAACAGGGGATTCAACAAGAGTAGAATATTTTTTATAATCTAGTAATCCGACACCTTCTTTCATGTTTACGGGAATTTTGACTATTTGTTGAGTTCTAGGGGGTATAACTAAATGATAATTTTTAAATTGAATATTTTGATTGGAACTTGTATCGTCTTCACTTTCATACACAATAGGAATTTTTACATACGGGGTAGTCATAGTTTTTGAACTTACGTTTACAGAGGCTTTTAATTGTTTTAATAAATCAATTCCAATTAAACCATCGTATGTATCACTAAATTCGAATAGATAAAATTTATGATGTTCTGAGACATTGAAAATTTGAAAAACAGGTATATTTACTACCTCGTCATGATATGATATATTATGAGCACTTTGAATATAAAAATTTTCTTTAAAAATATTGTTGTAGTAAAACCTATATGCTAAATCCGGTTTAATTAAACTACGAGTACTTCCGGTATCGATCAAAAAATTGGCATTAAGTTCGGGGATGAAGATATACGGTAAATTGTTCCTAGATAAATTTAAATTTATTATGTAAGATTCTTTGGTGAAGTCTCCTGACGAAAATTTACATCACCGGAGTTATTTTGATTTGCTGAATTTTGAGGAGTATCATTAAATGGTAAATTATTGTGTTCATTTTCGAAAAAAGCGGTATCTTGTTGATTATAGTTGTAATTATTGAAATTGTCATAACTTTCGTAATCATTATTTTCGAAAGAGTTTTCAAATTGTTGATTTACATCATGAGCAAATAGTTCGGTACGAGCAAAATTTTTTTGATTTGTTATTCTTGTATTTCCCGAAGAGGTATCCATGGGTTCAGGTTTAGGAAACTTATAATTTGGGTTACGGTTTGGAAAATTCCTAAATTGACTTGAATTAGGGCCATTTCTAGTGATATGGCTTTGTTGATTAAAATTACGAAATCTTTGTTGGGGGAAATTATTATTATTATTATTGTTGTTAGGTCTCCATTGCATTTGGGAAGTTTGAGGAGCAGGGCGATTAAAATTAGAATTGTTGAAATTATAACCAGAGTTTGGTTGAAATTGAGTTGGTTGCATCGACGATTGTTGCGGGGGTATATGTTGATTATTTGGTTGTCTATTTTGAAAATTAGGAGGATAGAAATATTGGGAAAGTTGTGGGCGAACATTTTGCGGATTTTGTCGAATTATTTTAGGACTTCTTCTATAATTTTGATTAATTAAAGAATTATTTCTATTTTGACTGTATAGGAAATTTTCTTCTTCAATGACTAAGGACATTGCTCTTTCTAAACAATCAGGATTACGTAGACGCACATTATTTTGTAATTGGCCTGTTAAGCCCCTAATATAAGTCTTAAGAGCTAATTCATTATAATTATTAATTTTTACTCTTTTTTCATCAATTGTCTCATTACTTGAATTTAATTTACCTATTACTAAACTACGCGCTTCTTGGCAGCGCATGCCAAAACTATGCGGCGTTTCATTTCTGTGTGGACTTAAAACTATTAGATCTTGGACAAGACAATCTATATTTCTTTGATCGCCAAAACTTAATCTAAGGGTTTCTTTAATCTCGTCCCATGTTCTCAATTCAGTTCTTGAACCTATAAGCATTAAAGCTCTACCTACTAATCTACCCATTATAGCTCTTAGGAGAAAACTATTTAACTGCGTGTTTGTTGCACTATAAAATTGAGCAATAAAACTTTCACAATTATCAATAAAAATATTTAACGTATGCGGATTTCCGTCATAGTGAGGGATAGTATCAATATAAAGTTTAAGCATTTGTTGATTAGTTTCCGCCATCGTTACAATATTAGTTTGTTCTTGAATATTAACAGCTGATTCAAATAACCCTGTTAATTCTTCTAAAGTATTATCGTCAACCATTAACAAACAAATTTATCTAAATTTAAAATTGTATTTTAACCAAAACAAATTTTATTCTCTTAATTGATTTGAAAATTACAGCTACGATATCAAAGATAAAGGAAAAGTATAAAAGGAATTTTTCGACTTACAGTACTACGAAGAAAATTTGCATTTTCCCCAATAGGATATGTGGGCGATGTGGTCCCTCTTCCCTGGATGGTTTTACAATTTCTTCTCCAATAGGATATGGACGATTTGGTTCCGTTTCCCTGGACAGCTTCTTGAATCTGCACAAAGTATCTTCTGGAGTCACAAGTTCGTTATTGCAAATAAACCGTTAATACGGACCGGTTTCGCGATTTATGTCGAACCGTTTTACAATCCTACTGACTGCGCCAAATAAATGTGATTAAGTCCAAAAGAACTTTTTAAAAAACAAATTTCAAGAATATAAATTTTATTAACTCTTACTACATTGAAATCTAAATTAATAATGAATAGTTTCTCATAAAATAATAGAAAGGTGGAATGAACGTGAGAATGCAAGCTTGCATTCTCCTGGCATCAAGTTACACAGAGTTCGCTGTACTGCGACCATAACTTGTATCTTAATTAAAACGAAATATTTGCAAGTGGTCATTTATTTTTACTGGAAATTATAAAATTAAGATAGGTACTTATTATTTCATTTATTAGTTGCTTCTTTGTTAATAATTTTTCATTCAGGATAAATCCCATGCCGTCAATCTCTTTCTTTATAAGTTGCCACATTGCAGTTTCAAGTAACTTGTATACTTTCGTCTTTTAACAAGCAGAAGGCAACGGAAACAGACATTTCATTTGCATATGCATGGATGTTAAACAGTTTGGCAGCTCATTTTTCCCATTTAAGTTGGCAAAATTTACGAAATTTTTCAAAAATAATTAAAGGGTCACTAAACGGCATTTACAAGAATTGATAGTCGAACCGTTTTAAATAAAGACACGAATTAAACTCAAACTGTGCCTAATATTTTAACATTTAAAATCTTCTTAGAATAATGTTAGGCACTCAGGGATTATATCATTAATATCTATTTATTATAGACCGTTACATTAATTATACACAAGTTTTGCAAATTTAACAATCTTCTTTGAATATTGAAAGGTAATTAGGGATTATATCATTAATATATATTTATTATAAACCTTAACCTGAATTAAAGTAAAATTTTTCAAAATAACTTTATTTCATAATATTTTATAATATATTACGTTTATAAGTAAGTTACTGAAGATTGGTTTTATTTTTGTTTCGCGCTAATTTTAAAATTCAGACAAGTGTACTATATTTTTTATTGATAAATAGAATTGGTTTTTGGTTCGAAATATTTTTGGAGTTCTATTATGATTTTTGATCATTGTTTTCATTTATAATGTTATAATCGTTAACTATTTGTAATAATTATATTTATGAAATTCCGGTTGTAATGATTTTGCATTTTTTGTAAAAGGGCGAGTTTTATAGGTACATATTTTATCTTTAAAACCTAAATATTTTTGCAATTCCATGTTGATTTTATTTTAATTTTATAATCGCCAACTATTTGTACTAATATATTCATGGATTTGTGTTTATATTTTTTTTATATAATAATGTAGGTACAAACGTAAAATGCATATAGGTTTTTAGTGTAATATATTTTTATTCCATATTAATACATTAAAAACGAAAAAATGAATAACGTAATAAAAGATAAACGCACTTTAATAGACGTACTACTGTAAGTTGGCTATTCTCCTTAAGTAAGATACTTTGTTATCTGTTTCTTGATACTTTTCTACAGAACTGGCTACAAGCGCGTACAGTTGTCTGTATTTCTTTTTGGTGAGCTCCAGTCTGTTAGCTTGCGAGTTCACCAATGTAAGTTTGTGGCATGCTAAATCTCTTCTCAATCCATCGAAAAGCATCCATATGCTCGGATGACTGCAATGAAATATGGAATTAAGGGCATTGTGAAACCCTTCACAACAATTGGTCGTTCTTGGCGTTTCATCAAGAGCGGCATCGTAATGGTTCCATATTCTCGGATGGAATTGTGGACTCCTTTCGGCGGCACCTTGTATATAAGTTGAAAAAAAAAATATGTAAGAACGTCGTTAAATCTCTCTTCATCAGGAAAAGTTTCTGCAAGGCTATTAAAATTATCTCGTACATCTAACGGCACAAACGATAATGCTGCCAAGGATTTTATTTTTAATTTTGTGTCGATGTTCGATTCGAATTCCGATTTTAAACCAACTGCATTAACTTTTCTTATAAGGCTTTGACACAAATGAAAATAACATCCCTTAATTTCGGCTTCTGGAAAAGTTCGCCCTGCAGTATTCATGCAGGCTTTCTCGAAATCTAAAAGTATCTTCTGGGGCGCCATGCTTGGAACTAACCCTTTTACAATTTGAAACAACTGTAGGTATGTTGCTTCATTCTTAGTTTGTAACAATATGTGCACACATGGTGGATACGAATTTCTTACTTTGGCATGCAAAGTATAAAGTTGATAAAACTTCGTTGGTGCTTTATCAAATGTTCCGTCGCCGAATAGAGTGGCTTGGTTTAATTCGCACAATAACTCGCGATCTCCCAAAATTAAAATTCTGTTTGGATCTTCGACTCCAGAGTCATGCAGCACTAAGTCCGAGTATTTGTCAGGAATTGCAAAATACATCTTAGATGGATTTGGCAAGTGCTTCTCTGCTCGATAATTTCGCAGTATTCTGGCAAGAGACGATTGTTTTGGAATATAAGCAAGTGTATCATTGCTTACTCCTGATAATTTATCTCCAATAACATTGCGAGATGTAGCATTCACCGCTGTCATGGCTTCTCGCATTTGGCTTCTGGTGATATTTGCTTCTGCTTTTTGAGGACATGAATCATGACAATGACTGCCTGGATCTTGTACAATGTCCTTGTCCTTTACAATGTCCTTGTCCTTCGTTTTTATTAAGGAATTGCACTTAGTTTGTCGATTTTCACGGCACCTCCATGTATCTATCCTATTTGTTGTGCGAAAATGTATAAATTCAAAACCATTGTAAATAAAAACTCGCTTGCCTTTTTGACTAGACGAAAACTCCATTTCGTTTATTACAAAAATTCAACTTTATTTGTTCAAGAATTAGAGCACAATAAATTAACTTTAAATTCCGTAGTCTATTTATAAGCGCCTTTACTTACCTGCCTTAATTCTGCAAATAATAAATTCCAAGAAATATAATAATGTCACAACGCCGAATAAATGAAATAATAAGTACCTATCTAAATTTTATAATCCCTAGTAAAAATAAATGACCACTTGCAAATAATCGATTATTAAAAAATCTGATGTGTCCAACACATGACTTTCCTATCTAGTTATTATAGGTTTTTTCCGGTTATTTTGTACAACCTATTCCAGCATCTCTATAAATGTTTAGAGGATAAACTAAATATATACATTGTCCACATACATCTACCTCGAAACATTTTTCATTGAAAACGAAAATACTGAAAAATTTAAATTTCCTACAATTTTTTCATTACGGTCCATTTTAGAAAAATCATGTATAAACGAAAATTATAGAGATCGATATCGCAAACAACTTTTAGTTCAACAATTTTCATTAAAATCAGAATTTTGCACATTTTGTCAAATTTCTCGAATACGGACCATTTCAGGAAAATTTGACAAAAAGCAGAAATTATAGATAATAATATTAGAAGTAACTTTTATTTGAACAATATTTTTCTCCAAACATAAATAACAGATGTATTCCATAAAATATAAAAACGGCCTCCCAGAAAGTACCCCCCAGATGTTCCGATTTTGTCCAAAATCTAATCATTTCACGTCAAGCCGAAATAAAACTTACGTTTAAAATTTAATGTTTTTTTATCCGTTTTTGAGTTTTCTTTAAATTTCGAAATTTACACATTTTCTTAAATATCTAGAAAACGGTCCATTTTAGAGAAATTATGTATAGGACAAAAATTATAGAGAATTAAATTACAAACAACTTTTATTTGAATAATTTTTATAAAAAAATTTGTTTTTACATTTTGTCAAAGGACCCCGCACACCGCTTATGGAAAAGTGGCGACCTGTTAAATGTCATAAATTTTTGATATGTTGCAGTTCTCGACTTCCTAAGCAATAGTGTTCACAGGACCATTCAAATCCTATGACTGGTTTTTGAGATACAGGGTGTTAAACTTAAAAAATACCACTTATTTGATAACGGTTATTTCAGGAGAAAGCTAATCGATTATAATTTTTTGTTTCAAATCTTATTGAAACATCCTTTGGCATTCTACGAATATAAAAATAGGTCAAAAATTATTTTCTTTTACAGGGTCAGCCACAAATAAGTAAGGACGTGTTTTTGATAAATACATTTATTGTTCTAGAAGATGAAAATATTTACTAAAAAATAAATTATTGCTATATTTATTATGTCTGATGATTATACAAAAGCTATTAGGTGCCATTTATTCAGGGTGATTCGTAAATATTGACATAGGCCAATATTTTTTTTATAAGTATTAATGTGAAACGCAGTATTTTTACGGGACTTTTTTGTATTTACGATATATAAAATTATCCAATTCATTGACTACGGGGTGATTTAATAAATATATTGATAGGTAATTTATCAAATGTGTCAAAAAAAAAATTTTTTTTAAGCACCCTATATTTTTTTATTAGTCCTGTAAAAGTATACAAATTTTTTCACTGGCGTATCATCCGTCCTGTAGCAGATATTTTCCAAAATAACAGCTCTTTTCTATGATTGGTTTTTGAGATACAGCGTATTAAACTTAAGAAATACCACTTATTTGATAACGGTTACTTCTTGAGAAAGCTACTCGATTATAATTTTTTGTGCCAAATCTTATTGTAACATCTTTTCGCATTTTACAGATATAAAAAGAGGTAACAAATTATTTTCCTTTACAGGGTGAGCTACAAATAAGTAAGGACGTGTTTTTGATAATTACTTTTATTGTTCTAAAAGGTAAAAATATTTCCCAAAAAATGCATTATTGCTTTATTTATCATGTCTGATGTTAATACAAAAGATATTAAGTACCATTTATACAGGGTGATTCGTAAATATCCACATGGGCCAGTATATTTTTTTATAAGTATTAATGTAAAACACAGTATGTTTACGGGACTTTTGTGTATTTATCATATGTATAATTATCCAATTCATTGACAAAAGGGTGATTTGATAAATATATTGATAGTTAATTTAACGAATGTGTCAAAAAAACAATTTTTTAAGCACATTATATTTTTTGATTAGTCCTTTAAAACTAGACATATTGTTTTCACTGGCGTATCAATTATTCTATAAAAGATATCTTTCAAAATTATAGCTTTTTTTCTGATAGGTTTTTGAGATACAGGGTGTTAAACTTAAAACATACCACATATTTGTTAACGGTTATTTCAGGAGAAGGCTAATTAATAATTTTTTGTGTCAAATCTTATTGTAACATCTCTTTGTATTCTACGAATATAAAAAGCTGTTAAAAATTATTTTCTTTTACAGGGTGATCCACAAATAAATAAAGACGTGTTTTTGATAATTACTTTTATTATTCTAGAAGGTAAAAATAATTACTAAAAAATAAATTATTGCTATATTTATCATTTAATACAAAAATATAAGGTGCCATTTCTACAGAGTGATTCGTAAATATTGATATAGGCCAATATATTTTTTTATAAATATTAATGTGAAACGCAGTATTTTTACGGGACATTTGTCTATTTACCAATTTACCATATGTATAATTATCCAATTTATTGACTACAGGTTGATTGGATAAATATATTGATAGTTACTCTCACAATATAAAACTGCACTTAAAACTTAGATAACTATATTAATTAAGTCACCCTGTATAAAATATAATCTAATTTCATCCTGTGTATATCGTATGTATGTAAGGGCCATTCGCACCGCTTTTACTTAGCATCTAAGTGACACTTAAGAAGGCATAACCGTTTGCACCGTTATTAAAGTTCCACTTATCAAGGCGTTAAGAATCACTTTACTAAGCCCAAAAATTTTTCAGCTTAAACCATTACTTAACCTTAAAATGTTTAAAATTTTTATAATTTCTAGT
This sequence comes from Psylliodes chrysocephalus, assembly GCA_927349885.1. Lineage (NCBI taxonomy): Eukaryota > Metazoa > Arthropoda > Insecta > Coleoptera > Chrysomelidae > Psylliodes > Psylliodes chrysocephalus. The sequence continues at coordinate 9,646,281 of OV651815.1, forward strand.
GATGTTGACTGTCATTGTGTCATTGATTTATTAACATTTGTAAAATTGCAATACACAAAATGGAAATAATGGAAGATGATGAGGCTTTGAAAATGCTTGATTTCATTAATATAAGATACTACGAAGAATATAACATAATATACAGGGTGTTATTGAAATACACGTACATATTAAAACTGGGTATTGCGCAGATCCCCACTGAATGTAGAAAAATATTATTTTTTAAAAATACCCCTTATTAAGGGAGTTATTAATTTTTGAAAATTAATTCTAAAACAAACGTACTTCACTGATATGTTGGGGATGACCTATATAAATTAGGTTTATTTACCTATTTTAAACATCAACAGTAATTAATATGCAAGTTTTTGTCAGATGATAAGAAAACTAGTCTTGTAAGAAATAACCATGTTGCCAAGATTTTCGAATTAATTTCTATTTCCGAAGACTGGTTTTTACTACCCTCGTTATCAAAAAACTAGAATATTTGATAAATGATTGTTTTTAAACTATACATTTTTGAAACTATAGATTATTAAAATTTTAGCTGATTTACGAATCTGGCTAACACGAGCGCGTCATTTCCAAGTTGGTAAAAAGTGTTGTTACGATTACTTTTAAATATTTTTTTACGATGCCACTATTTACGAATATTGAACTAACGGATATAGTGCTGGTTTATGGGGCAGCTGGAGAAAATTCTTGGCAAGCACAAATCCTGTATCGCGAACGGTTTCCAAATCGGAGAATTCCGGACTGTCGTACGTTTATTTCAACTGTTCAGCATCTAAGAGACCATGGAAAATTTGAGAGTGTCAATGCAGATCGAGGGAGAACAAGAACACAAAGAACATTGGCGGCCGAAGAAGAAATATTGGAAGCTGTTGAAAACCGGCCTCAATTAAGTTGTAGAAGACTAGGTCTTGAAATTGGAGTGTCCTCATTTGTTGTGTGGCGGACACTTAAAGAACAAGGTTTACATCCTTATCACATCCAAAAAGTCCAGGCTTTGTATCCAGGTGATGAAGAAAAGAGAGTGGAGTTTTGTGAATGGATGATTCAAAAATGTGTTGATATTCCTGATTTTCTAAAAATATTATTGTATACTGACGAGGCTTCATTCACTCGTGATGGCGTGTTCAATATGCACAATACGCATATTTGGAGTGATGAAAATCCTCACGCCATTAGGGAAACTGGGCATCAAAGAAAATTTTCAATAAATGTTTGGGCTGGCATAATAGATCAGTATTTAATCGAGCCTTATGTTCTCCCGAACAGATTAAATGGGCCAGGATATCTCCACTTTTTAGAAGATATTTTGCCAGTACTCCTAGAAGAGATACCGTTACAATTAAGGCAACGGATGTGGTACCTACTAGATGGCGCTCCTCCTCACTTTGATTTAAACGTACGGCAGTTTTTGAACATTAGATTTCCTCCAAAGTGGATAGGCAGAAATGGACCTACTAAGTGGCCTCCGAGATCTCCGGACTTAAATCCATGCGATTTCTTTTTGGTGGGTCACATGAAACAACTGGTTTATAATGAACCTATTAATAGTGTTGAACAATTAACCAATAAAGTTAATGCAGTAGCCGAGGAACTACGACAAAATCCAAGACTAATTTCTAATGTTCAAAGTTCTTTGGAAAGACGATTGCAAGTGTGTGTAAATAATAATGGACGGCATTTTGAACAATTACTGTAATAAACTTTATTTTGAATTAATTGGTTTTGCTACGGCAACAGTGCAATTTCTATGGGTAAGTTCAAATTCGATTTATTTTACTTCTTTAAATATGGAAACTAGTAGGTCGGAAAAGGGGACTTTTCCCCAATATTTAAATTTTAGAATTTGAAGTTAAAATTGGTGCCAATCGTTTTTGGTCATTACATACTATTCCCCATTTTAATATGTATGTGTATTTCAATAACACCCTGTATACAAAAAACGATTACTTTTACACTACGATTTGAATTGGCCGAAGAAAATTCTTAATTGCCTTGATGAAATTAAAGCAAATTTATAGTATCCTTATAATAAATATGTAGGTTTCAAACTCAAATATTTTTACAGACAACACAATTATAACCATTTTTATAAAAAGTGTTTTTTTTTTGTGATTCTTTTTTGTAAAATTAGCATTGAATTAATACTAATTTTACTCTCATTATGGCTGTACTTCGTGCCCTATTTTATTACTTCTTAGTTCATCTATTTTTTTTAAATAGTCCTGTGACACAGGAGAGAGTTTTTTCTCTTCTGCGCCTGTGACAATCATAACTTTTGCTGCGTTCACTGAGACATAACAATCCCAACCGATACCAAGCGCTTTCGTTCTACGATACGTATTGCTTTATATCAATCCGTATCATTTGGGAGCGTTTCATTTTTGCGCTAGTTTCTGCTTCTATCAAGAAAGATGAGCGGGAAACCTCTTAAAATTAACCTAAAACGCCTAAAACCAATCGCTATTTACGATTGCTAGAAGAACAACCTGGTTGTGCATTAATGTGATAATAAAAAAAATACTTAAATATTAAAATTATTGTAAATTGTAGATGAAAACTCCAAGTGGCAAATAAACAAATTCACTTTTAATTGCAAATACTACGTTTCATTAAATTAGAATTATCGTTCGACACAAATTTAGTTTTTGTAAATTGAGCGTACCGTTCAGTAAGCTGATCCCGCTACCCCAATCGCAGCAAGAATCCGATACACTCATTGAACGCAGCAAAATAAAATTCAAATTTGACATTAGTTCTTCTTTTTCTAGAAAAATCTTGACGTTGCCAAATCAATCCGACACTTAATTAATCGTTGCTTTCTAATAGGCTAGTGCTAATTAAACTACGATAAGTAATACTTAAATAATAAGTTTCACTTTACTAAGAGGACATTTATTCTGAAGCGGTGCGAATGACCCTTATATGTTTTTTCTCATTCAAGCAATAAATCTAATAATAATTCATTTTCTTTTATAAGTATACGAGAATAAATTCACCACATAAACAATAAAAGACAATATCCAAAACATGTCATTCGATAGAACAACTATTAATATATTTAACAAATTACTCTGTAGTTAATGAAAGTGATAGTTATAAATATGTTAATAATTCAATACTTACTTGTACAATAATATAACTATTGTAGATACATACACATACCTGTCACTTAAAAATATTGCGTATCACATAAAATATATTGGTCTACGTTGATCTTTACTAGTCAATCTCTAAAATATGTTACCTAAAATATTTTGTTAGGTCATTAAAAACGAAAAATCTACCAATAATTTAATTTTTCTGGAAATATTTTCATCCCATAGACAGACCAATAAAAGAAATTACCAAAACCATATATTTTCTTATTTGCGACTCATTTTATGGATGAACATATTTTAAGCCCTGTGTATATTCGTGGAATGCCAAAAAATTGCAAATGATTAGCTTTTTCCTGGAATAACAGGTAACAAAAAGTGGGTATTTCTTAAGTCAAATCCTGTATATCAAAAACCTATTATATTAAAAAGCTGTAATTTTTTGGAATTTATTTTCTACAAAATGGTTGATATACCAGTAAAGAAACACCTTTATAAGACTAAAAGTACAGGTGATTTATCAAATTTTGTTGACACACTATTAATCTATCCATTTAATCACCATGTAATTAATAAATTGGATAGTTCTACATAATGTGTTAATATTATAAAAAAATACACAAAAGTATCTCAAACACCTATCAGAAAAAAGCTATAATTTTGAAAAATATCTTCTATAGGATAATTGATACGCCAGTGAAAAAATATGTCTACTTTTAAAGGACTAATCGAAAAGTATAGGGTGCTTAAAAAATTGTTTTTTTGACACATTCGTTAAATTAACTATCAACATATTTATCAAATCACAAAAGTCCCGTAAACATACTGTGTTTTACATTAATACTTATAAAAAAAATATATTAGCCCATGTCGATATTTACCAATCACCCTGTATAAATGGCACTTAATATCTTTTGTAATATCATCATACATGATAAATAAAGCAATAATATATTTTTTAGGAAATGTTTTTACCTTTAAGAACAATAAAAGTAATTATCAAAAACACGTCCTTACTTATTTGTAGCTCACTCTGTAAAGGAAAATAATTTGTTACCCCTTTTTATATCTGTGGAATGCGAAAAGATGTTATAATAAGATTTGGCACAAAAAATTATAATCGAGTAGCTTCCTCCTGAAGTAATCGTTATCAAATAAGTGGTATTTCTTAAGTTTAACACCCTGTATCTCAAAAACTAGTCATAGGATTTGAATGGTCCCATGGACACTATTGCTTAGGAGGCCGAAAACTGCAACATATCAAAAATTTATGACATTTAACAGGTCGCCACTTTTCCATAAGCGGTGTGCGGGGTCCTTTCTCGAATACGGACCATTTTAGGAAAATTTTGTATAAAACAAAAATTATAGATAATATAAGAAGTAACTTTTATTTGAAGAATTTTCTTCCCCAAACGTAAATAACAGATATATTCCATAAAATATAAAAATGACCACCTATAAAGTACCCCCCAGATGTTCCGACTCTGCTCAAAATCTAATCAGTTCATTGGACGCTGGAACAAAGCTTAAGTTTAAAATTTGGTGTTTTTCTGTATAACGGTTCATGAGTTATGTGACAGACACACACACACACACACAGACATCATCGCGAAACTTTTCAAAACGGATTCAGGGGACATCAAAACATAAAAATCCGTCGAAAACTCGAGGTCGAAAAAAATCATGATTCCTATACTTTCCTTATATCTGTATACAGATAGGAAAGTATAAATAATTTAACAATCTCGGGGCGATCACTTCCGTCACAAGCATGGGCGTCGTTACACAATTCTATAGGGGGGGGGGGGGGGGGGGCAAAATTTTTAAAAAATTTAGAATGTTTATTTGTTGGAAAACAAAGGAAATGAAAAATAAGAGAATTTTCTTATGATGGATTTAATTTTTCTGTGACGTCATGACTTATAGCTTTTCCAGAAATAACAGAAAATCGCAATTTATTTTTTATTTTTAAATGAAAACCTTTTTTTATTGAAAATTTGAATATCTGGGACATTTTTGGGGCGTATATTGAACATTTTCTGTAACATATTAAAAAAAATATTTTCCAATATGATGGTCATTTTGACAGCTGACAGAAAATTTTCAACACATGATTCTTTTCTATAAATGTTCCCAAAATTTAAATTTTCAATAAAAAAGGGGGTTTCTATTTAAAAATAAATTGAGATTATCTGTTATTTCCGAAAAACCACAAGTAAGCCATGACGTCACACACCAATTAAATCCAGTATATGACAGTATTTGTTCCAAGCTTTTAAACAAAAAAGTTTTCATTCCAATATCTCAATTAACAACGAAGATAAAAGCGGATGGAATTATTAAACGGTTTGCTAATAATAAAAATTCTTAGATACGCCACTGGTATACGGTAAATGGATCTCAATGGGAATTTTGAAGCTTACAAAGATTTTATAAAGATCGTACATTCCTATATTTTTTCCATAAACGAATTAATAGTGACATGTTTAGAAAAAATATTATTCAATATCGCGGCCATTTTGACAGCTGACAGAAACTTTTTGAATACACGATTATTATATAAAAATGTTTAAATTTACAATAAAAGAGAGTTGTTTGCATTTAACAATAAAAAAAATTCGATTTTCGTTATTTTCGGAAAAACCGGAAGTAAGCCAGGACGTCACAGAATAATTGAATCCATCATAAGAAAGTGTTTGTTCCAGTCTTTCAAACAGAACAAAATTATTCAGATACCTCACTGAATAATAAAGATAAGGGTAGTAGAACTTTAGTAGTAACCCTAACAATGTCACTGACCCATTTGACAGAACTGATACTTAAGTTGTCATAACAAGACTCTAATAAATAAAATAACCAAACAAAAAAGACAAAAACTAAAATTAAAAAAAAAAACAAGAAACTTAAAGCACATTTTTTAAAAACAAACAGAAGGTGTGATATAAAAGAAAAATATGAACATAATAATATAAAAAATAAAAATTTATAAAAAACAAAAACTTAAAAAAACTCACTCAAATATGTCAATGAACACAAAAAACACTAGGAAAACGCAAATTTTAAATTTCTTTTTTCTCTACTAAAAATATTGATAACGGAAAACATAATTTATTTTTCGTCAGCCTATTTTCATTCATTATTCACTCCGTGCGTGACAGCAACGCCAACTATTTTATGAACTAACGGACGATATTTGCATATACTGACAATACAATTTTTAATAGAGTTCGTAATTAAGAAATATATGTTAATTTTAATTTTAAAACAAGTGAAAAAATTATTATTATTATTATTATTATTATTATTATTATATATTTTTATTACTTCAGCTAAAAAAATCAATAAAAATTAATAATAAAACATAGGCAAGTATTTACGAGAAAATGTATGAGATCTTGCCTAAGCCTAATAAGTTGTCATTGAAGAATAGGTTAAATAATGTCAAAATAAAAATATTACCATTATATAATAACGTAGAATTAAAACGTAATAACAAAAATAATTGGTATATTTGCGATTGTAATTTATATTTTCTTCATTTTTAGTTCGAAAGAACTAATACTATAGAAATTAATGAATAAAACTGGTTTCCTATCAATAAGTCACAAGATTGCATGTCAGCCATATACAATAATTAAAGTCAGAAATCTAATCATTTGCTAAACATTTAGGATTTAAGGGATGTTAAAGAATATCATAAAAAAATAATTTATTGCTTAATTATTACAAAGTAAAGGTTTTTGTTGTTCTTATTATACAGCTGTCCATTTATTTCTTTTATTTAATTTCGATTTTGCTACGGAACATTCATATAATTAACAGTCTTTTTGCTAGTATAATTTGCAACATAGCAACTCCGGTTGCTCATTTTATTGTTTTTACATATTTTTTTAGTAAAAAGTAAAATGTATACGTATATTTGATACGCCAAAATTACAAAATATCGCCCTAAAATACTCGAATTATCCGCAGCTTGCGCTAGTATCGCTTTTCCTTCCCCTACCATGACTTCGCACTGATCGAATAGACCGCAGCCATGTTTTAACATGCCTTAGCGTTCCAAACGTTCTTTCGATTAACTCTGTCGTTGGTGGAAGAGCCATAAATATTTTTTAAACCACTTTGTATGTTTGGATAAAATTCACAATATTTGGACGCTATATCATTAATGGAGAGTTCATTTGTGCAGAAAGCTCTTTCGTATTCCAGTTTGGTATTCAGCTTCAAAATTGTCAATTCCAAATTTTTCCACCACTTTCATTTTCTTATCGGTAGTGAAAAAAATATTTTTTATGTTTTTGGGATGTAACAAGCTTAAGGACAAACTAACAAAGTCTTCGGAAAAGCGGAACCCAGAAATGCAATAAATATATTCAACCTATATTAGCCTGAATATTATTTCTAGGAGATTGTTGTTCGTAATACATTTCTTACGCGTTGTTGATTAAGTCGTAAAAGCCAGGGGGGGCAACTGCCCCCCCCCCCCCAAACGACGCCCATGGTCACAAGGCTGATACCTGCTATAAGTACCCATTCAATTACGGCATAATCGCGCTTCAAAGGGATTAAAATGCTAAGAAATATTTCTAGGAATAAAAATATTTGTAAGATTTTAGATATTCATTAGAATGATAAATACTGAAAATGCATAACTTTTACAAATACATATTTAGATCAAATATTGTTCCTATAATCTAAAATTTTAAATTGTATAAAATTATTTTTTTTATTGTGGTACTTTTTAAATTTTTTGTAAACAGGTTGTTGGGTTAATTTTAACAATTTAATTTAATAAAATATGTACAAAATGGTATAAACTCGGTTGAGAATTATAGAAGTTGGATTAAAATCAGAATGCCATTCCCATGCATTTGTTGTTCTGTGTACATAATATCTGTGATATAAGTCCGCATATTTGGTGGTTACTTTTCACACCGATATAATTTTTGACTATGTATTCATAGAACTTAATTTTTTTATTTTTATTCAGAGAATCTTCAGTTGTTCTGTATCCTATTCTTAACGAGATATAAACTACATGTACTTTGCGCTTTTTTCAATGTGCGCTTTTTTCCATGTGCGCTTTTATACCCGTGCGGTTTTTTCCGTGTGCGGTTTTTTCCGTGTGTGCATCTTTCCACGTGCGTTTATATGTCGGTGCGCTTTTTTCTGTGATGATATTTCCTGTGCGCTTATTTCCTTTGCGCTTTTTTCCGGGATTCCTTTATTTTATAGTAAATTTTCGTCTCTTTTCGATGGTACTTGTGTTAATTTTCTATCTCGATCCGTTTTTTATACAGGGCATTTTTCCAATATCATGTAAATGGTCTCAATGGAATAAAAGATTATTATTATATTAGGCATTCTGGTGTCTTGGAGTGCCAAGAGTGGCTCTAAGTTAAAGTTATGTTTTGTCTTAGTTTATCAAACACAGGGTTGTTATTATACAGTATGGTTCAAATGAAAGGAATAAATTCATTATAATGGAAGTAGTTGGTTTTTCGAAAAAATGCTCGGACAGGTCAATTTTGTTTACTTAAAGCGCAATTTTTTAAATAAAATTCAATTTTCCCCCACTTCCCATTTGTGGGCAGTGACGTCATTGACAATTTTTTTTAAATAGCAACCCCAATTTTTTTTTCTTGATTTTGATAGATCTTGCAATTTCCTACTCGGAAACATAATATTTGAAATATCTGACATAACAATTTTTTTTGAAAAAAAGTCATTTAAAGATCAGATACATAAATTTTATGTTATTTTGAAACACAATAAATTAATAAAAGATAATTATTTGTAATTAAGTGCTTAATCTAAAAAATAAATAATAATAATAATAATAATAATAAAAAGAATTTAATGACAATTTCACAAATTCTTTTTATTATTATTATTATTATTTTTATTATTATTTTGTTAGATTAAGCATTTAATTACAAATAATTATCTTTTATTCATTTATTGTGTTCTCAAAATAAAATAAAATTTATGTATCTGATCTTTAAATGTCTTCTATTCAAAAAAAATGTTATGTAAGATATTTCTAATATTATGTTTCCGAGTAGGAAATGGCAAGATCTATCAAAATCAAGAAAAAAAAATTGAGGTTACCATTTAAAAAAATTGTCAATGACGTCACTGCCCAAAAATGGGAAGTGGGGGAAAATTGAATTCTATTTAAAAAATTGCGCTTTGAGTAATCAAAATTGACCTGTCCGAGCATTTTTTCGAAAAACCAGCTACTTCCATTATAATGAATTTATTCCTTTCATTTGAACCATACTGTATATATAGTTTTACTGAATTTTATAATGTTTTCTATATTTTAGATAACCATATACAACAACAAAATGTAAAACAAATAAATAGTGGAAGGAAGAGGGTCTTAACTAAAGAATCACAGGATCCATCTAAACTGTTTGGTAGGTTATTTAATATAAAACATAATTAATGAAAATAAGACGATAGATTGTGTACACACTTCAGATAGCAAAATGGAGAGTGAAAGATATTTTTGTTTGTTTTTAAAAGAAGTGTTTCAATATTATTATTATTATCATAAATGTTCTTAATTAGGCAGGAATAATTTTTGATACATTCCTGCTTTACTTTAAGAGCTTTTAAAATCAAATATATGAATATTCCCCCTGTATGTTTTATGCAGAATCCTCGAACACATATTAACATGTAATTAACACTTTTACTACTTCGTTTATTACAATTTTTAACATCTTTCTTTCCTAACTTTAAATTTCTCTATCTGTAACCTTTAAACCTTACTAGGCCCATTGTGCATCCTCCTAAATAGATAGGTACCTCTTAGTTCGTGATCCATACAGATTTGATGTAGTTGACAACGTCGCACTTAATTTAATGCAATAATATACAGGGTCATTGAATAAACCATAAAGAGAAGAGCTTGAAGGTTACAACGAGTATACATGAGGAAAAATATGTCCCCCTTTGTATGATTTTTGTTTTATTTTTATTTATTTTTTTTTTGTTCATGAAAGCCTAGCCCTTTTTTTTAATGTTCATCATTATTATGTAGAAGTGAATTTTATTGTTACATAAAATTTTTTCTGGATAGATACTGAAGAGATACCATCCAAATTGAGGAGAAAAGAAGTTACTACAAAGTCTATTAGAAAAGGATTGTTTTCATCAAGAGGGGACCAAAATTCAAGATCATTTAAAACACGAGATTCATCTTATGGGAAGCAAAACATGCCGAAAAAGGTTTGTGTAATAATTCATTTCAAATTCTATAAACATTACAATTTATTTCTGTTGATTTATATCATTTTCTTGGAGAACCCTGTATAATTAAAATTATTTTTAAATTGTCCTCTTTTCTAATATACAAACAGATTTAAGAAAAATTAAATAGTTTTGGCTCCACAAGCAGAAACGTTACCGGTGATTCACCCTGTATACAATATATAATAAAATACATAGTACCCTATTTAAAAAACCTAATTTTGATTTAGCACTTTCTTAGAGAACCCTGTATAATTAAATTATTTTTTCTTTACTGATGTACATCTTGTGGTTAAAACAGATTTAAAAAAAAAAACATAGTTTTAACACCACAGGCAGAGGCGTTACCGGTGGCGCACCCTGTATACAATAAATCGACGCCTGATTTTAATAACATTGTATCATCGTTCGAAATATACAATAATATACAGACTGTCCCATTTAAAAAAACCTAACTTTTATTTGTATCACTTTCTTGGATATCTTTTATATGTTAAGATCTTTTGAACGGTGTAAGTCCCTTTTTATTTTGGCCTCAGTTTTCTCCCTGCTTCGAGCTGTGAATCTTCAAAGTATCGCCTGGCTTAAATAATGTGGCCTAATGCCTATTTTCATTGAATCGTTAACCTTAACTTGACAATCACCAATTCATGTGTTAGGCTACTACGATGGCCTCTTCAATCATTAGGTGATTCATTTCCCCAAAATTGCTGAGTTGCCGCTATGCTTGTATTTTTCCCCAGATGCAGTATTAATTTCTTTAAAACAACTTTCAGAAAAATATATCAGTATAATCTGCAATCATCTTTCGACTACACCAGCAATGTCATTAATGTAAATTAAAAACAGTAGTGGACCTAGAACACTACCCTGTGGCACCCCCATATTATTCTCTATAGTATCTGAAACACACCTTAACCTTCTGTTTCTTATTTTCCATATAATGACCCTAACAGTCCAGTGCACAACCCTAACTAGTACAATAGGACTTGCATATTTTATGATATAATAATATTTTCCCTAATTCACCCCTTTGTGAGTGAATTTCCATCTCTTAAAGTCGACTGAGCTTGTGTGGGGAAGGGACGACTATCATTTTATTTGCCGTGGCGCTCCGGGGCGACTTAAAGTTTATTAATGATACTATTTAACTTACAGATGAGGAAAACCTCACCAACCATCATTTTGAGTGACTTCTGCAGTTAATTCCACGCTTTATAATTTTCTTTAGCTAAATTCTGTTTGGACACGCTAATCGCCTTGGTGTTTTAATCGAAATTTTAAATTTCCTGTAGTTATTCTTGTAAAATGTTAATAGTTTATCCACTTACATTTTTAAAGTGTCTTAATTCTAATTACTCTTCATATCTTTCAATTTTGTATTGTAAACACTTTCGGAATGTTGATGTAACTCAATCCTGTTGGCATTTTTCTCAACACGTAAACAAGGTCTGCTTGGGACAGACATTGCATCCAATAATAATATCAACATCTTCTGGAATCACACTATTTGCAACGACCCCTAATGTAATAGTCGGAAAATTACTAACAAATCACAAAAACCAGTAGTGTAAACAACTTGAGTATTAAGTCTCCAAAAAGGGGAATGGGACGTTTCAGTGCCGCCGTTTCAGTGCCGCCGTTTCAGGGCCGCCGTTTCAGTGCCGGGACGTTTCAGAGCCGGGACGTTTCAGTACCGGGACGTTTTAGCGACGGGACGTTTTAGCGACGGGACGTTTTAGCGACGAGGCGTTTTAGCGACGGGGCGTTTCAGTGCCATTTTTATTATAATTAAATTAGTTCAGGTTTTATATTTCTTATTATTTTAAGTCATATTTATTAAAGTTTATTTGTTTACTATTTTTTTTTTTTTTTTTTTCTATTTTATTTTTTAATATTTTTTTTATTTTGATCTAATATTAAAATACGTTGGTACACAAGCAAACTAATCTGAGTCGTTAGTTAAACAAAAACACTAAATACAATACAGGGTGTCCCAATTGAAACTGACACATTTAAACGTGATGATGAGTTTTACCAAAAAATTCCAGTTGTTAAGGGCAAGGGGAAAATTACCTATTTTGTTTTAATATTTTTTTAATGTTAACTTATATTGTTATCCAGTTTTAAAGGCAAAGGAAAAACCAACTATTTTTTAAATATTTTTTTATTGTTAAATAATATCAAAATATGTACATAAAATCAACTATTATCAGTTGTTAGTTAAACAAAAACAATAATTATAAAATATATACATACAGTAGAACTCCAATTATCCGAACTCCGATTATCCGAATCGCCGATTATCCGAATCACAAATGCGCGTCAAGTCTTGACTTGACTTGTCTTAACTTGATGATTTTTATTTCTAAACTTGTACATAAGTACATTTTATTTATATTTAAAACATGTGAAAATTTCATGTTTCTTTCATTTAATTCAATAAAAAAATAGTGCAATATCAAAACGTAGCTTTTATTCTCTCCAATGGCAATTTTTTTAAAAAAAATCCGATTATCCGAATATTTGATTATCCGAATGGGTCCCGGTCCCCATTAATTCGGATAATTGGAGTTCTACTGTATATACAATATAACAAATTTAGATTTTATTCAGTCATTTGGTAGTGGTGGGCGATACCTCTCAAATATTCAATCGGAGTTCTATTCCCATACTCCGTGACAATTCTTAAAATTCGTTCATCGGCATCTCTATACTTCAATGGAGGCTGATTCCCAGCAACTAATTGTTCATAATAAGTATCTCGCCCCTTTTGAACGTTGCGTAAACCATCTATAAATTTCCAAATTGTTGGATGTTCCATTCCCAGTTCCGATTTCAATCTTCGATTGGCAGCTTCGGAATGGTTATTGGTTCGATCATCTCCATCAAGAGTTCTTTCATATAAATTCCACATTTCTGGTGGAAACAGAGGTTCTCTTCTCCCATTTCCACGCCTATTCATGCGTCCTATATAGTTATCCTCTAACCAGTTTAGTAGAGGATGCAATTCTCCAGGTAACTCTTCACTAAGTGGTTCCAGGTATTCGTCTAAATCATCCACTCTTACAAATGCTAGAGCAATAATCATTTTAGCGTTCAGGCAAAAGTCTGGATCAGTATTATACCGATTGATAAAACCCAACCCTGCAATATGTTTTCTCATGTTCTGTGCCAAATGGAAAAAGCAACCTTTAATGGAAACATCTGGAAAACACTGAGCCATTGCACCGAAAGCAGCCTGTTCAAAATCACAATTTATAGAGGTTGGATTTAAATTATTCTGTAGTCCTTTAATTAACTCAAACATTCTCATATAGGTTTCTCATTGTTTATTGGGCAATAGAGCGTAAAATATTGGTAAAACTCCTCCAAATATTTGTGCCATTATGGTATATACTTGAGCAAATAATGTGGGTGCAATTGAGAACGTACCATCTGCATACCATGTAGATGCCTGTAAGTGCTGTATCCATGTTGGTCGTCCAAAAATTAAAATTCTCGATGGCCCCACCCCACTATCACAAAGTAAAAATGTTTCTACTCTGTTGAGCTCTGGGAAATATTGAGTATATGCCTCAGGTAAGACCAGTTCCTCTAAACTTACAGGTGCTGCCGGTGCTGAATTTGTTGTGTTCCTTTTACGCCTAACAACTTTTCGTAAAGCAGCAATATTGGGAATTGTGGCTTCGGAACCTTGAGTTAGGTTCGTTAGACAATTATTAATCACATTTATTGTGCCTTCTACGGTATTTTCTGCTCGAAGTTTGATTTTTGTAATAACTTCTGCAACTTCCACTCTTGCTGCCGAGGAGGAATGAGAATGGATATTAATGACTTTAATAACTTCTCCATTTTCGGTATGAATCCGCACTTTACATCGTCCTTGTTGCTCACATCGCCAAAATTTAATACGCTCATTCGTTTTAGAACACTTTTCAAAAGTATATACAAAACCGTTATGAGCAAATTTTGCTTTTCCTCTTGAGCTTAAAATTGTGGGTTCCATTTTAACACTTATTTTGGTAAAATATATATAAATATAAAAGTATTGTCACTACTATCAACAGCAAATACTACTTTCGAAATTATTTAAAACAATGAATCAAAATTTGCCAAATATTTCTTTAAATAATAATTTTACTTTGCTTTCCTTTACTTAATGTATAGTTAATGAGGTCCACAAATAACACATTGAAATATTAAATTTGTTTTGAAAATTTATAATTGCAATTACTCTATCTCTTAAACGAGATTATATTGTTATAATGACTTAGAAACGTTGACTAATTAACCTAATCCTTGGATGATTGTTCTACCTGTCAAATAATGTATGTAGGTACTCAAGACTAATGACTTAGACACGTTAACTAAGTAATTATCTTAATCCTCGGATGATCTCTTCTACCTGTCAATTAAATTATGTACTCAAGACTAACCTTGTTAGTTTGAATTCCTAGAAATTAGTTTATTTTAAAAAATAAAAAAAATGCGTTTCGAAAACGAAAAAAAAAAAAGATTTATAAATATCTATGTGTAAAATCAAACCATGTATATCATCTAATTTTGTATACCTAACTTTGTATATCGTATAATTTAAAAAATGTCATTTGCTAAAAATTATCATTATTTAATAAAGCAATCTTTATGGCACTGAAACGTCCGACACTGAAACGTCCCGGCACTGAAGTGTCCTGGCACTGAAACGTCTCGGCACTGAAACCTCGGCACTGAAACAGCGGCACTGAATCGGCGGTCCTGAATCGGCGGCCCTGAAATGTCCTAGACCCTCCAAAAAGCACTTGCATCGGCTTGTCTAATCGTTCCTTTTAATGTTTTTACTACAGATTGTTTAATTATTGACCTATCAATAAAGTATTTTACTAACTGATACCTCACGGTATCATAACATGGCTGTCTGTGTCGAATTCAGATGGTGTTTTTTTTTTTAATATATCTATGTTTATACCACCAATTTTATATGCCATAACCCAGCACTTGGAACAGTGCCACCAGTTAGTAGTTTTCTGTCCCAGTATAACATAGCAGTTTCGTTTTCCAGTATCCTATAAAGGGGTGTTTTCTTGGCATAGTGAGAAATTTAGTGCTATTTTCTGGTGTGCATTATATTTGCAACCTGGTCATATGTGACCTTATAGCCTGCTTGTACTATTGACTGACATCCTTTTATTATATCATGAATAGTTTCTTTTGCACTTCTACACCTATAAATATCATCGGCCATCGTTTGGTCAATAGAAATCAATAGAAATCACTAGAAATCAATAGAAATCAATAGAAATCAATAGAAATCAATAGAAATCAATAGAAATCAATAGAAATCAATAGAAATCAATAGAAATCAATAGAAATCAATAGAAATCAATAGAAATCAATAGAAATCAATAGAAATCAATAGAAATCAATAGAAATCAATAGAAATCAATAGAAATCAATAGAAATCAATAGAAATCAATAGAAATCAATAGAAATCAATAGAAATCAATAGAAATCAATAGAAATCAATAGAAATCGATAGAAATCAATAGAAATCGATAGAAATCCATAGAAATCAATAGAAATCAATAGAAATCAATAGAAATCAATAGAAATCAATAGAAATCAATAGAAATCAATAGAAATCAATAGAAATCAATAGAAATCAATAGAAATCAATAGAAATCAATAGAAATCAATAGAAATCAATAGAAATCAATAGAAATCAATAGAAATCAATAGAAATCAATAGAAATCAATAGAAATCAATAGAAATCAATAGAAATCAATAGAAATCAATAGAAATCAATAGAAATCAATAGAAATCAATAGAAATCAATAGAAATCAATAGAAATCAATAGAAATCAATAGAAATCAATAGAAATCAATAGAAATCAATAGAAATCAATAGAAATCAATAGAAATCAATAGAAATCAATAGAAATCAATAGAAATCAATAGAAATCAATAGAAATCAATAGAAATCAATAGAAATCAATAGAAATCAATAGAAATCAATAGAAATCAATAGAAATCAATAGAAATCAATAGAAATCAATAGAAATCAATAGAAATCAATTGAAATCAATAGAAATCAATACAAATTTATTTAAAAAAATGCTAAATCGCATGAAAAAATTTCTCTCGAGTAACAAAATCTATGCGCTAGTTCAGTGATGATGTAATTATGGTTCCACTGACAATTAAAGTGACAGTATATTTTTTGAGTGCGTTTTGTTTACCTAAATTATATCGTTTTTTACACTTTTATAAATATATCCTAAAGTAAGTAGATAGCATGTATCAAATATACAATCGTTTAGTTACCAATTACGGGCGCATACTAGTTCGCGCCCGCGGTCAGTCGAGCTTGTTAATCGTATACTAGTTCGCTCTAAAGGTACTATACTATTTCGCTCCGGTTTATTTACCAGGTAGCCCACAGGTAGGTTCTTGTGTTGGAACATTAAAAAATAAAAAAATTGTTTTATTTAAAAAAGCTATTATTTATTTACCAAAACTAAAATATATACATATTAAAATAATATAATTATAATGCAATATATCGGGTACCTACGAATATTTAAGTGTTCCTAAAAATACTATTATTTAAAAACTATTTTTCTATCCTCTTATACCTACGAGACATAATTTTAACAAAATCAAATATAGTATAGGCATTGTCATTTTGATTTAACAGAGAAATTTGTTTCTCTGCAAATTCTTTCTTCAAACGTGCTTCCCTCCGATACACTTTTTTTGGTAAACTTAAACTTTTAATCTTTATGTAAGTATCTATTTGAATATTTTTTAAAATCTCTAAAAACTGAAAAATATTTGGATGTGGGGAATAAAACAGAGCATTAAATTTTGCATGAAAACTTTCACATGCGTTGGTGGTTCGCTGAATTGAGGAACTGTGTTCAGCCCACATGGAAGGAGGAAATAATGCATCGTTAGCAATGTAATTATCTACCAGATAATCCGAAAATTTAACTATAGGTTCTGTGTTTGGCATTATTGCAGCTAAATCAATAGCGAAACAATCCCCAACCCACCCCAAACCATTTCTGGGTTCAAAAATGGTAGCCCAAAAATATGTGTTAAGTAATGCCCAATATCAGAATTTTTGGAATACTCTGAGGCCAATCCAAGACTCGGTATTTTTCGCCACCTGAAAAAAATAATATTGATTCTAAGTGAGGTGCTAATCTTTAAATCAATAGTGTTTTAAAATTGTGTATCATAAATTGTTAACAAACGGGGTGGGCCACCGGTAACGCTTCGGTCTGGAAAGCTCACACTATTTTTTTAAAATCGGTTTTTATTACGAGATGGAACTATCAATATACCTATGAAATAGGCTTGTTTCTGAAACTAGTTTTATGGATAATATTATGTACCTATTTATTTTTTAGATATTGCCTAAGACCCTATTAAAATATAATTTAGGTATATGTAATGTATAATGTAAAATAGTAACTGTGATACTCAAAATACTGTCAGAGTTTGCTTTTTTTTTTCGAAAGTATCTGCTTCTCTTCCGGTTTTTCCACGTACTTGACATTTATTTTATTTAAAGAAATTAAAATAAAAAAATTTGGTGAGCTTAAATAATAAAATCCTCTTCTACGATGTTTTACTTTTTTTACAAATTTATAATAATTGTTTTATTATGTTCTCTTTTACAGCAATTATTAAACTGTTATTTAAAATTCTCAAATTATCGCAGAATTTGATTTAACACTTAACATCTTATGAAACACCTAATCGAAAATAATCATAAGGCGTGTTGTATAAATATTTTATTGTTTATAAACGTATTAAGATTGTCTTAAATGAAATCGGCATCCTTTAATTATTGTAGAAGCTGGTAAAATCTTATGGACTGCATTATGAATTGCTTTTTCAAAATCTGCGTAAACTAACGACGGGTTAAATATTAAATTTAGTTCAGAGCACTCTTCTTTTACAAACTGAAGGGCACTTTTGTACGATTTCTCCTCCTTATTTGGTAAAAGAATAAAAATCAATGGTACATAATGTTCATTTTCGAGTCCGTGGATGGTAAAAAGTTGGTAAAAAAATTTCGTGCAACATTTAAATGTTCCGTCAACGTACACACTTGTTGATTTACACAAAAACTTGAAATTTGTTTCACATGCAAAAATGACTATATTAGTGTCAAAATCATTTTTAACTAAAAAGTTTTCGTTTTTATGTGTCACCATCATCATTTTATTTAAGGTTTCCTGCACTTCTTGCAGAGAAGTTGATGTTTTTGGGAGCACCTTCATTCTGTTATACATATTTTTTCGAATCAAAAACACATCATTAACGGTTAACGATTCGACATCCTGCTTTTTTAATTCCGTATGCAATAATGTTGATGGTTTTTCACATGTCTTCAACTACCCGTCTTTTTATCGAGTTACTTAATTGTTGGCGATTTAACGTTGATGTTAATTCGGCTGAGTGATTATGAACCTCATAATAGTCAATGATGGTAGTGTTTGAACCTCCAGTTTTTATAAAAGATTTACAGCCACCTCGTTGCGTATATTGCCACCGTTTTACATTTCCAGATAACGTTTTATGAAAGTTAAACCTAAAACCGTTGATTATCAACATAGGTTTTCCCTTTTCACTCAACATTTCACTAACTTTAGCAGAATTCATATTTTTAACTGTTTTTACTTTAAAATTATCAATCAATATTTTCAGCCTGACTCGACTAAAACTTTCACAATAATAAAAATAAAAGAACATACTTGACCCACCTAGAAAAATGTACCTAAATCTAATAATTACGTTTTCAATGAGCCTCCTTCCAGGTAATAAAGTAAGCCAAAAAACCCAATCTAAGATACATATAGCGATGGAAATTTAAATCCAATAAACACTTTTAAGTGAGGGTCCTTCCTGGAAATAAATCATCCCTCATAAATTTAGTGCCGGAGCGAACTTACCTATGACCTTTTCGGGTCGGAGATTAAAATCTGACCGCCGGAGCGAACTAGTGTGTTCCGCCAATTACATACCTTTAAACTATTTTTTATGACCTGTAAAAAATATTTTGAAATAAAATAAAAACAGTAAAAACGTATATGTCAAATTTATTGATGTTTTTGTTAAAAGTTTGGTTAGAATTAAATGTCAGTGGAACCAAAATGACATCACACTGAACTAATGCATTATTAATATGGCATAATATGTTTAGTGGTTCACTACGTTAGACAACTAAATTCTTCTAAAACTGCTAGTGATTTGTGGAATCATGCACATCTCGTGGAAGCCTCCATTGTGGGATCTTTTAATGTGTAGATCTCGTACTTTCTATTTAATAAAATGTTATGGTTTATTTGTAAAAACATACATATACAGTGTGTCGCATTTAAGATGAAGACACCCCTATATTTTGTCTATCTAAATTAGTACAGATTTGAAGTTTTGCACAGTCATACAGGGTGATGGTTCACATTTTTTAAGATACTCAACTGGAGTTTAAATTTTAAACGCGGCCTACTGCGAATCCACAAACAGGGTCATTTTTCGATATTTTTCTTCGCGTTAGAGATATTAGAAAAAGTTATTTGAAAAAGTTGTTCCGAATATCATTCTAACCCCACATACCAAATTGTATGACAAAATTCGCATTTTTAGTTTTTTCATTATTTTGGTCAATAGACAAAATTATTAAAAGTTGATTTTTTTTATTCGATAAATTAGTGTGCCATGAATAGGAATAATTTGACACTTGTGAAATCCTTTCTATCGCTCACTCTGCGTCGGCACTTTTGATCTCAATGTTCCAGTTTATACACTGCGCAACTCGGATAATACAATATATAACAACCGCCTATAATAAAACAGCTGTCTTCTGCGTATCCTAAATTTGTATCCCTGGAATGGATCTTATTTTGAAACTTTCAACTGGTCCGAGTGAGCTAACTGATTCTTTAGCAATAATCTGTGACAAAAAATAATATTCACTGACACTGACAGCCGCAAGCAAAATATCAGGTGCGTTTTAATCATCCGCTTCTGCTTCCGGAATTGTCGGTTTAGTCGTTTTAACTTGTCTAATTAAAACAAGAAAACCGACAATTCCGAAGCAGAAGCGGATGATTAAAACGCACCTATTAAAAATATGGCGCCAAGATGTAGGCCACACGTAATAAGGGTTCAAAATGGCGGAGTTTTCTATCTCCTTTTAAAAGGCACTCAGAAAGCTGCGCAGTGCGACCATTCTCCGTATAGTAAAAGAAAATCAAAGTATGTGGAATAATCACTGTGACTTTAATAAATCGACAAAGAAGTGGTTTTTATTATGGGTCGAGTACAAATAAAAAACAGCAAAAGATTGGTTGGATTATGTCACGTTTTGTGTTGTACAAGTCTTAAACTTGTACGATTAT
Source organism: Psylliodes chrysocephalus (assembly GCA_927349885.1). Taxonomy (NCBI): domain Eukaryota; kingdom Metazoa; phylum Arthropoda; class Insecta; order Coleoptera; family Chrysomelidae; genus Psylliodes; species Psylliodes chrysocephalus. The sequence continues at coordinate 9,667,070 of OV651815.1, forward strand.
ATATATTGAGCGTTTAGAGGCCGCATAATTAGGTTATCATTGGACGAAGACTGTTCAATACAGTATCTCTTAAATTTCCAAAATAAAAACTAAAACAAATAATATATTTACCTACATATATTTATACGCTTTTCTATTTATGAATGTGTGAAGGCTATAGAATAAAGTGTTCATAAAAAGTAATTATAATTAAAATAAGCTCAAAAAACTAGAAACCGTGTTAAACTTATTAAATAAAAACCGATTATATATAGAAATCTAATTTTGTTAGTCATCAACGGCCGAAAATGGTACGTCTAGATGTTTTTATACGATAATTGGTAGACTATGCGACCACAAATGCACAGAAATGTATTTCAGGCTGCCTAACAATTTCTTTAAAAGGGGGTTATGGCGAAGACGTAAGGGACGAGGATTTTGAGGTTATGTATGAAATTGACGGAGCTGATGGGTATAGAACCCTCTTAATAATTATTAACTCCAGTAGCGGACTTATTTAATTCCTAAACTTTATTTTTGCAGGTACCAAAAATTATTTCCAAATCGTCTCCATTACTAAACATGGAAGAAGTTGAAGACAAACTCATAAACCAAAATCGTTTTGATTTCTTATCACCACAACATTGCGTAACAAAATGTACAGATTCAAAAAATTCTACATCAAAGGAAAAAACAGTTAATATTCCTACGACAATTCAAGAAGAAAGCGAAGACCCTTGCATTACAGACCAGCAAGTTGATTATGAACCAAAGACGCCCGATTCAATTGGCGAATTTAATGATCTCGAAGAAATGTGCATGGAAAAAAATTTGGAATCTCCCATAACTAGCATAAGTAATTTAATGCAAGTTACAGGTATCAACAGCAGCGTCAAGAGGACAAAATTAAATTTTAACACCAATTCAGAGCTAAGAATTGCAGTTAATGAAGTTGAGCAGTTAATTAAAGATGAAGAAACAAGACATAAGGAAAACATGTTGAAATTGAATAGTTTACGGAAAAGTTTAATGAATTTAGTAGGAGATGAAACTGAAAATAAAGAAAACAATCCTATAAAAAGTATTAGAAGATCGATCAGACTGCACAATAAAAGCCCATTGAAAGATAACGGCAAACTTGTTTTCACGTCTCCAACCTTTTCGAGAAGCGGGGATTTGCTTAAAAATACTCTAAAGAAAAATTTAGTCGCTAAACATTTGGACTATCAAAGTCCGAGAACCAAAAAAGCGATGGAACTATACAACTCAATGAGATCCATAAATCCTTTACTCGAAACCCCAAAGACTGAGAGAAAAGTTTCAGCTGAAACTCCGAACAGTATAAGTTCAAGGGAGATGTCTAAAAAATTGCAAAGTCAGTGTTTTTTACTGCAAGGCACGCCAAACCAAAAGTGATTTATCACTGACTGCTATTTTATAGTGTATAAGTCTTTAGTTGTTGTCAACTTTGTTGTGAAACAACTTTAGCGATGTGTGTTTGTTTATTTTTTATTTAATATATTTTATTTGAAACAGTTTGTGTATTTTTTTTTAAATAAACTTTGTCATTATCAAGGAAGGTTCTGTACACTTGATTGATAATATCTAAAAGAAGGACACCAGATACTTTGGTAACATGCCATCGAGATCTGTTCATCAAATTCTTCGGTTGGGGAGACGTTAAAAACGAATATGGTCCTGTCACTCCTTCAGCTCCTCTTCAAGTCTTCAGAAGTTTCTTAAATGTTTCCCCAATCGAAGAACCAAAATAAACTGGTTGTTAGATCTGATTTTATTTTATTACAGTCCATGCCTTGGTACCAGCGCCACCGTGGTCGTATTTAAAATAAAGCCAGAAAATACGTTGTTAATTTACACTAGAGCGTAAAGATTTAACAAATGATATAAGCAGGAGTATTTTTACCAAGTTATTGATTCTCTTTTGAGCAATGGTTATGATAGAGAAAATCTAAAGATACTAGATACTTTGGTAACATACTATTGAGATCTGTTCATCAAATTCTTCGGTTGGAGAGACGCTGAAGACGAATATGGTCCTGTCACTTCTTCAGCTCCTCTTCAAGTCTCCAGAAGCTTCTTCAATGTCTCCCCAATCGAAAAACCAAAGTGAACTGATTGTTAGATCTGATTTTATTTTATTACAGTCCATGCCTTGGTACCAGCGTCACCGTGGTCGTATTTAAAATAAAGTCAAGAAGTACGTTGTAAATTTACACTAGAAGGTAAAGATTTAACAATCTATTAAATGGTATAAGCAGGAGTATTCTTACCAAGTTATTGATTCTCTTTTATGGAATGGTTACGATAGTAAAGAAAATGTAAAGACACCAAATACTTTGGTAACTTGCCATCGAGATCTGTTCATCAAATTATTCGGTTGGGGAGACGTTAAAAACGAATATGGTCCTGTTACTCCTTCAGCTCCTCTTCAAGTCTCCAGAAGCTTCTTCAATGTCTCCCCAATCGAATAACCAAAGTGAACTGGTTGTTAGATCTGATTTTATTTTATTACAGTCCATGCCTTAGTACCAGCGCTACCGTGGCCGTGTTTAAAATAAAGTCAGGAAATATGTTGTTAATTTAAACTAGAAGGTAAAGGTTTAACAATCTATTAAATGGTATAAGCAGGAGTATTCTTATCAAGTTATGATTCTCTTTTGAGGAATGGTTATGATAGTAAAGAAAATGTAAAGACACCAAATACTTTGGTAACATGCCATCGAGATCTGTTCATCAAACTTTTGAAGACGAATATGGTTCTGTATTTATTCAGCTCCTCTTTAAATCTCCAGAAGTTTCTTTGACGTTTCCCCAATCGAAAAACCAAAGTGAACTGGTTGTTGGATCTGATTTTATTTTATTACAGTCCATGCCTTGGTACCAGCGCTACCGTGGTATTCAACCGGGCGAACATCAGTATCGCCTCAAATGTCGTAGAGTACAAACGTGTGTTCAAGCTTTGTGATCATTCGGTACAAACCCGCAAATTTGCTTTCTCAAATATTTAAATACCAGCCCTAAAATACAGTTCATGATCCCCAGCTTAGGGTGGACGCGCCAAGAAGAGAAGTCTGCGTCAGGAAGCCAGGGAAATTAAAGGTAGGATTGATTGGCGAAGCTTTAAATTTTCTTTCGCGCGTGACAACCGCGAACCTATTAAGAGCGTATGGCTTTAAACTAAACTTACGAGATATCCTGGCTGCTCTTAAGTATTTAACAAAGTGCGCCAACGTATTACAAAGTAATATAAAGATAAACTACAAAAAATACTTTTTACATGTAAGAAGAAAATATAAATTACACAATATTTAACATATCTCTACAAAATGACGAGTTTAAAAAATACAACTTTTCCATTTTTTTCAGTAACCTTTTTTTACAAAGATAATTATATTTAGTATTGACGCAATCCAGCTAAATCGCAGTGGGGAATGTTTTAAAATATTTTTAGTTTGCTGAATGGGTTCAGTCCAAAAAACATTTTTTACTCCATCTGACTGCAAAAAGTGACGTCTTGTTTTTTGCTTGCTATTTCTTATTAGGTAAACAACATGTACTATGTCCCGGTGGTGAGAGCTGTCGTTTAACCTGTCAAATTTAAAATAATGTTTCTTATTGATGTATTTTTAAGTTTTTTGCTTTTAGACATGTATAACAATAAAAAATCCCTTAAGCATTTTCTGTCGATGTAGGGAAATTTTTACATATATATTGAAAGTAGCAAAACTAGACGACAAAAAATTTTTGCTAAGGGATTTTTTTATTGTTATAAACATCTAGTAACAATTTATTTTGTATTGCCAGTAAAAAACGAAAAATTCCATCGATATGACACATTAGTTTAAATTTGACAGGTTATACGACAGTTCCCACCACCTGGACATAGCACATGTTGTACCTAACTACAAATATAATAAATATATATATATATATATATATATACTCGACCAGCGTATCATGTGACATCCAGCAAAAATTTTGACTTTGTGACATCCACCCTTTACAAAGACTTTAGGAAAAAAATAAAAATATGACTTCTTTTAATTTAAAAAATATTATCGCTGAGCGAAAAATATTCCAACCATACACATTTTAAAAAAATAAAACGTCCTATCGTTGTGAGATCCAAAGTATACACGGTATATATTTTTATTAACAACACTTTGTGACATCCAGAAAAACCTTGCATCTTGTGACATCCAGTTGTTACGTCACAGTATACCATGTCTACAAGAAAATTGCTATTCTTGTAACATCCAGCAAATATATAAATCCATTTTTGAATTGGGCACCTTATTACATCCTAAAAACTTAACACGTTTAATGCCATAGCACACCCTCAAATTCTATGATTTTTATTGTTTTTTTATTTCAATGTGATTTCTTTAGTTGTTTTGATAAAATAATTTATTTCATTTTTAAATAATTACTGAGGCCCTTCCTATGGGGCCTCAGTATTGCTTTCGTGCAGACGAATACATTTTCTTACCCCCATTTTTAAAACTTTTTTTTTATGTTTCCGATCATTCTGAGTCCGAAAATGCAAAAAAAAATTTCTTCTGGTCGTCTGTTTGTATGTATGCCGGCACAATAACTCTAGAACGAAAGTTCTAATTGACTTGCGGTTTTGATCTTCTTGAATAATTCCTTCTAACTTAGAACCCTTTTGATTTTCAGAATTTTCGGTTCATTCTAACTACTTTAATATCAATTTTCTTAAAATCCGCTTATGCATTTCTTATGTGACAATTTTAGGAATTCCAATTATTTCTAACGTCAACATCCCTAACATTCTTTACATTCCATAAATTGCAAACATTCTCTAACGACCTGTCAAACAACAGCTGTTGATAGTAAAGTGAAATTTCTAAGGCGGGTTGCGACCTTCATATTTGCAACTATAGCCATTTTGGAGGCTATATTTATTTAAAATTAGTCGCCAAGCCTGCCAATTATGAAAAATATATAAGCAGTTTCTTAAAAATTACTTTTTTATGGTGGTGCTAACTTAAGCGTACTACTATTTCGCCCCTAGCCACAAAAACACATTCATCAAATTTATTGGCAACCCCAATAATTAACCAGCCATTTTATTTGGCAAAAATCAGAATAATGCTTGGCTGTGCCTGTCAGGTATCAAGATGCCAACTGTTATGTGGGAATAGCTCTTAAATGTAAAATTATTTAAAAATGTATGCTTCTTTTGATATTTATTGCAAATAATTTGTAGTGTATCTCAATTAAGGCTTTTCATAAATAAATGTGCAGCAAGACAGATATTATAATGTTCTTATACAAAGCACTTTTTTATTATATAAAAGGGAGGTAGGTTGGTTTGCATATTCAACCAGCGAATTGTAAATAATAATTAGTAAACTTCTTGAGGTTACTTTTGAATACATTATTTATTGTTGTTTTTTTTTTTAATTTCTGTAGGAAGTCAAGTAAATTTTTTAAACCTTTTGGAACTTTTAGTGATGGCTTGCCGTACACGAAAGTCAGATTGGCTTCTTGTATTATAGTTGTGATATTGCGAATTATATTGAATTTTTTCTAATAGATCTGATGCGATGGTACTATGTCATTTTTATTTTATAAATAAATATTAGTCATGTGCTGAACATAATTTTGTACTGAAAGCCAATTTATTTCTTTTAACATAGTTGCACTACTCATCCTTCTGTCCTTTATGTCCTTTATTAGAATATAAATAGGCAAAATAAGGAGCCCAAATATTTTACATAAGCAGGCTTAAGACGTAAAAGGGCCAATTATTATTGGAAAAATTGCTCGAACAAGTTTTTAAACCCTAATCAAAAGATATAGAATGGTTTTAAAAATCAAGGCTTGTGAAAATCATCACATGGATAAACCTAAGTAATGCCAATGTTTCACAAAACAAAAAATTCAACGTCCTAATACTACTAAAGGCTTTCGGTCTTTCGTTCCAAGTTAAATCATTTCTCGTTTTTGTTACGCTACGAGTTTACCCTTGTGGGCCTTAGCCTCGATAAGGTGGGATCCACCATTTTAGCGTCTCTCGAATTTTCTTTTCAGTGTTTGATTGTGTATATTTTTAGATGCACTGGCCCAAAATAGTATATTATTAAACGAGCAATTTATGATAGCCATTATTTACGCAGAGTGACGTTTGCGTCCCGAGCCGTAGGCGAGTCTAATACTATACTTTGTACCATTATACCATTATGGTTTCTTTATTAAATAAAAGCTAAGTGTAGAATGGAAAGTTTTTATTAAACATAGGTAACTAACTGTTGTTTTTCAACTTTTCAATTTTCCGATTTTCCAATTTTTCGAATATCTGATTTTTTGATTTTTCGATTTTCCGATTTTTCAATTTTTCGATTTTTCAATTTTTCGGTTTTTCGATTGTTTGACTTTTCAATTTTCCGATTTTCCAATTTTTCGAATTTCTGATTTTTCGATCTAGAAAATATCGTTATGAAAAGTATCGCCCATCTTTAGTTATCTACCGGAAATTGCCAGAATTAGAAAAGAGTGAATTATCATAATTCACTCTAGGGTACCATATGCTTTTAGTTAGGACGTAGAATATTGATTTATTATTAAGTGGTCGTGAACAAATTAGTTTCCGATTGAAGTAACTTTTTAATCTTTTTTTTTTGTATGTGGATATCCCTTATAGAGATTGGGTACAGGTTCTCCCTTTTCCAATAGTTTGGGACTCCCGGATCATTAGTGCAAGTCAGGCTTATCATTTACCCACTAAACGCACCCCTGAGCAAGCGAACCTAAAGATAAATCCAGCGGTGTTTATTATTTTTGCACACAGACTATTTTACTGCATTTTTAACTTCAAATTATTTTTGAGTTACACAAAAAAGTACATTCCTTAATTAGTAAAGTTCGTTTCCATATTTAAAGAGACCAGAAAAAACTAAAATGAGTGCAAAAACATAAATTGTGCAGATGATTTTGCTGCTAAAACATAACGTCTAAATTGTTATTTTTTAGCATTTTGGAGATAAAAATGAAACTAAAGGGGTTTTTAATAACTTTAACACGTTATATTAAGGATAATTTAATCCCATGTGAATTTTTAAATGCTACATATTATGTTGGTACTTCTATGTATCTGTGCACCAAAAGCAATTCTGTGAATTAAGTTTTCCTAGAGTCTAGCGGTTATGATGTTGGTACGACATGCAGTGATTAATTAAAAAGTAATAATTATATTTGGTTCTAAATACGAACTTTTAAGTACATTTTATTGTAGTGTACACGCATACAAGTACCAACAAAATGTGTAAATTCATTTAAATTTATTTAAATTTATTTAAATTTATTTAAATTTATGTAAATTTATTTAAATTTATTTAAATTTATTTAAATTTATGTAAATTTATTTAAATTTATTTAAATTTATTTAAATTTATTTAAATTTATTTAAATTTATTTAAATTTATTTAAATTTATTTAAATTTATTTAAATTTATTTAAATTTATTTAAATTTATTTAAATTTATTTAAATTTATTTAAATTTATTTAAATTTATTTAAATTTATTTAAATTTATTTAAATTTATTTAAATTTATTTAAATTTATTTAAATTTATTTAAATTTATTTAAATTTATTTAAATTTATTTAAATTTATTTAAATTTATTTAAATTTATTTAAATTTATTTAAATTTATTTAAATTTATTTAAATTTATTTAAATTTATTTAAATTTATTTAAATTTATTTAAATTTATTTAAATTTATTTAAATTTATTTAAATTTATTTAAATTTATTTAAATTTATTTAAATTTATTTAAATTTATTTAAATTTATTTAAATTTATTTAAATTTATAATTTATTTTATTTTTTTTATTTATTTTATTTTAATTTATTTTATTATAAATTACAGTCATCGTTCACTCATCCATTGTTGATACACCTTGTATTAATATAGATGCATATAATATATATTTATTTAATAGTTACAGAGAGTGAATGCATTTAAAAAACTTGTTGGCTCTGTGCGAAACCCAAGAAAAAATTTTGGCAGTTAATGTGTTAACATAAAATAGATCTTAAAATGAAAATCCAAATATATCTAAAATAAATTTTTTGGATGTCACATAACCTAGTGTGTAAAGTTCTAATATACTCGATGGTGGATGTCATATAGTCGGGTGAGTAAGTTTTAATATACTGAATGTTGGATGTCAGACAGTCGAGTGAGTAAATTCTAATATACTCAATGGTGGATGTTAGACAGTCGAGGGACTAAAATATTTAATATACAAAATATACAAAACCAACTGACGCGAGCGCCACCTTCGCATCTATAAACTGGAACTAAATATATACATAAAATTGAAAATTAAGCATTATGACATCCAGCTGAAATTTTTTTGGCTCCCTTTTAAACCTCCTTTATGATGTTTGAACCCCAAAAACGTTGTGACATCCGAATTTGGATGTCACATCGCAGACGGATGTTAGAAAGATAGCAACATTTTTGCGACATGATGTCACAAAGTCGGCAGGACGAATCTATATATATATAGGGCGTATTATAAATTTGATTTCATTTATTTTCTTACATTTTATTACAGTCATATTTAATCAATTTTTATTACTAAAAATTAATTTTCCGTATACAGGGAGTTTCATAATTTCCGGACTGATTAGCCTCCTGTGCTATCGAACCGCAATTATTTCCCTATAGTTTTTATTTAGTTTTCAATTATAATAATTTATTTTTAATAAATTTTTCGTATACAGGGAACCATAAATAACTAACTAGTTTACAACTGTAATAATTTATTTTTAATAAATTTTCCGTACACAGGGAACCATGAATATTTAACTAGTTTTCAATTATAATAATTTATTTTTAATAAATTTTCCGTATACAGGGAACCATAAATATTTAACTAGTTTTTCAATTGTAATAATTTATTTTTAATTATTTTTCTGTATATAGGGAATCGTAATTACTTTCCTGTAATCTCATTCAATTGTAATTATTCATTTTATTTAATTTTCCGTTTACAGCCGTGCCAAAACCGTGCAGTACTACCGATGTATTTTTTTCTGTAAATATATATTTTATTATCTATTCCTGCGTTTCTCTTATTGCTGGTTCTTAACCGTTCTCTTTCAGGGTACGAGGTGTAAAGGAGATAAGTGTTTTATTTTAATTTATTCTAGTTTAGTGGCTACCTAGTTAGCAGTGACCGCCTGGAAATATTTTTAACTCCACAGAGTTTACCTTGAGTACACTCTGGTGTACTATGTGGACGCAGAGCAAACTGTGTTGCCAAAACTGGCGCCTGAGCAAACCCTATTCAGGAATCACCATCTTAACGCCATACAGACTCCCTGATTCACTGTAGGTGAACCAGAAGACAGTCACAGTTACATCTTCCGTTATCTCTGTGTGTAAGTAACAATGCAAATCATTTTTTTTTTTTACAAAAAATACTTTTATTTGTCCGACATAAGAAACATACAACTTCATGTATTACATAATAAGAAATGATTTTTTTGTTCAATTAGAGATACAAAAATTAATTACAGGCACAACATTTCTTGTTTTAAGGTAACTTAAACCTCGATAGAATACACAGCCGAGCAAAATAGACCAAATGCATTCTTGAATGGATATAATGAAGACTAAATAATAGATGTTAAAGAGAAAGCCGGGAAAACTGGCTCAAGTCCAAATAGATTAGAGTGAGAGAGAAAAGGGATCATTCATCTAGAAATCAACATAAAAATGCTGAAAAATAAGAAGCTAATATGAAAAGGCACTTCTTGGCGACATTATGAAATAGAAAATGAAGAAGGATATCAAACTTCTCTAACGTAGTCATCTTAAATAGTAAGAAATTATACTCAAAATTAATCCTACATGAAAATATTTATTAATAAAAGATTTCATAGCAAAACGTTTCGGCCCTGGGGCCATGATTAGGCATGTAAAAATACTGACTGGTATACAAATACTGGGAATAACTTCATAAGAACTTAATAATAATAGTAATATTTATCATTTAAGACATAAAAAATGTATAGAACAAGCCAAAATTATAATTCTACAAACGTTAAGCACATCTTTATCTTTAAATAAATTGTCACTGTCTCCCATTAATGTGAGAACTACTAGTTATCTCATCTGATGGTGGGGCTCAAGAAACGAAACGGGTTGCTATGAAATCTTGCAATTTCTTACTATCATTAAATAGGTTTAAACAGCCTAATTCCCAATCTAAGATTCTTACTTAGGGAGCGTTCAAGTATTACGTAACGAATTTGGGGGAAGGGGGGTTTTGTAAAACGTTACGATGCGTTACAGGGACGGGAGGGGGGTTTGAACTACGCGTTATGTAACATTATTATTTTTTAACCCTTCAGAAAATTCGCGTAGAGAGATTCTCTCACGTATTTTTTAAAACGTTTTTTTTTCTCAAAATTTCAAATGGGGTGACATAATTGTGATTTTTAGGTAAAAATAGTCACTTGGTGGTTACGTAATGTTTTACTAAGGGGGGAAGGGTACAGAAAAACATTACGGCGCGGTACATGGAGGGGAGTGGGGGGTTAAAAATATCCAAAAATTGCGTTACGTAATACTTGAACGCTCCCTTATGGAGAATTTGCAATTGACCCAATAAGGCCAAAGTGCTATGGAATTCAGATAGTCATTTAATTTTGATGCAGTCCTGTAACTCTGTCCATCTAATTTATTATCCAACTTTGTTGCTCTACTACAATTCTTAATCTATCTTGCTCTGCACTGAATTTTACACTACAAAAATAAGTAAAAAATTAAAACCTATTGAGTATCAAACAAAAAAACTTTACTTCCATGTTTATTGATAAAACATATCTTAGTTCACTGAATTTGACATTACAAAAACAAGAAGTAAAAAAATAAAAGCCATGAACACCAAATAATAAAACTTTTACTTCTATGTTTATTCCTAAAACACATTCCTTATTATAATATCACAGATATAGTGTTTTAGCCTTAGTATAAAAAAAAAAACTCAAAAGCAACATTTTAACTTTAAAAAAAAAGAATTCCTTCTTTACAACAGTTATCACCTTAACTAAAAATAAAATAAACAACATTTTAATGGTAATCATTAGTTGCTTATATGAGGTATTGCAGTTTTACTTACAATATAAAAAAAAGTTTCCTTTAAATTTACCCATCTCATAGTATTCTTCAAACTTAAATTTCATCCAAAAATTAAAACAACTTAAAAACTAAGATAATCCTTATAACAAGCTCTAAACTGTTATGCATTCCAACAACATGTCCAAATGGCTGCCTGATGTATTTGATAGTCAATGACATACAAGGTGTAACAAAAAAATGTACAGTTTCTGGGGACGAAAATAAGTAGATTACTTACATAAAAAGAAGTAATTTTTTGCTTTTATTTTAAAATTTTAAAATGTACATGGGATGTCAGTATACAGTAATAAAATTGAGCTAGTGTCGATTAAAATTATTTTAATTCTATAGGTTTTCAAGGGTTCCGCACCCCTTTGGCCCCCTACTTTTTTAGACAATGAAATTCATTTAAAAACAGAACTCCACTGAAATCCTACATGTTTTGAAATTGTTTTGTCTCTTAGCTCTTAGTATTTGTTTGTGAAAACCTTAATAACTGAGTTATGGGCCCCTGAAGGAAGATAGTGAAAAATATTCATAATAAAAATTTTCTATTAATCTTAAACCATCAGAACAAATATTCAGTGGTTTAAGATCATTAGAAAATTTTTGTATTTTACACTATGACCTTTCGGACTTATTACTCTGTAATTATGGCTTTCACATACTCGCCCCGTGCGTGACAGCGGCGCCAATTAATTTATGTACTAATGGAGGATTTTTGCGTATACTGACAATACAATTTTTTAATAGAATTCGTAATTAAAAAGTATATGTTAGTTTTAATAAAAGTATATGGATTTGTAAAACATGTGAAAATATTAATTTTTTATTATTATATATTTTTATGGCTTCAACTAAAAAAAGTATAATCAATAAAAAACAATAATAAAATATAGTCAGGAAACAGTATTTACGAGAAAATGTATGAGTTGTCTAAGGTTAATAAGTTGTCTTTGAAGAATTAACTTATTCTGTCAAAATAAAAATACTATTAACACGTTGCATGCTAATCAAGCATATGAGCGTCAAAATGTTGATTCAGTCAAATGCTGATGACGCACATGTGAGTTTTTAGAATACCTATGTTTTTTAGTGTTTGACATAACTACCCTTGCGTATAAAAGTTTACTTTTTGGAAGAGTTTGTAGAGGGAACTATCTGTTACTCTATCAAGCAGTTCTCAGAAACCTTTCCTCACACACAAAAAATAATTTTCTGTATTAGCCTTTCTCTATGTTTTGTTATTAAACTTTTTTATTTTGCATATTTATTAATACATCAAAACTCCAACAGGCTTACTGGCCCTAGTTTTCTTAACTGTTAAATATTTGTAATATTATAATATACTCAAAATATAATATAATGTACGTTTGAGGCTAAAGGGTAGACTACAGGGTGTCCCATTAGTGCGTAATTTCAATTTGTGGTATAGACACGCAAACAAGTTTGAAATAAAATGTATATGCATTTGCAAAGTACATATTTTAAAAACATTCTTGACTGATAATTAAAAATGTATATTTTTTAAGTAAAACACCCTTTATTTTATTTTTAAAATAGTGATACCGTATTTAACACTAGAATGTTTTTAAAAAATATTATAGGGTTGCCTAGCAATTAATTTTTTTATGAAATTGGAAATTAAATTATCATAATTTAAGTAGCTTTATAATGATTTTTAAATTGTTTAAAATAGACTTACAAGGTAACAAGGTAACGAATAAATACGGTAAAACTGATTTATTTTATACAGAGTGTTTTGAAACACGTCTCAAAAATGGTCAATTTTAAGTTCAATTTACTCAATTTTTTAAATTCAACACCCTGTATATTATTTTAGCATAAAATTCACCAATAACACATATACAGAGCGTCCCTTCAGTGCGTAATTAATCGATAGCTGTTTTATTATTGGAAATACGAAAAAATATATATAAAAGTTGTATGACTATATTTAAGAATTATTCTTAAATATACGGAGTTGACCAAACCTATACTTTTTTAAAGCAAATTACCCTACAGGTGTTATACATATTTGATTGTTTTCACATCGTCAAACAATTTTAATTGACTTCATTCATTTGCCATGTTGTATATAGAGTGTGGCAAAGGAAAAACGCGAGGTTACGATTTTCTCATTTTTTAAATGGAATACCATGTATGTTATACCACCAATTAATTAATTAAATAGGATATTCCATTTATAAAATTGAAAAAATCGTATCATCACGTTATAACACACATAGCAAATGATTGAAGTCGATTAAAATTGTTTGGCGATGTAAAAACAATCAAATATGTATAAAGTTTTTTTTTTACTTTCCATTAAATGTTTTTTAACAATAATGACTTTCTGCAATTTAAAAATGAAAGACGTACATGTGCGTCACTTAGCATATGGAACAAACAATAATGATCCAGTGCTGACGACGCCTATCAGCGCCAAGCGTTAGAAAAACAAAATGTATCAAAAACTTTCCAAATTTATTCTGCCAACAAGAAATCATTCGCAGTTATAACTGTTTTCAGAAAATACTCTTCAGCACCTATCAATAGCATATCATTAGACTTTTAGCATGCAACGTGTTAAAGGATTGTTATTTATAATTTCTTGATTTTTGTTCGAAAGAAAACAGAATGATTGATTAAAACTGGTTTCCTATCAGTAAGTCACAAAATTGCATTCCAGCCACAATAATCAAAGGCAGAAATCTAGTACTTGCTGAACATTTAAGATTAATGGGATGTTGAAAACATCGTAAAATTATAATTTATTGTATATTTAAATTATTACAAAAATAAAGGTACTTTTTCTTCTTATTGTACAGCTATCCATTTATTGTTTTGATTTAATTTCCACTTTGCTACTAAACATTTTTATAATTTACAGTTTTTTGCTAGTATTTTTACAATTTTCAACACAGCACACGGTTGCTTATTGTATTGTTTTTACCTACTTTTTTGATAAAAAAGTAAAATATACGTGTATTTGATACGTCAAAATTACAAAATATCGCCCTAAAATGCTCGAATTATCCGTAGATTGCGCCATTATTGCTTTTGCTTCCTCTACCATGACTTCGTAATGAGCGAATACTAGGAAACAAATAAAACTCAAAATAGATGTAAGATTTTAGTGGCGTCGTTTTTAACTGAATTTCATTGTCTAATAAAATTAGGGGAGTCAAAAGTAGGGATGTACTGGATCGAGTATTAGCCGATCCGGGCGAAACCGAAATTCCTGCTTCTAGCCGGACAGACCCGCCGGAATTCCGGCCGGGTCAGTACCTATACGGAAGTATTCCAACAGCTTAACGTTATTTTACAAATTATATCTATCTAAAATTCCGTAATTTCCGCAAATTTTGCAGTTCTATACCAAAATATTTATAAAGCGGGCAACAGTCCAAAAACAAATACAGATTACTTTACAAAATCATCAAACAATTCAACAAAATGAGCTCAAAATTAAACATTGACAAAGCTAAAGCCTGAGAATGAGCTTCGTGAGAGCTACTATTTTTCTGAACCACCTGGAGGGTCGATTCTCGACTCGTAGGAATATTTTCCTATAGGAATTTTTGACATTTTTATGTACATCGAAAATTTATGACATTTTCCTACATATAGGAAAGTGTCACAAATTCCTATAGGAAAAGGTTCCTACAAGTCGAGAATCGACCCCCTGTGGTAAAAAGACCTTGATTTATGCTGTTCCACATTATTGCAAACATGGCTTTAGAACTGTTAGTAAAAGCATCGAGACTAAAAGTATCCACACCTTCGCATCACACATTTACGTCATGTGTCAAACTCGAGCTAGTCAGTTTTGGTGAGATTTTTTTTAAATAGCTTCATTTAAATGATATAACATTATGTTCATTCCGTCAGTCTTAAAATATAAAATGATTGACTTCAAATAAATCAAAGTTCTACTCCGGGTCGCCATTTTGATTACACTTTTTCATCACTCATGGCACCGCTATCGCCAAATAGTGTTTGTCTTTACTTCATTCTATCTCGATGGATAAAAATTATTGCTTTATAATGACTTTCAATTTACTGAAGTTCAAAATGTTTTCCTTGTCTTTTGCTTATCAAACTTTTATTAATCTTAATCTCCTCACGACAGCTATGAATGACTCAATGCAAAGACAGGAACTGCCAATAGACTGGAAACAAGTTATAGTCACTCCTATATACAGGAAAGGTGAGAAAAATAATCCCATAAACTACCGACCAGTCAGTCTTACAAGCTGTATTGGTAAAGCAATGGAAAAGATTATTACAAAAGAAGTAACCGAGTTCATGATTGAACACAGAGTTTTACCAAGCAATCAGCATGGATTTATGCATTTAACCAGTTAAGTGCAGTTAACCAGTGGACAGCTTGGAATGACAACAACCAGCCAACTGATGTGATATATCATTATGAGGAAGCTTTTGATAAAGTTCCACATAGAAGACTGCCTAGCAAACTGGAATATTTTGGAATAAGAGGCTATCTATTATTGTGGATTAAGAGCTTCTTATTCAACCGGCAGTTCTGCGTAAGAATAAACGGACATCTGTCAAAAAACCATCCAGTTCAAAGTGGAGTACCACAAGGCTCGGTCTTGGGTCACCTGTTATTTATTTTATACACCAGCGATTTATGCAAAATCGAGTCCGAAGCCAACTTTTATGCAGACGATGGAAAGCTCTCACAAAATGAAACAAGACTTGGATAAAATATGAATCTGATCCCAACAATGGCAACATAAACAAGTGTACAGTATTGCACATAGGCCCAAATAATCCCCACGCAGTACACCTTAGATACAAACGCAATTACTCCAGTCAAAACACAAGAGGATCTAGGTGTAACCATGTCTAAAGACTTAAAATGGGAATCCCACATTGCTTATACAGTTAAGAAAGTCAACAGTCTTATTTACCTTATCAAAAGAGTTTTTAAAGACCATTCCCAAGATATGATCCTCAAAGTATATACAATTTACACAGACCGTCTGGAATCCATACTTTGTGAAAGACATTGAACTGTTGGAAAGAGTACAAAGGAGAGTCGCCAAAATACCACCAACCCTAAAAAACAACTTACAAGTTTAAAGGATAGAAGAACTAGAGGAGACTTAATAGAAACTTACAAGTGAACCAGCGGATATTACACCTGTGATAACATATTCCAGGCCAGCACATCAAAAACCTTGAGAGGTCACTCGAAGAAATTAAATAAAGAAAAGTGTAATCAACTGCAAAGAAAAAATTTCGTAATAAACAGAATTGTATATCTGTAGAATGGTCTCCAGCAATATACAGTCTCAGCCCAGAACATATACCAGTTCAAGGCGAGAGTGGATATAGAATTCGAAGAAAGAAAAAATAATTTTATTCATTATAATGTATTGGGTTTTAACTGTCATGTAGTGATTTAGAATAATTTTTGTCACTGACTAAAGGAGCAGCTTCGTCGACTATGTCGCTTGCCTGTTCTAAACAACAATAATAATAAACATAATGTTTCAACTCATTTGAAAATGGTGCATTTCTTATGAGCTTAATGAGCCAACAATTTAGATTCTGTAACAATCTTATTTTTGTGTAAAGCAAATATTTAAAAAATATTGAGAAAGTGCCCATTATGATGGTCAATAAAGTAGTCTGGACTGTAAAGACGTTAAATGAGGCATGACTTTAAACTTAGGGTTTAAAATCGTCTTCACAAGAGCAAAGCTTTTGTGAGGTTTCATCCAGTTCCTAGCTAATGATTTAAAATTTCCTCCTGATTTAACTTGAATTCTTTTAGATCCTTTTCTGTCGTCTGATTTTCTTCTGTATTCATTATTGCTTACTAGACCTTCAATTCAATTTATAATTTGGCTTAAGTAATTTTTTCATTCTCTTTTTTCTTGAAGGTGAGCAGTATCTTGCATCATTAGAGACATAACTAATGTCATTTAATGCATATGCCTCGTTTATATTGAATGAATGTCTTGTAATAAATTTTTCACAACTTTTAACAATATCTATAAAATCTCAGACATCTGCATTTAATTTGGAACATCGGTTGTTTAATCCATAGTGCTTTTTCTGGTGTTAATAAGTCGTATTGAACAGCATAAATGAGATTTATCATTAACTGGTATGGTTCTGTTTTGACCTGTTAATATATCGCATTCAATTGCTTTTCGACATTTATTTTTGATTGGTTTTATTGATCCATTTTAAAATTTTCATAAATTCTGTCCGGATCGCAATTGTAATCCGGCCGGAACTACGTTTCGGTCGATAGGCCAAATTTAGTGGTACCGTCGGAATTCACGTACATGCCTAGTCAAAAAAGGGTGTAGAACCCTTCTAAAAACCTATAGAATTAAAACAATTTTATTGGTTACTGTGTACTAACATCCCATGTACATTTTCATAAAAATGTCTCAAACGATTTTAGAGCAAGAGCAAAAATTTCTATCACACTATCCATTTTTTATATAAGCAAGTTAACTTAAATTGATTTATTTTTCCAACTCAAAAACTGCGGTTAAATTAACTGTACATATTTGTGTTACATCCTGTTTTAAAACCAAATTTTAGCTTTTGAACATATTAAAAAAATAATTACCTAATTTTTACTTATAAGGTATTAGGTATTTTAAAAAACATGGATGATCAGTCTATATAATATCATTGGTAAAATTGGGGTTTGTGCGTCAATAAACTCAGACATCAGGCGACCATTTTGTTTGGAATGCCTAATAAGACAAGAATGGGCTATTTAAATCAAAACTCAATGGTCTAAAATTAGTATAAAAAACTAGGTATCTGCTAAGGAGATTGATATTTGAAATAGGGTCTGTATAATATAGAAGCAGGTATTGGGCACTCTTTTATCATATCTGCTACAAAACTTGTAGAAGGCATTAGGCCACTTTCTAATGCTTGGTGTGAGGGAAAAAGGAAAGGATATCTTACTGTTGAAATTAATTTCCCTTTAGATTTCTTAATTTTATGTCTCCTTCCTGATGACACTTTGGCTAATTTTTCTTCCAAGAGAATGTTACTGAGTTCTTTAATCTAAAAAAAAAGTAAAAAATAATTTTAAAAAATCCTTTTGTGCCTAATATTAATTTTCAATAAATTTAAAGAAATTTTTCGTTTATGCTTTGTTCAAATTATGTTTGTTACAGAGGACGCTAGTTAGCCAAGTTATTGAAACACATTTATTATAGTTATGTATAGAGCCCGTATGTTAATAGTAGGTCATTCCAGATACGGACTTCACTTCATTAAATAATTTTTCAATTTAAGAGAAAAATCTACATTACAAAAAAGGGCAAACATAGTTTAGTAGTTATAAAAATTACAACTTAAGGATGGAGCCTAAATACTGCAAAATTACTTCCGAGACCAAACAAAATCAACATTAATTCATAATTTTAACAAGTGCATGTAGTGTAGATACAAGGGATACCTATTCTAAACTCTAACACGTGAATTGAGACAAAGGAACCGAAAAATATATAAAAATCTATAAGGGGATTGATTCAGAAAAAAATCAGAAAAAAAATGGGGGTTAAGAGGGAGTCAGTTAACGTGTGAAGAGTATTATATAAAATGCCAAGCAATATAGAGGGTGATTTCTAAGTTGATACTTTTTTATCAGCTGCGTATACAACTACTTAAAAGATTTTTTTTTCAAATAACTTTTTTAAATAACTCAAAAAAGGGAGCTAATTTAAAAAGCAAAAATAAGTCGAACAATCTCTGTGAAAGATGGCTGATAAACGTTTTGGTTTACATTTTTATTTCAAGCAGTGGTATCTCAATTTGTTGTTAGTTCATGACGTGATAGATTTCAGTTAGTTTGGGATTGTTGGAAAATATAAATGGCTCATGTGCATGAAAATAATTTTTGAGTTATTTGAAAAAGTTGTTTCTTTTAAGTAGTTGCTTACACAGTTAAAAATATCAATTTAGAAATGATGATAAAATCGGTATAAAAAGTGTTTATATTAACACATTCTGTTAAATAATTGTTGGTTATTAATTCCCTACATTAATTTTGTTTAATATTTCTCATCATGATAGCTTTTTACGATTGTGAAAGTCAAATTTATTTTATTTAACATATTGACTGTAACTAATGAATGACCTGTTAACTTTGGAACCTATAGTACTTCTGTTTGAAAATCAAAATTACCAAGGATATAATCAACTAAACTTGAGCTAGTAATTCTAGTACATTCTCTGATGGATTGTTGGATTCCATACATATTTAATAAATGTTTAAAACTGGTTGCAAAAGTTGTTTTCTTCAAAATTAATATTAGAGTCCTCTGCTAAGATAAATTGTATATTACATCTTGTTAAATAATCACAAATGTCTTCCTGCTTTTTAAATTTTCAGCACAGTCACAAATAACAATACTGATCTTGACAGATTAAATGAGTGGTGCAAGGTGGACCATCTTTCATTAAATACCAGTAAGCAAGACTATCCAGTTCGCTAGAATTTCAACCCCTTCTCTAAATTTATACAAAATCGACGATACTGCGCAGCAGAACGTTACATCAGTGGGCGATCTTCGATATGGAATTTTCCTTTTGAGAAAACATTGATTCCATTATTTGTCTAGCTTTCCGGATGCTAGGCTTTATTAAAAGAAATGCCCAACATATGAATACTAAAGCAATTTCATTATTTTGCAGTCTTCTTAGAAGTATTCTTGAATAACTGCTTGGGCGTTATACCTAACAGATGAGATATTTATGTCTTTTCGGCGTTATATTGCACCACAACAGCATGGCTTTTTCAAAGGGCGATCAGCAACTACTAATCTCTACTGAGCATCAGCAGTTTCTTTTATTTGCAATAGAGGATGGCAAAAAAGTGGACTCTATCTACACTGATCTGTCTAAAACTTTTGACAGCGTTGCCATTAACGGAAACTACCTTGAGTTTATTCGCACCTAATTTAACTGAACGTCGTCAGAGAGTGAATTTATGTGGTTTCACATCTAGCGAAATTGACCTTTCAAACAATCACTTACAATCAGATCTCAGCAATTTGGTTCAATGGTGCAACGATAATTTGCTTAGACTGAATATCGATAAATGTAAAGTTGTAAGGTTCAATAAAATAGCTAATATCATTATGCATGATTATGTCATTGCAGGTTCTGAAATAAGTGTTGAGCATACTATAAATGATCTTACTGTTATTTTTGACAGGGACCTATCGTTTATTCCTCATTAGGAAGACATTATAAATAAAGCTTTTCAACTGCTGGGCTTTGTCAAAAGGGATACCAAGCACATTTACGACACGGCAGCTCTGAAGAATCTCTACAACTGCTTAGTTAGAAGCATTTTAGAATACTGCTCAGTGATTTGGGCACCTAACTACAATTGTCATATTGATAAATTAGAAAGAGTGCAAATTAAATTTTCGAAGTATCTATATAAACATAGGCTTCCATCGCAAAATATAGATTACCAAACCAGAATTCTTTTGTGCGGACTTAAGAGTTTAGAATGCAGACGTTGAGAAGCATCGCTTGTTTTCCTGTATAAGTTATTGAACGGTTTGATTTTTCATCAAATTTGATTTAATGGGTTTTACTTGTAGGCGACGAAATTGAGTATTTGCACCACTCCTGAGTCACATCTATAAAAAATGGGTCAATAGGTTCATATTTATACACATTTATATATTCCATTTTTTTACCCTTGCTATCGTTTCTATATTCACCACTTTTTTCGTTGCTAACCGTTTTTATGTTTACACAGGTAAAAAGATATTGTTAAATATAAGAGAGACATGCTTACAATAATTCATGATTAGCTTACAATCATTTCAGACATTACCTACCCAAATTCTCTGGTAAAATGTAATTGTATGTTAAATTAAATGAATCAGCTCATAAAATAGAGGGCATAAACTAACTAAATTATTATTATTATTATTATTATTATGCAGCACTTTAGCACAAATGTTTGCATGCATGCATGCATGCATGTGCTGAATCCACACCTGTTATTTATGTAATGACCTATTAACATAGGGGTGTTTGGGTAATGTTGAAGTTGATGGGTCTAGAAATGCACATGTCCACACCACTCTGCACTGAAGTCTAGAATTTCAATAATCCACATTGCCAAACCTCCACTTTCAATGCCAAAGAAGGCAGCAAAGCACCTCGGGAATTTTGAGTTGAAACATATGCCACATTTTTGGGCTATTTTAAGGCTATTTTTATACCCTATTCAAAAATTTTATGCTCCTCGTTTTTTGCAAAAAATGAGGAGCATAAAATTTTTGAATAGGGTATAAAAATAGCCTAAAAATATAGTGTCGTTGGTTTTGGAAAAGAGCTTTAAAAAACTGAGGTGCTCTGCTGACTTCGTTCGAAGCTAGCAGAGCACCTTGATTTTTGCAAAAAACAAATTGTACCTCTGTACATTAAAATGTATGATAAATAAATATAAAGATTTATATTATATTTTGAAATAACAATTCTATTTTGTTTTATAAGACAGTTTTGATAGATTTTAAATTTTGTAATTATCACTAAATTATTGAAAGGTATTATTGACATTAAAAATAACGATCGTATTACTTGAAAATTTTCAGAACATTCTTAATTTTTATGGGATTTTTAATTGATGTAAAAATTGGTAAATAGATGATTAAAAGTAAAATAGTTATGTCAATCTGCTTATTCCCTGCTTGCAAATAATTAAATATAACCTGGCAACTTTATGTAATGATTCCAACTGTCAGAACTAGCCGAAACAGGAATGGTGCAGACAGGCGCATTTTCAGATCCTTCAATTGCAATATTACCAGGGTTTGGATGTATAGAGATTGAAACTAACCTCATTATAAGGTGTCACCTCTCCTACTCTAATATAAGCGATCCTCATTTGGACATCCCTACTTTCTAGCACACAAAGTAAAACTTTTCCTATAGTCAGCTCATTAAATTTTTCCACAGCTTTACTAGTCCATGTATCCGAATCGATAGGTTCTATTCCTGTTAAACATGCTCTTATAGCAAATCTTGGTATCTTGTACAATTTTTCATAGAGGTAAAACACATCTTCTAGGGAGACTGTAGTAGTAAATCCAAAATCGAATAAAAATACTACAACTTTTAGTTCTACATCTGTGAAGCTTGGTATATTTACAATTACTCCTCTATAATAAGCTCCATCAGTACATACAGTACAATATCTGTTTCTTTTAATAACTTCTTTTGGCATGCGATAATCCTCACCTCTTTCATTGTAAAACTTATTTATAAATTTATGGAATACAGTAAGTTCTTTTTCGTAATGTACAATCCAAAATTTGGACGGGTCGTAGATATTACCAATGCGAATTTTATATGTTTCGCCAATTTTCCATACAATTTTATCAAAAGAATATGGTATGTTATGATTACTTTGATCACAGTGTTTAAGTATATAGTCAAAATCTATCTTATTTCCTTTGTTAGATTCCTTAATTTCATCCATGGTATATTATTTTCAAGAATTCAATTTAAAATTTCTCAACACGTTTCTAGGTAATAGAAATTTATTAT
Source organism: Psylliodes chrysocephalus (assembly GCA_927349885.1). Classification (NCBI taxonomy): domain Eukaryota; kingdom Metazoa; phylum Arthropoda; class Insecta; order Coleoptera; family Chrysomelidae; genus Psylliodes; species Psylliodes chrysocephalus. The sequence goes on from OV651815.1 coordinate 9,689,821, forward strand.
TAGAAATATTGAACCACAGAACACAATAGTTACCATAACACATAAACTTCAACAGTCACTGTCAACATCTTAGATAATATAATAGCAGATGTCGCTATCATATAATCAGTTTCTCTCTTTCTAATGAAGACTTTCTCACTCGTTTTAGAATCTTCAGCAGTAGCGTACCGTAAAACAATTTCGCTGGGTCATTTTAAATGAGAAAATGTTGACCAGGTAGATTATAAAATGTTTTAAAAGGAAGGAAGGTAGGTAGGTGCATTTTTAATGAAGTGAAAACAAAATATGACTTTTTTTGTTATGAATATAATATTAATAATAAAAATATTACTTTATTGAATATTTATTTAAATTTACAATGAAGATTTGAGATTTTAAAAAGTATCTATATCTACCCAGACAGCACACCAAATCCTTTGGATATCTACTGAACATCCCAATATCCACTGAATGTCCAGTCCATGGCGGATATCTATTTTATATCCATGAGATGTAATTTATAGACATGCAAATGTCCATAAATAATAGTAATTATATAGCAAATTATTAAAAAATTACGCCATTGTGGCTAATAGTACCGTTCAGATATTTAAAATTATTTTTTTAAGGTATATTCAATATCCCATGGACATCCACTAAATATCAAAGTCTAGGCGCGAACGCAAACCATCGTGGATATCCACTAGATGTAATTTTTGATTTTGCTTACTAAGGATAGATGGCGATACCACTTTCGCTCGTGCTCATGCTCAACCCGCCGTAATTGAGTTCGATCGAAATTTGTAGATCAGTCAGACTCCATTAGAGACTGGAGTCGAGGGTTTCCATTTATTGTTGAAGAGTCCTAATAAGAATGACTTTCTCCTTAGTGGGCAAAATCAAAGGCAGAGTGTTGAAAATATTTTGAGTGTTGAAAATATTTTTTATCTCTGCTATTTTCTTTCGACGTTATTCAATAATCATTGGTTACTTATGAACATCTACTAAAGATATCCATAAAATATTTTGCTGAATATCCGAATTCTTCTATATCCTGGGATATAGACGGACATTTGGTTGGATATCCACAAAATATATTCTGTGGATATTTCTGGGATTTCTTGTATTGTCTGGAAGATACCCATTAGATATTTTGCTGGATATCCATAGGGATATTTTCTATATTCTGGATATAGACGGACATTTGGATATCCATATTAGATCCACGGAATATTTCTGATATCCTGTGGATTTATTTGGATATCCACAAAAGATATTCTGTGGATATCTCTGGGATTTGGTGTGTTGTCTGGGTATACTTATTAAAACCTGAGCAATGGTAAAACTGAAGAAATAATAGTTTTTATTTTGAACATGAAAACAAAATATACCTAATGAAAAAATAAACCAATATTTTCATATTTAACATAAAAAAGTATTTAGATTAAACCTCGTTTAAAATATAAATTATCTGGTTTTATCATTAAAATTAAATAAATATTTTTAATGTTTTTTATTGCTGATGATAGTTTATATTTTAGATCATGTATACAGTGAGTTCCATAAACGGAACAACATAATAGGGGATCCTAAAAAACAGTATACAATGACAAAGTTGAGCTTTGTCATTATAACATTAATAATAAAAATATTTCTTTATTAAATATTTAAACTTACAGCCCAGACAGCACACCAAATCCTTTGGATATCTACTGAACATCCCAATATCCACTGAATGTCCAGTCCATGGTGGATATCTATTTTATGTCCATGAGATGTAATTTATAGACATGCAAATGTCCATAAATAATAGTAATTATATAGCAAATTATTAAAAAATTACGCCATTGTGGCTAATAGTACCGTTCAGATATTTAAAATTAATTTGTTTAAGGTGTATTCAATATCCCATGGACATCCACTAAATAATCAAAGTCTAGGCGCGAACGCAAACCATCGTGGATATCCACTAGATGTAATTTTTGATTTTGCTTACTAAGTATAGATGGCGATACCACTTTCGCATCTACTCATGCTTAACCCGCCGTAATTGAGTTCGATCGAAATTTGTTTCCCAATCAGACTCCATTAGAGACCGGAGTCGAGTGTTGAAAATATTTTGAGTGTGGAAAATATTTTTTCTCTGCTATTTTCTTTCGACGTTATTCAATAAACATTGGTTACTTTTATGAACCTCTACTAAAGATATCCATAAAATATTTTGCTGAATATCCGAATTCTTCTATATCTTAGATTATAGACTGACATTTGGTTGGATATCCACAAAATATATTCTGTGGATATCTCTGGGATTTCTTGTATTGTCTGGAAGATCCATTAGATATTTTGCTGGATAATCCATAGGATATCTTCTATATTCTGGATATAGACGGACATTTGGATATTTCTGATATCCTGTGGATATGTTATTGGATATCCACAAAAGATATTCTGTGGATATCTCTGGGATTTGGTGTGTTGTCTGGGAGTGAGGATTTGAGATTTTACAAAGTATCTATACCTATACTTATTGAAACCTATGCAATGGTAAAACTGCAGAAATACATAATAGTTTTTAATTTGAACATGAAAACAAAATATACTCGTACCTAATAAAAAAATAAAACAAAATATTCTCAAAAAAAATTCTCAACTAGCGTGTTATTTGGAAAATTTATTTAACAATATAAACAGAACTTTTATAAACAACATTTGCTTTTTTTGTTTTCGTAAGATAAAGTCGATTTAAGAGACCAAAATAATTTGTGTCCATTTTTCGTCTCCTTTTTAGAAAATCTTCACATTGACGTTCCACATAAATCATTAATGATACGATACTCTGGTAATTAATTTAATTTATTATGCCGCGTTTGAGAATCCACATCGGATGCATCTGAGATGTAGTAAATCTTTGATCACGTGATTCAGTATACGTAAATGTAATGGGACAGATGTGTCCGATGTGGATAAAAAAACGCTCGAGATGTAAAAAATGCATCCGATGTGGATTCTCAAACGTGGCATTAGATACAACCTTTTTTGACAAACTTCACATTGATGTTTGGCATAAATCAGTGCAGTGTTCGTTGGAAGTAAAAGTACACTTTTTAAAAATTTTAACTGTCCCTTGCTGTAACTTAATTAAACATTTCACTAAGGGTCAGACTTTAATAATATACAAAAACACAATATATAAAACAAAAATATAAAAAACGAATATGGTAAATGAGTTGACTGAATTTAAACTAGTTATTGATTCTGAAAAGTTATTAATTTTGTCAATCTCGATCTTAATCTATTGAAATCCGACAACCGGGGGTTGATAATTAATTTAAATAATTCTTATATATTACATATTATATTCAAATTTTATTTCGAATTCAAACAGCATCCCAGCGTATCCCGCCTCGTAGGCGCCGTTTTATTACTTCTGGGAAAAGCAGTCTATGTTTCGGATCTCATGGACGCTAACGAAAGAACCAGATGTGAACGTAAGGGCTATATTCAGGAATTAATACAGGGCTTTATAGTCTTTATACACCAAAGCCACAGTCGGTCTGTGTCTGATACATTTGCTTATATGGGAAATTTAAGTATAAATACCCGGGTTTTTGTGGGCTGGAAAAACATTAGCTTTTTCTTCTTCGCCGAGTCGAGTTAACAAAAAACGCAAATATCCAGGTTACCGTCACGGTGACTCATTTTTCTTTATATTCTTCAAATATAATTAAAAAGAGATATCGCTACCCTTACGGTGGCCGCGCTTTTGTTATATTTTGACAACGGAAATAAAAGATATCGACGGAGTAGAGAAATTAGTTTCTATAAACGACGGCTTCTGCATAGATATCCAGTTATCCTTAGGATGACCACCTTTTTCTTATATTTTATATATAAGTAAAAGGAGATATATAGTCAGGTTGACCAAGCAGATACACGTTGAATAGAACCATATTTCGCTCCTAGAACTGTTTTGTAAAGTTGTATCTACCGAGCGACTAAAATATTGGCGTAACTAATACTGGTGATACCTCGCTAGTCTAGTTAAACGCCAGATATTTTGTATCTCCGGTTCAACATTATAAAATGTTACTAAATGATTAAAAGTACTACTCTATAGGCGACGTTCGTAGTGGATTTCGTCACCCTTCTGGCTGACCCGACGAACTTGCGCGAGGTAGACACTTTTATCAGCGGCATACTTTTCTTTCTGTAAGGTTTCTTTTACGTAGAATTAAAACGATAATCGCACTATTAAAGTAATCAAACTAGTAATTAATATTCAGATATTCCGGGGGAGAATTTAGACAAACATTAATAGGTTACAGGTATCACTTTATTACTTTTTATATTCATTAGCGGGAATATTCGCGTCTGTGTGTTATTGTCATATTTTTGGTATTCATTGGTAAACGTTTATTGTGGGAAAAAATTATTATAGTGATGTTGTTGTCATAAATATTAATTGTTGTAAAGTCGGTCAATGCTCTCAAGCAATAAATTAAGTCATTTAGATTTATGGCCAAAGGGCCGAATTGTAAAGTTTCGGTTTGTCTGTAAGCAGTACCTGCCCCTTTCAGTAAAGATAAAAAGCACTTTCGGTTTTACTTTTAAATGGCAAACAGATGTAGATTAGTAGGGTAAAACGCCTTGATTTGTATATATTTTACAGTTAGATTGCGGTTAAAAAATATGTTTTCTGTCGTTCTTTGTAAAACAAAATTGGGTAGACAAATGTGTCATTTTAGCCGTACGGAATTTTAGTTTTTTTTATCGAATTTTCGGGGAAAAAGGAGATATGTACAGCGGCGGGTAGAATCATGAATATTGAGGGAGGGGTAGTATTTATTTGTACATATCCACATATCTTTAGCGGGACATTACGCGGAAGTAGTCGGTATGTTTGTTATTTATTTAGAATAAATAGGTGAAATTGTGTTTGTGGACTAGCTAACGTATCCTCAGAACTGTGATTAGATAACACTGATTTGTCAATCGACAGAGCAAAAGAGCATCGTGTCAAAAAAGACGCCTTAGGCCACCATAGTAAGGGCCTAAAAATGGTATTTCCCCTTGCTGCTATGTAAATTAAAGCCTGCTAGAGGCCTTGGATGGATCTCTACTGAGATACCCCCAAAAGTGGGCCTGACGGGCATCCCCCTTTATATCAGGTGTTCTCCGATCGACCGTTTAGTGTTGTCTACACAGGAACTGAGTATGTCGGTAAATTACGGCGTTGGAATATTAGAGAAAGGCGTGACGTACGGTGAGGTAAATCTACACTCCGGTTTTTACACATATTAGAAATATTAAATTTAACCGACTTCAAAAAGGAAGAGGTTCTCAATTCAACACAATATTTTATATCTCACAATACTCCTCGTGCTACCGTTGTACTCTCTTTTATTAGACAATGCGTAATTCAATAGTTCCGTGGAAACGTGTGATTGTATATTAGGAGACAAACAAACATACCAAAGTACTTCCGACTTTTATTTTACCCCTTTTATGGGAACTAAAAGCTCTGAGGTTAGAAATGACACATTAGAAAGCCTACATAAACATAATGTTAAGCCTAAAAATGGCACATAATCTAAATGTTCGGCTGTACAAAAGAATAGATGTTAAATGAACAGTATTCAAAATTAATCTCGGTGTTTCCTTTGTTCTTCCTCCATTACAGCTACATTGAACTCTTAAACGTAATTCTGGGGGGTTTTAACATCACTTCGTAGGGATCCACTAGACGAAATTTAGGCCAAGGTTATAAGTATTTGCAAAACTAGGTAAGGGTCCGGTTTGTCAAGTTACACTATTTACATCTAACATAAATCTATTCTGTTTCGTTATTTCATAATGTATCCTTAAGTTAATGTTAGTGCTTAATAATAATTTTGTTAATGATGTAGAATGAGTTTTATCAAAAATGTGTTCATTAAATACATTAAATGAATCTGCATTAACACTTTCCAATGACTTTAATGTAAGATATTTCTAATAGATTTTTGTTTTTTCTTTTGAGAATATTTATTATGTGATTTCTGAGACCAACGCAGAGTTTTTTTCAGCTATTGTGCAAACATCTATGACATTTTGATGATGATGTCAGGTTGCCATAAGTTTTTCTAATTTGTAGCTTGGAACTCGAAAAATCATTTTTTTAAATTTCTAAACATCTTTCACAATTTATTTTCCCTTCAAGTTGTTTCACTACAAATCCAGCAATGTAACCAACAACATCAATGCAGTACTCTGTAAGATGCCAGCTTTTTGGACTCACTGCATAATCGTGCTCATATGGATTCAAAAATTGACATTGTTCATCTGAGGGTGTCATAGATGGAGTTTCTACTGAAAGCATAAGTGTGTTCTCATCAAGTACACTTATGTTTCCAGTTAATGAACCTTTAATGTCAGTGTGAATCAAAAGTCTTTTAAAAGCCGATTCAAATTGTCGAGCAGAAGGATTATTGTTAAATCCGCCCATACTTCTTATAGCACTAAAAAAAATTCCAACTGATCTTGGGATAATTTGTAACTGAGCAGAAATTCTAAGACGGGGGGTTTCACAATCAATTAAATATTCATAAAATTGAATGTAACTTTTTATATTAATCATAAACCCCAAAAACCCTGTTTTAGATTGAGATTCTATAATTTTCTGCTGATTTGGTAAATTTAATATTCAAAACAACTTTCAAGATAGGGTTATATTAGGTTGATAGTACCTTTTGAAAGAGGTTTTCTATATTGGGATTTAGAATTTAAGTTTCTACAATTGAAAATATCGAATAAATTATCAAACAATAAACAAAAATTTGCACTCTACATCTCTAAATTCGGGAAATTTCAAATCTTGTGATAAAAAAAGAAAAGCATCTCTAACACTACGACTAAATGTTTGTGCAGCTAATTTTACCTTCATCTTTTCTTTTTGCCAATTTATATTTCTTAGACTAATTTTAGTTGCTGCATGCAGACCTTCCAAATTCTGTACTTTAACTAATTTTTCAAAATATATTTATTAAACTATTATTATAAATAAATACTTTTTTAGAACCCAATCTATTTCTTACTAACTTTAACATATGGCTAGGGTCAAGAAAAATAAAAAAAATTCTATCAATATTTCCATATTTATAAGTAAACCATGGTTTAAGATTTTCAACTGTATTTAAATCAGCCCCCAATGTTGAAGCCATTGTAAAATTAGCTAACAACTAACAACCCATCAAATGTTAGTGAGGTTATTATTATTATGCCAGTGGTATTTAAATGTTCCAAAAGGTTTAGAATCAAATTTAATTTTTCTTGTCTAGTAATACCATTTGTTAGAAAACATGCCACTGGTATTTTAAAATTTGCATTCTGGCAAACTACCATAAATACTAATACTTCCTTAGCTTCTTCCAAATCTTCATCATCACCATCATCTTTCCCAATATAACCTTTCCAATCACTGTAGCCTGTTAATTTTTTTCCTGTCCATTCAATGAGTTTTCTAATTGAAATTTCATCCATTAGTAACCCACCAACTAATGTTATATTCTTTTTTTTTAATCTTCTGCTTTTGTTTTTATTGCAGTCAGCATGTTGATTGAAACCAGGACCTCCTTCAATATCTGCATACCATCTTCTTATTGTTCTTGGGTCTGGTAAAGTTTTATTGAAAGTGTCTCTTACATAAGTATATGCTCATGGAGAGTAATAATGTAAAGTTAATACAAACGATTTAAGTTTTTCTGAATATTTTTGACGTTACGGTCCTTCTAATAACTTGACCAAAAGGTCTTCAGCAGGTCCAGAATCACTTGCCTATAACAATGCAAAGTATATTTATGATTATTTATTTTTTAATAAAAATTTTTACTTTTAAAGCAGTCTTGAATTCATCATTTGTTTTGAAATTTTCTTCAAAATTCTGCACTAATTTTCTAATATCGCAGACCGACTTTTTCAACCTTCTTACTTGTGTCTGCAATGATTTATTTTTGCTTCGTAAATTTGAAACAGTATTGTTAGAAACCAAAAAAAAACGTTTTCGTATTGATCGCTTTTCTAGAGACTTCAGTGTAAAGTCACCAAAATATCTGAAAACTTTCTTTTTTCTGAAATAAAGTATATGAATATAATTCAATATAAGTACACATATCAAATTCAATGTTTAACTTACTTCTTAATTAATGGCGACTCAGATTTTATCGATGGGCTTGTGGTAAGTGTTTCAGAGTCAGACCTTGAACTTAATACTGAAGTTTGTGAGGTACTTTTCTTTAAACTATAACTTTGTTTATTTGTTGGCGAATTTAACCATGAAGTACTTGGCCCATATTCAAATAATTCAGTATCTGAAGAAATTTCTACCCTAAAAACATTCAAACATTAATGGTTCACAAAATTTACTAAAAAAATACTTTATAGTTTTTTTTGGAGGTTCATAACTACGGTCTTCTTCCTGCCTTGTTTGAGTTATGTCAGGGTTCCTAAAAAGTTATGATACAATTTTCAAAAATGCTTGATATATTAAGAAATGTCAACCTACAATATATTTGGTACTGCATCAGGTTTCAAACGTGTATAAAGAAAACCCACTGGTACAGCAAAGCAATCCTCTGAAAAATGCCTTGAGCAGATGTAATAAATTCTTCCAACTTCTAATGTTTCATTCCACTCAAGTGTCTCTAACCATAAATTTCTTTTAATTGCGTCTTTTGGAAGACTAGAAATAAAATACCAGTTTTATTTTTTAATATTCATAATATATTAATTTATTTTTTTTTTTCGCCTCTGCGACGCCTATGCCAAATACCGCAATACTTACGAGTGAAACGTAACCTCACTTCCTCTTATAGATTTTAATCCACATAAAAAACAAGTTTTAGTCATTTTTCCTAATTGTAAAATAAACACAACAACCTACAATTACTTTTAACACCACCACACGAACAAATTTAAATTAAACACTGGAATAATTGTCTGAGAAAAGCTTTGTAAAACTTAAAAAAGGCCCGTATTTATAAACAAAACTCAGCTGAGTCGGACTTGGGTAAGTCGTCCTTGAACGAAAATAGAAGTTCGGTTATATCGCGTGAATTTAGAGATGGATAGTAACAAATCCGTAAATGTACATAACAGTTACAGATTTGCTAATATCCATCTCTAAATTCCAGTTTAACACCAGAACCACTTAGAACTTTAGAGACGTTGTAACCGAACTTTGATTTTAGTTCAAGGACGACTTACCCAAGTCCGACTCACGTAAGTTCTGTTTATAAATACGGGCCTGGTTAAATACCAGGATACCTATTCTCTAACTCATGGGAGCACTCCCATACTCCCATGCCAACGTTGCCAAGTCGACAGAATAACTTTAATCTACTATTTAAGGACCGATCCACCGTTGTGTTAAACGAAGTTTAAAATGACATTTTTACATTAACAATGTCATTTTAATCTCCGTTTAACTCAACGGTGGAATCAGCCCTTAGTAATTCAAATTTGCTTTGTGATAAATACGGACCTAATCTGGCAAGCCCGCAATTCTCCCTCCCATAGTATAAAATCTGACCTTACTACGCATGTACCTGGGCTAAAAGTGAGTAAGCACGATATACCCACCTAAGAGTAAGAGAGCAATATATGGGAGCACTCCCATGGGAGCGCTCCCATGACTTAGTGAATAGCTATCCAGGAAGTAAAAGTGTTTTCTGTAATATTTTTACAGACAGGATAAAGTTAAAGAAAAAAGAGAAGAAGAGGAAAACAAAATCATAACCTTAAAATTTAAAATAAAAATCTTTAGAATAATTTTTTTCTATGAGTTCAGTACCAGAAATTTTGAGAACTGAAATTCCCACAAAAATATCTCCTGTTGGAAAATTTTTTATAGGAGTTACAGGTAAGTATCAATATAGTTTGTTTATTCAAACATTAGATAATCTATTCTTTTAGGTGGCATTGCCTTTGGTTTAACAATAATTTGTGCTCCATTTGTGAGTCCAGCACTTAGAAAATACTGTTTGCCTTATATACCAGCAACAAATGAACAAATAGCAAATATCCTCACTGCTCTCAAGGGCCGAAGAGGCACACTATTAGATTTGGGGTCTGGTGATGGCAGAATTGTTATAGGTAGGTACCTAAATAATTTAATAAGATCACAAGAGCAATATTTTATTTTAGAAGCTGCAAAACACGATTTTAATTCGCATGGGGTAGAACTAAATCCATGGTTAGTTTTATTTTCCAAATTTAGTGCATTTAGAGAAGGTGCTGCAAGTAGGGTAAAATTTTATAGAAAGGATTTATGGAAGTTTAATATATCTCAGTATGATAATATTGTTATTTTTGGTGTTGAACAAATGGTGAGTACAGTAATATATACTGTAACCTTTTAGTTTAGGTGGGTTTTAATGCACATGTCTGTGCTATTGCTGCTTTGATATTCAGAATCGTTACATAGTTGCCACGGTTATATACTATTTTTTAAATTTAGAAAAAAAAATTGAGTTATCAAAGATTCCTGCAAATTTAAATTTTAAGGTCAAGGTAATTTTTAGAATATTTAATTTTAGATTATTTTGAAGTATTTTTTACTGAAACACAGATTTCTTGTCCTCAAAAATAAATGGCATAACAAGAATGTCAGTGTAGACTGGTGCGGGACATGGGCATTAAAGTACAAGATTACCCAGTAATACTTTTTTTATCCATGTATCTATAACAACTAATAATACAACACCTTTATCGTAGATGAATGATTTGGAGAAAAAGTTCATAGCAGAATGCAAAGAGGACTGTAATATAATTGCATGCCGATTTCCACTACCAAATTTAATTCCTGTCAAAACTATTGGTCATGGAATAGATGCTGTATGGGTTTACATTCTTGAAAAAACTTGATTCTATGATATATCATGTAATGTAGATATTAGTTAAAAAAAGTGTATATATATTAAAATTTACTTAAAATGTTTTAATCTTACTAAACATCTTGTCTTCAGCTATGGGAGATGCTAGGAAGCACTAGATTATTTCGAGTTAATCAGCAGAATGTACAAAGGAACATAGTCATACATGCCAACCTCGAAGATAACATCAAGCTTCTGCTGTCAACACACTTCCCTGACTCAGTCATCACAGACGTGGCCGACTGGGCAGGGGAAGAATACAACCCATCTGTCTGTGATTGGCAAACTGCCACACACATTGTAGATGATGAAAAAATTAAATTGACAATATCCAACTTCTCTCCATTTAAATCGCCATGACCTGACGGTATCTATCTAGCCCTACTTCAGTGGGGTCTGGAAGAACTCACACCGTACTTGGAGGATATATTCAGATCTTTGTTAGCTCTGAGGTATATCTCAAAAAAATGGAGAGAGGTAAAAGTGGTAGTCACACCCAAATCTGGAAGGATGGATTACACTGTCCCAAAAACATACCGACCAATTAGTCTGACATCGTTTTCCATGAAGACATTAGAAAGGCTGTGCTAAAGGTACATAAGGGATGCAGTGATTACATCAACGCCACTACACCCAAACCAACATGCATACACCACAGGCAGATCTACTGATTCAGCCCGTCATCTAGTTGCTGGCTGGATAGAGAGATCCTGGACAATAAGGAGTCCGCCTTGGGTGTTTTCATAGACATAGAAGGTGCTTTTGATAAAACCACCTTTCACAAGATAATACACTCACTAACCAACAAGAATGTTCCACAGATGGTTAGTGAGTGGATACGTAACATGCTCTCAAAGCGAGCAGTAAACATAAGTGTAGAATATGTGAATATAAGAGGTTTGGTTGTGAGGGGATGTCCACAGGGAGGGGTGATATCACCTCTACTGTGGAACATGGTTCTTGACATCATCAGCCACCTCAATAATGACAGTCACTACACAATAGCATATGCAGATGACCTGGTCATTCTGCAAACAGAGAATTTTGATAACATACTCTGCGAAAGAATGCAAGTATTTCTTAAAATTATAGAACAGTGATGTAAGGACCATTCACTGTATCAACCCTGAAATGGTCCTTTTCACAAGGAAACGGATGAAAATGGAATTAAAACCTCCAGAACTCCTAAACACAAAACTAAACTTCGTAACGGTTGGAACCGATATTTCGGACACAATCACCTCTTCCTCAAATGTCATTTGTGGTCTATGCTTTACGTGTGTCTTTTTATCCAACTGTTGCAGAACGTTGGCATTGGTGCGGTATTTACCTGTCTTTTATTTCATCAATTTATCAATGATTAACTAACAGCGCTGTCTTTTTATCCAACGTGATGCAATCGATGCAACACCATTCCATCATTTCAGTATGGTTTTTCAGATTAGATGGATTGCGGGAATTAATCAGAATTAAGGAGTTAATTAACTATTTGTTTTTTTTGTGTGAAAACCGAAAAAATTAAATTTTAAAAATATATGCGTCCAAATTAAAGTAAATAGGTACATTCAAATAAAATTATAAACACAAATTTTAATCCTAAATGTCAACTGTTACACAAACAAATAGATTTATGCCCAGACAACACATCAAATCCCAGAGATATCCGCAGAATATCTTTTGTGGATATCCAATATATCCACAGGATATCAGAAATATTCCGTGGATCTAATATGGATATCCAAATGTCCGTCTATATCCAGAATATAGAAGATATATGGATATCCAGCAAAATATCTAATGAGTATCTTCCAGACAATACAAGAAATCCCAGAGATATCCACAGAATATATTCTGTGGATATCCAACCAAATGTCTATATCCCAGGATATAGAAGATATTCAGCAACATATTTTATCTTTAGTAAAGGTTCATGAGTAATCAATGATTATTGAATAAAGTCGAAAGAAAATAGCAGAGATAAAAAATATTTTCAACACTCTGCCTTTGATTTTGCCCACTAATGAGAAAGTTATCCTTATTAGGACTCTTCTGCAATAAATGGAAATTCTCGACTCCAGTCTCTAATGGAGTCTAATTGTGAAACAAATTTCGATCGAACTCAATTACGGCGGGTCGAGAATGAGTAGATGCGAAAGTGGTATCGCCATCTATACTTAGTAAGCAAAATCAAATAACACATCTAGTGGATATCCACGATGGTTTGCGTTCGCGCATAGACTTTGATATATTTAGTGGATGTCCATGGGATATTGAATACACCTTAAAAAAATTAATTTTAAATATCTGAACGGTACTATTAGCCACAATGGAGTAATTTTTTAATAATTTGCTATATAATTACTATTATTTATGGACATTTGCATGTCTATAAATTACATCTCATGGATATAAAATAGATATCCACCATGGACTGGACATTCAGTGGATATTGGGATATTCAGTAGATATCCAAAGGATTTGGTGTGCTGTCTGGGTAGATATGGCAATCCTGTGAGCCTTGTTGTCATTGACAGGGTCAATGATACATTGATATATTGCTTTGCAAGTGCTCATTAATCAGAATCGAAAATATTTTGAGTGTTGAAAATATTTTTTTTACTACTAACATGAGAAAGCACCATTATTTACTCCATTCCTCTAATGAGAAGTAATATTTCTCACCCTAGGTAAATAATGATAATAAAAAAACACCTAGGTAAATAATGAAACTAAAGGTTTGTTCCAACAGCGCCTTTCTGATGTGTCTTTGACTCGTGCATGGATGCATTCGTAAACTTATCACTGCGCATGTCAGTCCGTTTATTCGTCCGTTGTTTAATCAGCGACTTGTCCTTGTTGGAACGCAAAATGCAATGGAATTTGACAAACCAAACATATGTTTGGTCAATTGGTATTTTAAAATTATTTAAAATACAACAACATACATTTATTTAGCTGTCTCGAACGCTGCTCTATGTGAATGTATAATTTTGAAACATTAAGATTGTTTATTTTTATTAAAAATAAGTATGCATTTTACAAAAAAAATCCGCACACAAAAATTATTCATTTCAATTAAAAGCAATAGAAACCCAAGCCACTCCAAGCTAACTTAAAATCTCAACAATTACAAAAAAATATCACGAACGAGAAGAGACGTTCAAATGCGCATGTGCTGATAAATTGTACAAGCGATGAAGCTCTGATCGTTTTGACAATCCGCCGACTCATTCATGTACGAATTAGGCATTCCAAACTGAATGGCTACCAGTCACGCCGTGCTATCAAAATTATGGCAACCCTTTAGGCCTGGTGATTTGACAAGGTCAATGAAATAGACAGTTACATAGATTGATCATCCATATTTTTCAAAATAAACATAAGCTTATGCCTTGAAGTAAAAATGTAAGCAATTATTTTTTTTTTAATATCTAAAGGCTAAAAATTGGTTTTAAAACACATTTTTGCTAAACAGATTCAAATTAATAAATATTTGCCAGGCAATATGGCCGTTCGTAAACGACCAGCTTTGAACAATCTATATAAACTATATATGTATCAGTGACCCTGTTAATGACAACAGGGTTGCCATATCTAAACTGTCATTACCCACTGGTAGCCATTTGGACAGGTCGTTGGAATGCCTAATCAGAAAATACGTTGGAACGTTTTACCGTTGTATGAAGATCATACAACGGTTTTACTGACAGTTCATCGGATCATCCGTGACTTTGTAGGAACAGACTATTTTCAATGCGCATGCGTCTAACGTCCTTCTGATGATCAGATTCGCTGTTGGAACAAACCTTAAATTTCATTAGTTTCATTTTGTTAATTTGACCATAGATCTCCCATATCTATGAATTTGACAACTAAACTCCCAACTACTTGATATTTTGGAATATTTGAAAAATAAGTAGGAAATAACTAAAGCTGGGTTCATCAAATCAAATATGATAATATATATCAGTGTAAACAGTAAAAATATATATTAACTAGGAAATTCAACACCGGCAATAGGCTTTAAAAATTATTAATTAATACCAATAAATCTATGTCATTAAAATATCAAAAATGCAATGGGATATTTCCTAGAATCATACCAAAATTTGACACATGCCAAATTTTTACATAAATAAAGCCAGTCTGATTAGAAACACGCTCCAGTCTGCTTGATATTTCGAAATATTTAACAAATTAGGCATTCCAAACTGAATGACTACCAGTGGGTTTTGACAGGTTATGATGTGGCAAAGTTATGGCAACTCTGTTGGCCTGGTGATTTGACAAGGTGAGTGAAATAGATAGTTACATAGATTGATCATCCCTATTTTTTAAAATAAACATAAGCTTATGCCTTGAAGTAAAAATATAAACAATTATTATTTTTTAAATATCTAAAGTCTGAAAATTGGTTTTAAAACACATTTTTGCTAAACTGATTCAAATTAATAAATATTTGCTAGGCAATATGGCTGCTCGCAAACGACCAGCTTTGAGCAATGTATATAACATACATGTATCATTGACCCTGTTAATGACAACATGAAAACAGGGTTGCCATATCTAAACTGTCAGTACCCACCTGGTAGCCATTTGGACAGGTCGTTGGAATGCCTAATTGTTAGGAAATTACTTATGTCAAAATTAAAATTGCTAATATATTAATGTTAGTAGTAAAAAAAATTCTATATATACCTCGGCTGAGAAAGCTATTATTTACCTCGCACATTATATCCCTCGGCGCTACGCGCCTCAGGATATAAAAGTGCTCGGTAAATAATAGCTCACTTCTCACCCTAGGTATATAATGTACTATTCTCTGCTATTTTCTTTCGACGTTATTTATTTATTTATTAATACATCCAACAGGCTTTATCAGCCCAATTACAGGAGTATATAATATTTAAAAATACAAAGTTTGAGAATACTTACTTAACTAAATTACATTCTGATTACCTAATTTGATACCAATCTGTAACATTGCTTTCTAAATTGGTAAAATTTTAGAAAAAATATATCAACAGAATACTGATTGACACTTCTACACATTGTAGTTAAAGGACATAGGGGTCTATTCTGTAATGTTTTAGTTAATTTTAACCACCAGGTCAAAAGGTTATTTATAACTATGACGTTTAAATTTTAACCCATATATAAAGATACCCATAAAATATTTTGCTGAATATCCGAATTCTTCTATATCCTGGGATATAGACGGACATTTGGTTGGATATCCATATTGGATATCGACGAAATATATTCTGTGGATATCTCTGGGATTTCTCGTATTGTCAGGAAGATACCCATTAGATATTGCTGGATAATCCATAGGATATCTTCTATATTCTGGATATAGACGGACATTTGGATATCCATATTAGATCCACGGAATATTTCTGATATCCTGTGGATATATTGGATATCCACAAAAGATATTCTGTGCAGAGATAAGGGAGATAAAGATAGGAAACGCTCATAAGAAGCCAATGCTTAACAACGACCAGCTTTATTGCAGTTAACATCTGACCCACTATGTGGCGCTGTCATCAATATCAAACAAATATTGCAGCGGGAAATTTAAAAATCTGATAATAAAGGTTGTATAAATATCGACTGCACTCTCACGTTCTGGTAAATAAATTTAAACAATGTAATTACGCTAAATTATTTATTAAAAAGAATACTACACTTACAGTCTATTATCGATTAGTTATTGTTAATCTATTTATGACAAATATCAAATCTTCTTTCTAACGTTTTGAAGCCATTTTCTTGTTCTAAAACGATAAATAATAAATACCTACTTTGCGACAAAAGTTGGATATCATTTGTGTTACATGACTAGATCTTACTTTGGTTAATTAAAGAACACCACATTGGGGTTGTTATTCATGTGGCATGTGTTACTAATGCAATACGTTCTCCGGCTTATTGTTATATTACCAAATATATTTATTGTCCTCAAATTATACACAAAAATAGCTACAACCATTTCATTTACTTCATTTAGAGGATAATACAATCTTGAACCTAAAATTAAAAATTTAAATTCAGGATTCTACGATATACATACAACTAACTGACATTTATATTTACAAACTGTCGACTGCTGTCCACGTCTACTATCTGTCTACAAACGACGTGTACCTTTAGTTAACATCTGAGACGAATAGATGACGCCATCGTTACTGCGGTCGCTGCGTTTCCTATCTTTATGTCCCTAATCTCTGATTCTGTGGATATCTCTGGGATTTGGTGTGTTGTCTGGGTATATGTCAATTGCCACGTGTCAGCGGTTTGACAGGTCGTTGGAATAACTAATATCACTAGAAGGAACATGCTCATCTATACAGATAGTAGACAAACACTACTCACCACCCTGAACAGACCACGAATTTATTCAGAATTAGTACTAGAATGTCACGAAGTTTTGGCCGAAGTATCCATCAACAACGTGGTCATCTTAAGATGGATCAAAGGTCACGCCACATCGAAAGGTAACCGTCTTGCTGATTCAATGGCCAAGAAAGCAGCCGACCAAATACTTTTTGGACCTGGCCCTTGTATTGGCCTGACAAAAACGATAGTGATAGACCTAATTAAAAAACATTCCCTTGCGAAATTCAAGGAAAGATGGGATGAAACAAGAAACTGCAGAGTTGCCAGGGAGCTTTTAAGTTATCCTGACAACACTGCAGCAAACAAATACGTGACTATGACTAGACAGAATCTGCGCCTAGACATTCTGACTAGTCATTGCCAAGTACAGAAGCATCTCCATATCATGGGGCTGTCAGAATCCGCACTCTGCAGAGGGTGCGAACATGAGATGAGACCATCGAGCATATCCTCTACGATTGCTCGACGCTCTCATTTATTAGGAGATTTGTGTTCGGCGAGTATCGGCTAACACCGGCCAGTATAAGAGAAGCACTTCTTAGCGACGTTGTCAACTACATTAAATCTGTAGACTGGCTCACGAACTAGGAGGTGGCTATCATCTTAGGAGGATGCATAATGGGCCTAATGAGGCCTAAGTGCTGTGGGGGTAACCCATCCTCCACACGTTACAGATAGAGATGGCCTAAGTGTCCTGGTTATACAGAGATGAAAGTACATAAACTCCATAGAAAGATATTGGTTCAAATAATGCTTTATTATGAAATTACAATGAATTAATACAGTCTGATGGTTACAAATAATCATTTAGTGTACATTATGAGCTTACAATAAAAATTGACAATTCCTTAATCTAAAAACCATTAAAAACAGTTAAAAATTAGACATATTAAATAAAAAACTATACATATAAAACAATTTTATCATTATCGAAGACTAAACATTATACACTATATGCAATACAGTAAATATACAGAAAATATGAACCTGATGTCCCACTAAATTTTAAAAATATAAATTGATATACAGGTTAAAAACAACTTCATTAATTATTCAGATTCTAAAGAGTTTAACATATACCACTGTATTTTTTATCATTATCGAGTGATTTATAACAATAGTAACGATAAAACTTAATTGTCAAGGTCTATAAAAATTCTGGGACATCTATGTGCACTCGAGATGGAAGCACAACTTGACAATTCCAAAATATTCCTTTTAAATTCCCACTTTTTTTTGTTAAATTAAATTCCTAAATCTATTTTGGCGCTATATCTTGTTGGCTCATCAGTCATTCTACAGCCATACAGTACATCTTGGAATGGTTTTATTTGGGAGCTTTAACGGTACCTATCCTCAAATTGAAGAAGTTTTAAAATCAATGATGCCAAATGTAAATAAAAAGCAACAATATTGACAAAATTCACAATAATTCAATGTGTTGGCAATTAAAAATCTAAAGAACATACCAATTTTTAAACATAATAAATACCGCTAGAGTTATATTGGGGCTGACAAATATTTAAAACATTAAACAGTAAATAGAGTGATAATAAACTTTCGCAATTACAGTTAATATAAGCCATTTTTTTTAATGACGGTTTCAGTTTTGCTAACACACATTTCAAATTTGTTTGAAACAGGAAGCAAGTTTTTTTGTTAAAAATATTAAATATATTATAAGAATTAGTAGTTATTCTATTTTAATATTTAAAGACTTTTTTCAAATATGAAATAAGTTTAAACAAAATAAAAGAATATTTACTTAAAAAAAAATTAAAAGCGTAACGCTACAAATGGTAGAATTTATGTAATTATTTTTTAATTAAAATATTGATAAAGCGAATAAAAAAAGTTTATTGTCACTCAACAGATAGTGGGTTTAAAATCGACACATATATAGACGCATTTCACATAATCAATAAAAAATTATTTTAACAATACATAACGATTTTTATTATATTTTTGTTTGCAAAATAGAGATAGATTAGTTAAATACTAGTAATTAATGTTTTAGCTAAAATTCCAAAATCGCCCCAATTTAATTTAATAATTTTTTAATTAAAATATTGATAAAGTGAATAAAAAAGTGAAACACCTTGACAAACTCGATAAAACTTAAATTAAAAACATAAATATAAAAATCACAGGTTAACAAATTAACTCAAAATTAACACTCATCATGTGTCACATATTCGCACTGTGTATCTTCTGCTGGACCGTATCCAACAGAATATCAGAATATTGTTCCATGATGTTAATAACGTTATTCGGGCCACTGGAACCTTTAGACACCAAGTCGTTGAGTTTTTTAACGGTGTCCGTTTGATTGACGTCTGTGTTCCCGTTGTTCTGCTTCAGTTCCTTTAAAATGGAATCGTGGAGGACTTTGAAAGTGCGTATCATGGACATCTTGACCCTGTCCATTCTGTCGATTTGAGATTCAGTGGGGTCTTCGGCTTCGCTTAGCCTGCCATAGAGTTCGACAACTTTATCAGCGGTTGAGGTTAGTTGGTCTATCAGATCGTCGCAGAGTTGATTAGAAACTAAAATACAATAAAATAATTGTTATTGAAAAAAATAGAAGTTAGATCTTTGTGGCAAAGATAAATTTAATGAACGGCGTATTTTTGATTTGTATTGTAATATCAGGACGAGAAGAAATGGAAAATAGAGGTAATAATTTATTTTAATCCTCCAAATTATATCGTAGCCAATTTGTAAAATCCGTCGTTTTATAAAATTAGACATTTTGCAAAAGGCAGCCAGATTCATTATTTTCTGATCTAGCTAGTTGGATTGTAAAATGCCTAGGTGTTTTATAAAATGAAGGTCAACACGCGGCCAGATTGTCAAATATTCAAAATTATATTCTGCTTGACATTCTGGCGGGTGAAATGTTTTAGTCGTTTTATAAAATACGAAACTTTAAAGTTAGGCCATCAAATGTATTATTTATGTATTTAATGGAACTAAACATTATAACGAATATTTTACATATTTGTTTAATAAATAAAACAAATGAAACTGAAGAACAAATTAAACTGTGGAACAAATAAAACTGAAAAACAAACGAACTTAAGATAAAACAATACTTGCTAAGCTTAAAAGAACCAATATTAGTCTTAGATCCGACCGTATGATATCTACACTGTGTTTTAATCAAAATACAATTTCTATAGATAATAATTATTATTGAATGAGAAATATAGTTTTGCTGAGTTTAATATTACTTAATTATTTCAATTAGAGATATTATTCTCTATTTTTGTCAAATACGTAATTATATTTCAATACATGGAGTGTAATGTAGAAATTGAGAAATTTGATTTTTTCAGTATTTTTGTTGGCAATGAAGTTATGAAATAGTGTTTTGATTAATTTTTATTTGTAATTCGTATTCTAAACATTTTTTGATTTAATGGACCTTACTCAATATTTACTTCACAGATATATTTGCACTTTTCCTCAAATTTCTCAATTATAGGTTATTTTAGAGAAATCATTTATATGACCGAAAGTATAGAGAATTACCTCACAAACAACTTTTATAAAAATAATTAATTATAAGAGAAATACATCTTAAAGTAAAAAAAAGTATTTTTAAAAGCACTTTTAAAAACAGAGGAGTGCAGAAATCGTACGATCAGATCTTAGAATATAAGCATATTTTATTTATTAGAACATGGACCACTGAAATGATACCTCTTGTGGCATTTTTCCCGTGTCTTAAAACCAAAACCAAGACATTTGTTTGTACAGCATTAAACTTTAATAGGTTTTCACTGGCTTTCTTTAAAACCTTGTCCTCCAAATTAAAAACCATTAGAAATAACTTCTTAACGTAATACTGGTATTTTCTGAATTTAAGTTTGACGTACCAACTGAGTTAAGTTGGTCCATAGAAAACCATCGATTTAAAGCCCATGTTCAGTTCATATATGGTATACTCCATTTCGTACATCAAGAATAGTTTTTAACATAGATCAGTGGTCGCCAACCTCTCAATGTGTTGAGCTACTTTGTTAATTTTGGAATAAACAGCGAGCTACCCACACGGAAGCCACGTAACGCAACGTAAATGAAATAATCCACAGTTAATTTATCATTATATGTATTTATTTTACTATTTAACTGGTAATACATAATACATAGGTACTAATAATAAACTAATAACAAAATAACTAATATTACTAGTACGTACTTGTTCATAGCTACATTCCTACCTACCAAACGAAGGTGTTTAAAAAATAAACACAAACTTTTATCCAGCCACAACGGCATGTCACGTAAGATTTAAAAATAGTTAATAATAACAACAAAAAAGTAACGCACTATCATGAACATAAACATTGAAAAATAAAAAAGCACGTTCAATGAGAAGGCTGACACTCAGACTCATCGATAATTTTTTTAATGTTTGCAGTATAATTTGATACAGCTATTCGAATACAATTATCCAAATGTTCATCTGTAAGTCGATTGCGATATTTGTTCTTAATAAACTTCATATTGGAAAAAGAAGATTCAAACAAATAGGTTGAACTAAATAATGCTTTCACTTTCAAGGCAACACGGCATAGAACTGAATATTTGTCTTTACTTACAATAGGCCAGATACATTTGTTACTTGAGACTAACGATTTTAAGGCTAAATCATTTTGAAACTCAATTACTTCCATTTCTGTTGCAGCGATGTCTTCGCCAAAGTTCTGCATAACACAAGTTGCAACAACAAACTGCGCTACTAAAGCCATTTCGTTGAAATCCTTAAAACGATTTTTGAAGTTATTCTTCAGGGTAGAAACTATTTCTACATGATATTTGCTGTCATAGGGTTCTAATGGATTTTGAGATATTTTTCTGAAAGAATAGGAAAATGCTTGGCATCGCTGTTAATTAGGTTTTGTTCCCAAAACTCCAGCTTTTTGATAAATGCTTTTATATCAGAAATCATTTCCGCTAGTTCTTTGTCTCTCCCCTGAAGCTGCAAATTAAGTTCGTTTAATTTCTCTGTAATGTCCACGAGAAAACCAAAATCTCTAAGCCAGATTGAATTTTCTAGTTCCGGAGTCGGTTCATCGCGTTGTTTGAAAAATTGAACTATGCCAGATAGGACATCATTAAAACGTTTCAGCACCCGTCCTCTACTTCAGTGCTCCGCAACCTTTCCTCATCTGAGGCACACCAAACTGCTCCCTAGAATTTCGTGGCACACCAAAATCTAAAATATATTTATAGCAGTGGCGTAGCTAGGTCGGGGGTCAGTTCACTCCATGTATACTAATTATTTATGGATGTCCAAACTACCTTAGTTTTTTTTATTGTTTTAAAATGTGAAGAAGCCCCTTTCAGATTTGGGGCATCAAAATTTTCACTCAGGACATAATACATATTTTTTTTTTATTTTTTTTTATTATTCAGATAGAATGAAAAATACAAATAGGTACATACATGAGAACTATACTAAATACTAGGTAGGACAGGTAGGTATACTAAATTTACTTCTGTTGACACGTCAATAGTAATAAATATTTTGACATGATGATGACTGATTAATGTGATACCTGCGCTTGCTTCGTTGAACACAAAAGTTTTATATTCGGCTCAATTTTAGACAGCGCAACTCTCATTTCTTGGTCAAGATCTTTTAAGCATGACCGTTTATCATTTTTAATTAATACAAGCGTTGAAAAACTTTGCTCACATAAATATGTTGTGGAAAACGGAAGTAGTGTGAAGATGGCCTTGTCGGTGATGCGTGGATATTCTGTCTTGATGGAAATCCAGAAAACATCTAACGGAACTTCGTCGAATTTAAGTTTTAGGGTCATATCATTACTTAATTCTGTGAACTCCTCTCGAGTTTGCAATGGCAGTGCTTCCGTGGAACTTATTGCATTGGTTGCGAAAGGATTTCGAATCCAATTGTATTGTTCCGTGTTGATAGAATGGAAATAGTATTCAAATTTTTGTTGAAGCATACTTAAATGTTGTTGGGCCAAATCCACAATCAACTGCTTGTTTTCGATCGTACTGTGGTTGGTCCTGTGATACATTTCTAGACATCCTTTTTGCAACTGTTCCTGCCAAAGTTCAAGTTTCTTTTTGAACCCTTGTAATTTATCGGAGCACGTCAATATATTTTCATTCCGTCCTTGCATTTTTTTATTAAGTTCATTCAGATGTTCGAATATATCCGCCATGTATGTAAGTTTGGCTATCCAGTATTCATCATGAAGGTGCTGGCATAGATCGTACATATCTTGACTTGAAAGAAACTCACGCACTTCGTAGCGAAGTTCAAACAGTCGAGCTAAAACTTTTCCCCGGGATAACCAACGAACTTCTGTATAAAACAGTAAGGATTCATGTTCGCTTCCCATTTCTTCACAGAGTATTCCAAAGATTCGCGAATTTAAGGCTCTCGATTTAATTATGTTTATGATCTTAATACATTCATTCATTGTGATCGAAAGCTGTTCGGGCAAATTTTTGACCATCAATGCTTCTCGATGTATGCAGCAATGTGTAATTTGTATTGACGGATTTTTTTGTTTTACACAAGATACAAAACCTTTCTTACTGCCCATCATTGCAGCAGCACCATCTGTACAAATAGCAACGCAATTGGTCCACTGAATATTATGTATTTTAAAAAAATTATCAGTTACTTGGAAAATTTGTTCACCGGTAGTTCTCTCTGGAACCTCCTTACAAAATAAATAATGTTCTTTAATAGAGTCCTCGTCAACGAAACGTACAATAGCCATCAGTTGTGCTTTATTTTTAATATCGGTTGATTCGTCGATTTGAAGCGCAAAAATTCCAGCCGAAATGATTTTTTTAATTAGTGTTCCCAAAATATCACTTGACATATCTTGGATACGTCTTTTAACAGTATCGGCCGACAAAGAAACTTTACTCACGTCCTTAACTTCGTTTGGCCCAAGCATAAGTCTAACAATTTCCATGCATGCTGGTTTAATAAGCGTTTCACCGATAGTGTGCGGTTTTTTTTGTTGTGCAATTAATTTTGCAACAAGGTAGCTTGCTTCTAATGCCTTTTCAGAAACCGTAACCGCCGATTTCATAAACTGCTTTTGTTTCTTATTTTGATCCAAGCGCCGTTGGAAAAATTGAATGTCTTTTTTGACGCAACTGGGATGATTTGTGATCAAATGACGGTTTAGTTTGCTGGGTACCATTGCTTCATTTGACAACTGTTCACCGCAAATGACGCATTCAGGCTTTGGAGCCGCTTCGTCGCCACACCAAGTGAAACCATATCGAAGGTAGTCTTGATTGTACTTCCTTTTCAGCACCTTTTTTGCTCTTTTTGCAGCACTTATGCTGGAGCTTGTGCTAGGTTCTTCGTCATCTGCTCGTGATTTCAGCAAAAATTTATCCATATTTGAAGCACTATAGTTATTTATAAAAGTAGATACTGCAACAAAACTTAGTCCAGTTCACTTATTTATAAGGCACAAGAATTTATTTATATAGCAATTCACTATTTATTTCACTCTACGATTTATTTGTTTGCCCGCGTATTTATCTGATTCACTTGACTATTCGACTCTCTCTGAGTCTCTGAGCGACGACAGGCGCGCTTATATAGGCAGTGGCGATGTTCAGGAAAACATCGAGTCGCGCCTCGAACGGCACGGATCTTTCTAGTTTAGTCGCCTTCGAGAATCAAGCCGCCGCGCCGCGCCGATAGACGGATAGACGTTTACCATCGGCGCTGTTGTCAGATTGCTTTATTTTTCGCGGGTCTCGCTACAATACGAATCTGATTCGTATTGTCTGCAAGAGCGGCACACCTCAAGTCGGCTTACGGCACACCAGTGTGCCGCGGCACACCGGTTGCGGAGCACTGCTCTACTTAACCATCGGACTTCAGAGTGAAGGAGTGGGTCCCCGTATTGACAGTCAACTTCATCGGCCAAGGTTTTGAATAATCTTCTTTGTAACGCTTGAGTTCTAATCTTGTTCACAATTTTTACCACTTCATAACGTTGTTTAGTTTCAGGAAATTTCCACATAATGCTTGCTGATGGATAATGCAGTGGTAACAGAGAAATTGCGGAAAAGTTTCATCTTTACGACATAACGCCACCAGATCCTTATCACAACCCACCATAGCTGGAGTGTCATCGGTTGTCAAGTCTACCATTTTCGATATTGGAATTTTCTCGGAAGAAATAATATTTTTTAAATGAGAAAACAACTCCTGTCCAGTAGTGTCCTTTCAGTGGAATAAACTTCAAAAGATCTTTAATCGTAAAATCACTAAAAACAATCCTGACAAACACGACCATCTGGGCAGTGTCAACGACATCTGTTGATTCATCCAGTTGAAGTGAAAAATAAACACAGTTATCCAAGTCAGTTCTTAACTGTAAAAAAATATCATTGCTCATTACTTCTACACTCATCACTGTATTAGCAGAAAGTTGCATAGATTTTATAGCTGAAACTATCTCGTCTTTATTTCTAAAGTTGGCAAATAACGAATCAGCAGCTTCTAAAAACGCCTGTTTTATCATTTCCCCGTCTTCATAAGGTTTCTTTTTTTGTGCAATTATCTGGGACACACGGTACGATGCTTCAGTTGCAGCCTTATTTTTGTCGAATGTTCTTAAAAATATTGATTGTTGTTCAATTAACTGCTTTTTTAACTGTTTCAGTTTCTCCTTTCTGGCGGCAGAATGTAGTGGGAATGATTTTTCAAAATTAGAATGTACAGTTTTATGATGTCTCTCAATATTTCCTTTTTTAGCAACGGAGACCGAAGTATTACATAACAAACACACATTTTTATCTTTAACTTCTGTAAAAAAGTATTGTTCTTCCCATTCCGAATGAAAGTGGTATGTCTTTACCTTCTTACAACTGCTTGCCATAATATTATTTTTTGTTGTTCTCTACTAACTCAACCGCTGGACGTTGGTTACGCGTTCAGTTTTAAACTAAGCGCAATGTCGCCGCGCCGTGCGTATTTATCCCGTTCAAAGCAATCTTGATCGTTCTCGAACACTAACGCGCTGGTCCGGCCGGTCGGTTCTAGCCGATTCTAGCTTGATGGCGTCAGCGGCAGATCGCTCACCGCAACGTTGTCGCTGTTTATGTTTAATATTATGACAATTAGATTTTTTTGTGGAATTTTCGGAAGCTTCTCTGATTTTTGCAGTTTGTATTTTTTAAATTAAAATCGTTGTGAGAGCTACCAGAATTGCCTCCGCGAGCTACCAGTAGCTCGCGATCGACAGGTTGGCGACCACTGACATAGATTATCTGTTATACTCCATTTCGTACATCAAGAATAGTTTTTAATATAGATTTAGGGTCAAGCGGACTCCTGGAAATGTTATAAAAACATGCTGCCTCCCCCCTGCAAATGTCTCCATTTTTTTATGATTTGGACCATTTGGTCAGCTACACGTTTTTGATCTATTTTGCTCTGTGTTTTCCATTATGTTTTCTTTACAGAAAAGATTACACTGCCATTTAATGTTATCACTTACTGCGAAATTACACATTGTACATGTAGTTTTATTTTTTTCTTCTGCATTTTAATTTATACAGTTGTTACCAGCCAAAATTAAATTGTTCATGTAAAAAATCGGCATTTTTACAAGACCACTGAAACTCCTTACCTGCCGGAATGTCAAATAGAGGATAATCTTAAATATTTGACAATCTGTCCGTGAGTTGACCGCCTTTTTATAAACCAGCTAGCCAGATAGTAAAAAAATGAAAGGTAAACGACAATTTGACAATTTGGCCGCTATTTATAAAACGCCCAGTCAATTTATAAAACGACGCGTTTTGTAATCTGGCTACGACATATACATATTTAGATTATGTTTATTTGTTTGAAACAAACATGCATAACTCCAATTTATATAAATACAATTTAACATCTTTGTAAATGTTCGACTCTAGCATGTATATTTTTAATGTTATAAAGTCTTATCTGCAGCAAAAATGCATGTATCACATTCAAAATTAATTGTAATATCTACAAACTCGGCTGTGTTTTTAACAAAATTTCCGTATCTAACATATTTACCATAATTAGCCGTCTGGTAATTATTAAAATATTACCGCTCACTATAATATTATACCCAAAGAATGCTAAAAAGATTTTACATTCATTAATTTTATGTGGCTATGTTTAACTTGCGTTTTCTCCTTTGTTCGATGGCCATGTCTTACAATAATACCCATCTTTTTCAAATTTGAAACATATATGAGATTCACCAATGAAAAGGATTAAACTATCCAAGGAACAAGAAGAACTTTGACAATGTTAGTATTAGGTTTGTTCCCGAAGCGAGTTCCAAACTTGTTACAAACATTATCTGATACGCATGCGCCAGCAGAATAATGTTCGATGAGTTCTGAATAAATGTGTACTGGAACGTTAAAAAAAATTAATGTTTGAGACTTTTTGAAATACGAAATATGGGTGGACTAGTTTGGCTCTATCTAGCTTTTTCATTTGTTTTATGACAAATTTCTGTTATTTTAAACCTATTTTTCGACATTTCTTAAAAATTTAAATTTAAAAAGGTTGTATTCCGTAAAATAAACACTTTTTGAGACTTTTTGAAATACAAAATATTGTTGGACTAGTTTTGGTCTACCTAGCTTTTTCATCTGTTTTATGACAAATTTCTGTTATTTTTAACCTATTTAGCGTTATTTCTTAAAAATTGAATTGTGAAACGTTTGTTTTCCATAAAACACTTTCTGAGATTTTTCGAAATACAAAATATTGTTTTACTAGTTTTATTCTATATAGCTTTTTTCATGTTTTTTCTAAATTCAATACGTTTGTTTTACGTTAAATAAACAAATTTTGAGATTTTCCGGTATACAAAACATTTTTGTTCTAATTTTTGGTCTATTTAGCTTTTTCATCGGTTTTATGATTATTTACCGTCATTTTCCTATTTAGGGTCATTTCTTAAAAATTAAAATTTAAAATATTGTTGGACTAGTTTTTCATCTGTTTTATGACAAATTTCTGTTATTTTAACCTATTATGCGTTATTTCTTAAAAATTGAATTGTGAAACGTTTGTTTTCCATAAAACACTTTTTGAGATTTTTCGAAATACAAAATATTGTTTTACTAGTTTTGTTCTATATAGCTTTTTTTAATGTTTTATAAAAAATATCTGTTTTTTTAAACTATTTAGCTTCATTTCTTAAATCCTAAAATTCAACACTTTTGTTTTCCATGAAATAAAGACTTTTTGAGATTTTTTGAAATACAAAATATTGTTTTACTAGTTTTGTTCTATATGGGTGGACTAATTTTGGTATATCTAGCTTTTTTATCTGTTTTATGACAAATTTCTGTTATTTTTAACCTATTTTGCGTTATTTCTTAAAAACTGAATTGTAAAACGTTTGATTTCCATAAAACACTTTTTGGGAATTTTCGAAATACAAAATATTTTAGTTCTACTTTTGGTCTATATAGCTTTTTCATCGGTTTTATGATAAATTACCATCATTTGCGGGTCTATTTGGGGTCATTTCTTAAAAATTAAAATTTAAAAAGGTTGCATTCCGTAAAAGAAATACTTTTTGAGACTTTTTGAAATACAAAATATTGTTGGACTAATTTTGGTCTACCTTGCATTTTCATCTGTTTTATGACAAATTTCTTTTATTTTTAACCTACTGTTTTAACTAAATACAGGTTATTCAATTATATTAAAAAAAGATTTTGAGGTTATACTTTACGATCAATTCAAAATTACACAAATAAAAAGTACCCTCCTTATTATATTTTTTGCTGTTACAGCGTTGTATAAGATTTTAATTAAAACTAAAGATAATAGGCACTCACAAAACTAACCAAAAACCCAATTAAAAACAAAAGAGAAAAATAAGGAAAATGATTTTAAATAAGCATGCGTGAAAGTAAAAGTTCGTATTTTATTTAGGAACTATTAAAACTAATAACATGTTATGAACAAGTTTTTAATCTTGCGGAAACACCAAACAAGTTCAATTTGTTTGGAACTTTGCTCTGCTGGAACAGTTATTTTGTACTGCGCATACTTAGTATGTCAGGAACTCGCTGCAGAAAAAAACCTATTACTTTACACGATGTTTGATTTTCACAACCACCCTAGATTTAAAAGAAACTGAACGGCATACATACAATGTGGATGACATTTATGGGCAATTTCAGTAATTTTATATCGCCAATAAATCACTAACATAAATATCCTATTTATATTTTAATGATTGTTGTAATTTAAAAAATAAACAAATTCAAAGCACATGCAATGACAATTGAAAACGGTGAGGAATGAAATGGGGACTTACTTTCCATCGATGAGTAACTCTCGCTAGATTCGAATACTTCGTTGGTAAGGGTGTCATCAAAGTGAATTGTGTGCCTTAAAGCTATAAAAAACAAAACGAGTGCAAATTACAGTTACAAAAAGCGTGATATAAACACCAAACTTATATGGAATCATCTATTATTTTTCATAATTTTTGAGATGTTTGAACATTTTTTGTTTACGAATATCACTCAGTCCTCACCAAAGACTTTTAATGAGAATTAACCCACATGGCAATAACATCAATCAATTAGTCGACAAAATAAACACAATGGTATTTTTTTTGGTTTCTGAAACAAAATGAGATTTAATTTTTTTTTTTTAATAACCGAAAAGCAAAAACAAAATTGGTAATTTTAACAATCCATGTTACCACCTCTAGCCCTTATGCAAGCTTCTATTAGCCTTGGCATGCTTCGTTATGATTTAGGTCTGGTGAACAAGCAGGCCAGTCTAAAACAGTGACACTTTTCGTTTCAAGACATTCTCTAACCACTCTGCTGATATGGGGAGGTGCATTATCGTGCATAAATTATCCCCAATTGTAGCTCTTCAAAGCCTAATGATTGGTTCTAGCACTAAATCAACATACATTGGACCGGTTAAAGTTTGTTGAAGTGGTAACAATGGAGTTTTTGCTTCCAGAATAATACCGCCCCAGAACATTACAGTTCCTCTTTGATATCTTGGGACAGATCTGGCAGCGTGGAGTCTCGCTCATCTTCCTGGAGTTCTGAGAACCCGAATTCAGTGGTCATCTGATTATAGGCCAATTCTGGTCTCATCCGAAAAAATAACATTTTGCCAATTCTCAATTGTCCAGTTTTGGTGTTGAAGTTACCAATTTAGCCGGTCAATTTTATTTTGCCTAGATAACAGTGGGACCCGTAACTCTCTCTTATTACTGTACAACCCACGAGCGCGAAGTCTTTTGCTTAGGATTTCAACTGAAAAGTTCATACCTATAGCTTCCAGAAGTTGTCGTTGTAGCTCTGAAGGAAAAACACCGAGATTTCTTCTAACAATTTGGCACACAAAGCGGTCCTGTTGTTCAGTTGTGACTCTTTGACTACTTTGTATGGGCCTGTTCTTTGAGAGTTCCAAGTACCTTTCATATGTTTTCGATACAACACCCTGAGTATCGCCTTCTACCTCCGATATGTCTCATTGGGACATTACTTGTTCATTGAGAGCAATAATTCTTTCCCTCCGCACATCTGTTAGACCAACATAAGGCATTCTGTTTGTTTTTTGGACAGAAATAAAATTACCGAAGGACCGTGATTTTACTTCTGAATACAAAATTCACAAGATAATAAATCGCAGCAGTCGTTTCTTCTTTATTATCATGTACTCGCGTAAAAGTAGGACTAAAAACGCAGAAACTTCGAACTTTGGTCGGAAAGGTCCGATTTGGCAATTTTTTTCTGCAAAATGTTCATTGAGACATGAGATTCTAAGTTCACCAAAATCTAGATGCCGCTCGGCCTCCCTCCCGCCCAAATTCACCCCAATTGGGGAGAATTCTCGGCTTTTTTCAACAAGCCACATACTTTCTAAAACTGCAGTCCCAAGCGGGGCAAATGTTCCACTCGGGGGGTTTGAAGTGCCCTGAATCCATTATTTGGGTTAGGTCGCCTTTGCGACCTTCCCAGGGGTGTGTGATAGGGCGTCTGGGGGTCTAAAATATAAGATGTCCGTGGAAATGTGTTTGGGCTGCCAAGTTGCGTCAGGGGGGTTTAGAAGGGCGGAGGTCTCAATTTCATCGAGAATTAAGCCTTTTCAAACCATCAGAGCCGTATACACGGGGCCCATGAGGTCTCAAATTTCATGATTACGCGGGATTGAATTTCAGGGCACATAATTGGTTCGCGATAATGTTATAATAATAATAATAATAATAATAATAATAATAATAATAATAATAATAATAATAATAATAATAATAATAATAATAATAATAATAATAATGTTTATTCAAAAAGAAATAGTGTTTTACAAGAACAAGATAATGATAATACAATCAGATACAAATAAATAAATATATATAATTTAATTAACAAATTTTTATCGAATAAACATGGACCACCGTACGACTCGCTTATGACCTACACAGGTTGCGCGCGAGTTTTCTTGTTTAATTCCATTATTTAAATTCAATTTTTTTTTTTTTTTTTTTTTTTTTTTTTTTTTAGATATTATTGTACTTTTTAGTTCTAATTAATTTATGTCTCTTTCAATTAGAGAATGAATAATGGACCTTTCAACATTTAAAATAAATGATTTAATAAATGATTTTAGAAGATCTATTGAATTGATTGATATTAAATATATTTTATACACGTTCGGCAAAAAATTGTAGATTACGGTACTTAAAAAATTTAATGATCTCTGTCCTATGGTCTTGTTTCTTAGAGCAATTTGGGTATTCTCTTCAAGTCTATATCGGGTATTATAATTATGTTTAATTGTTTGAATTATGGATTTATTTTTATAAATATATATAACGACATTGAAAAAGTATGCTTGTCTAACATCCAATAGTGATGTTTCTTTAAATAGAGAATTAGATGGGTAAGTATT
This sequence comes from Psylliodes chrysocephalus, assembly GCA_927349885.1. Classification (NCBI taxonomy): domain Eukaryota; kingdom Metazoa; phylum Arthropoda; class Insecta; order Coleoptera; family Chrysomelidae; genus Psylliodes; species Psylliodes chrysocephalus. The sequence goes on from OV651815.1 coordinate 9,722,071, forward strand.
ATTTTTATTATAAATTATTTTTAAGAATTTCTTTTGTATTACTTTTAATTTTTTCAGATGAGTTTTTGAAGCAGAACCCCATGATAAGATAGCATAGTTGATTCTGGATTCAACAAGTGAATGATACATTATTTTAAGATATGCCGGTTTTAGAATAGTTTTCATGTATTTTAACTTATATAATAAGGGTCTTAAATTATTTGTGATGTTATTTATATGTATGTCCCATTTAAGGTGGGAATCTATAGTTACGCCTAGGTATTTAATGTTATTTTTTAATTTTATTATTTTGGTTCCTGTCTTATTGATTTGCAGCTCGGAAAACTACAAACTCTATATTGGGCAGCCTGTCATCCTGTGACCCAACCAGGGGTGTCCGAATGGGGTGCCGGGGCCCAAAATATGAGATTTGATATCAACATGTAAAATTGATATAATTCCGCCAGCGAGTATACTCCTTGGCCTTTTTGAGTCTCTGACGAACCCAGGTATGAGCGATAGAGGTTCCAAGGGGCCCCAAATTTAAATTCTCGTAAAATTCCATTTTCTCCTACAAAGTTGGTATGCTGAGGGTTTGTAAGAGTATAATTTTATGTTGCCCTGGCTTGCAAGCAGGCGACTCCAGAGCTCCACGAACGAGGGTGCTGAGGAGGTGAAACTATCAAGTTTCCCCTGGGACTCGATTTGATTCGATTTCATTATATAAAATTCATATAATTGCGCAGACCAGGTAGCTAACCAATGGTTTATTCGAGTGGCATTTAATCTCAGTCAATACAACGACATGCCCAGATCAACAAGGATATTATCTCGATGTTTAGGGTTGGGGCACTTGGCCATCACATCACACGAAATCTTGAAGGTTCTTAATTGCAATTCTTTATCAGAGTTATACACTCTTGATCCTCCCGGAAAAGGGTAGAGCGTTTCGATGAAACTTGACTTGAAGGTGTAAACCCATGGGACGCTTCTAAAAAAAATTCCGCGTGAAAATCTTTTTGGTGGGTTTCATGGCAACCGCGAAAATGCACCGAAAATCGTGTTTTTTGAGCTACCGGTCCCTTTTGTGGGAACTGGGTGCACTCGGGAAGGACTATTATGTCAGCGGTAGATGCCCTAGATATCCAAGGTGGCCCGAATTGGTGTTAAATTTTTCACCTGTCAACTGTCACTTTTTTATGACGTTTTGAAAATTTTTTTTTTGCTTTTTCGATAGTTTATTACAAACGAATAATTTTTTTAATATTTTTCCCAAACACCCTTTGCCTCTCTCTACCTCATCACGCACACAAAAATTTCCTCGGGCGCCAGTTTTTTTCGGCCAAATTTCGTATGAGGGGTTTCCGAGCGACTTTAAAAAATCGTAGCGTCCGAACGGTTAAAGCGATTTCGATAAAACTTGGCTCGAAGATGTAGACCCGTGAGATGCTTTTTAAAAAAAATCGGCGTCAAAATCTGTTTGGCCGTTTCCATGGTAACAGCGAAAAACTACCTAAAATCGTGTTTTTGGGCTATCGGTCCCTTTTGTGGGAACTGGGTGCACTCGGGAAAGGCGATTATGTCAGCGGTAGATGCCCTAGATATCCAAGGTGGCCCGAATTGGTGTTAAATTTTTCACCTGTCAACTGTCACTTTTTTATGACGTTTTGAATTTTTTTTTTGTTTTTCGATGGTTTATTACAAACGAATAATTTTTTTAATATTTTTTCCAAACACCCTTTGCCCCTCTCTACCTCACCACGCACACAAAGTTTCCTCGAACACCCCTGGTTGGGTCACAGGATGACAGGCTGCCCAAATTTATTTTTGTTTTATAACACTAACGCGTACCAATTCTGTGTCCTGAAATTCAATCCCGCGTGATCATGATATTTGTGACCCCATGGGCCCCTTTTTATACGACCCTGAGGGCTTGAAAAGGCTTAATTCTCGATGACATTAAGATCTCCGTCCTTCTAAACTCCCCTAGCGCAATTTGCGAGCCCAAATACATTTCCACTGACATCTAGTATATTGGACCCCCAGTGGCCCTGTCACCCACCCCTGGGAAGGTCGCAAAGGCGACCTGACCCAAATAATGGATTCAGGGTACTTTAAAACCCCCGAGTGGAACATTTACCCCGCTTGGGACTGCAGTTTTATGAAGTATGCGCCTTTTGTTGAAAAAGCCGAGAATTCCCCCCAATTGGGGTGAATTTGGGGGTAGGGAGGCCGAGCGGCATCTAGATTTTAGTGAACTTTGAATCTCATGTCTCAATGAACATTTTGCAAAAAAAATCAGCCCGATTGGACCTTTCCGACCAAAGTTCGAAGTGAAAACCTTCTTTGACGCGACTAATGTTTGTTTTGAACAAAAAGCCTTATCTTAAAGTTGGATATAAAATTTTTTCCTTACAAAAAGTTTATTCAGAAATACACAGTAATTCCATATAAATTTGGTTGTGTGTATTTAGTAAAATGGTGTTTTTGAAAATAATACAAAATAAATAAGAGCCATTATGTAACGATTGATAGGTAGAATAAAAAAAAACATTTTGTATTTAATTTTAGCTTATAAATCCTTTAAAATGACACCTGTGACACCTACAAAAAGCTTATTTATGTATAGTATATCAAGCATTCCAACGACCTGTCAAACAATAGCTGCCAGCGGGAAGGGCTCGCAAAATCTAAGGAGGTTGCGACATAGCCTTCCATCTTGGACGCTATTTTTATTTGAAATAGTAGTCGCCAAGCTTGCCAATTTATAGAAAATGTATGAGCGGTTTTTAAAAAGATATTATTTTTATTATATTCAATATAAAATATTTAAATTTAATAATTCATTATTTATGATTTCACGTATTGTAGATGGACTACATCGTGTGTCGCAACCCTTTAGATATATCAAACCTTAGCAGCGCGTTTCATTTGTTTGGAATGTTTAATAATGATTTTTAATAGCTTTTTTGAGGGTCTCATCAAAATTCACAGCTCCGAATACATGATATTTATAGACAGAATTAAGGAAATGAGTAAAAGATTAATAAAACAGAAATAAATCCAATACTTTAATAGGATAAGGGAAAAAGAAAAATGTAATTATAGGGAACCACAATCCATTTTATACTGTTGTTCGATGAAAACATAATAAGGAGAATAAGGAGAATTTATTAGAATTTGAAAATCTCACTTTTCAATATGTATAAGCATTTCAGTTTTAACATTTACGATAATTTTTAATTTTAACTAGTGATTCACCTAACACGGTTAATAATGAAATGTTTATTAAAATATATATGGTTAGCAAATATGATAATAGAATTAAAAAAACATACGTCGATTTTTCTCTTTGTTGTTCAAGTGTCGTCTAGGAGTAATCGCAGGTGGACCGTTTTCGAAAGACAGCGTTCTACTTCTGGGAGGGGCGGTAGGAGAATCTTCATCAGAAGTTGATATGTTGTCTGTCGTGCCCACTGTATTTAAATTACCTGAAAATTTATTAATCAGTTTTCGTCTACAATTACAGAAATATAGTACTATTTTTTTACTTTAAATATCAATTACAATTTGCTAAAAAGAATGTAAAGAATACATTATTGTTAGTTCTTGTGCCAAAAAGGGCAAAACAAACTAATATTACAGAAAAAATTATGTATTTTGTAAAAACGTAGTGTTTTTAACAAAATATTTATGCATATGAATATGCTCCCTTTTAATATAAAAGAATATGGATGAGGTTAATGGGAAGAGGACGTGTCAACAAGAATCTTTAACGCCTTATAATTTTACTTCTTTATCAAGGCTGAAAATACATATAAAACAACACAAAAGGTTAAAACAAAAAATTTTTTGTTCAGGTTTTACCATCTGAGCAACCCAAAATTCTACACAGCAAATAAAATTAAAACACAATTTAAAACTAAACAACTACTCGTTGAAATAGTATAGTGGATCCCAAGACAAGGAAACTTATTTTATATTTCCATTCGTACAGGAACTGTTCCAGTAGCTTAAAAGATGTTTTGTCAATACAAATGTTGTGAAAATACACCTGACTGAAAATTAAAAGAGATAGATGTAGAATGGAAAAAAGAAGTTAAATATCTAGGTCTAACCCTGGACAACAAATTTCTCTGGAACATACATGAGAAGGAAGTAATAAATAAGGTCAAACAAGCCCTAAAGGTATGTAAGAACATTGCGGGTAAAATTGGGAATGTAACCCAAACGCACTGCGATGAATGTATACAGCAATAGTGAAACCAATCATCACTTACGGGGCTGTAGCCTGGAGTAACAGAACTAATTTAGCTACTACGAGAGCTAATATCTCAATAGTATAAAGACTAGCCTGTATTTGCATCACCGGTGCAATGAGAACCTGGCTGCCGCACCGTCCACAATGGAGATGATCTTAAACCTCACCCCTCTATATAATCTAATAGTTTCAAGACCGAAGATACTTGGGAAATGCCCCAGGATGAAATGAGGAAGAAGTACACACAGAAGACATGCTATTCAGTGGTATATGGATTGTTCCAAAACTATAGAAGGAACTGGAATAGGAGTGTGCGAGTCTATAACCAGGCACTCTAAAAGTTTGGGAAATTTACGTCCTTGAAAAGTGTATCCAGTTTAACATTGCGATAAACTATCACAGACAAGAGATTATCATCATGCCCGATAGTCAAGCAGCCATCAAAGCGGTGAGCTCTTACATAATTAGCTCAAAAAAAAAGTTCTGGAGATGCCTAGAAAAACTGAATGAGCTAGGCGAGTTACCCTCACTTGGGTCCCGGGACATAACGGGGTAAAGGGTAACGAGATTGCAGATAGTCTCGCAAGGAAAGGGACTCAAAAACTTTTTATGAGACCTGATCCGTTCTGCGGTATTAGCAGTAACACCATATTAGGTGAGATTAAAAAAATTGGACAGTAGAAGAACCGATAATTGGAACAATCTCTTGGTACTAAGACAGTCTAAGATACTTCTGGGTGAATATAACCACAAAAGATCGGAAGTTTGTATATGCCTCAGCAAGAACATGCTATTCATTGTAACAGGGATATTTACTGGTCATTGCCGACTCAAAATACACCTCTGTAAACTGAGAGTAGAAGAAGATAGTGAATTCAGATACTGTGAGGATGAGAAGGAAGAAGAAACCTCCATTCACATTCCGATTGAATGTGAAGCTCTCCATCTGCAAAAACGGATAGTTGACCGACAAAATGTTTATCAAATACTTTCAACGATTCTTTAAAATTTTTCTCTTTCGGGTTTTTCTGGCAGGCACAAATTGTACATTAACCGGTAAGTAAGAGTCTTCTGATAATGAGTTGAAAAAAAAATTGCACGTTTTTTTGTTCCTTATTAATTCCGTTAGCACTAAAATAATTATTTAATCTTCATAATTTATCTAACCTTTGCGGCCTAGAGCCTACACGAGTTGCTTCGCAGAAAAATTATACATAAAATGAGAAAAATTAAAAAAAAAAAAAACAACTAATTTATCTAACCTGTGCGGCATGGAGCCATTGCAGGTTGCTTCGCAAAAAAATGTATATAAAATGAGAAAAATTAAAAAAAAAACTCATTTATTCATTTGTAATGTATAATTTTTAGTTTCGATCATTTGTTTCGATTTTTTTTGATTCGATCTTTTATCACTTTCAAACTTTTGTCATTCGAACTTTTATAGTTTCGAACTTTTGTACTTTTGATAAATTTACCAATAGAGTTAAAAACAAGTTCGTGAGGTCCTAGCAGTAGACAAGACTTTGCAGACTTTTTCCTTTAAAAACTTGCTAGTGAGATCCTTTGACGCCGAATCCCGACCGTCTGTATACTGGATGAAACATTGAATTCGTCATTGCAAAAATAATTATTGTTTACACGATATTTTAATTTTTTTAGAGTGAAGAAAAATACAAATCATAATAAACTAATTCTTTTTTACTATTTTTCATTTAACCCTTTGAAGACCAGTGGTTAGTAGGAGTAACCCACCTTTTTAAAATTTTATTCCGATATGCCTACTGGTTTCTCGCGTCTACCATGATGTATAATGTGTTGCCTGTACCTATTTTCACCAGTTCGCTAACGCCGTTCATTCGATATGCGGTATTTAGTTCGTTTTCTGATTTTGATGTGTACGTTAATACTTATAGGTTAGACTCCCGGTTTAGTGTGTTTTCTAAGATATTAATGCAAGTATTCTTGGAAAATGGCAGGTAAGTTATACATTATAGTCAAACAAATGCATTTTTAGTATTATTGAATAGAAATTTTAAAATATTTTGTTCCGGTGACCATATTTTGTTTGTGGTCTCTGTTGGTAACCACTAGGCTGATATTATACATATTTTTTAGCTAATGAAAAGTGTGTAAACGTTACAGAGATGTCTCAAAATCAAATTTGAACATTGATCGAAGAAATTCCTAGTGGTAATGAATCTATTATTGCCGATAATGAGGAACAAACCGAGAATGTTGACCAAAATCTAGATTTATTTGACATAGAATTGATGAAGATCGATTTTGAACCTGACAACCGAATGGAAGAGAATGGCTGTGACCCTGTTGATGACATTCCATTGTCTATACTTCTGCAAAAGTTATATGACAATAGAATTTCCTGGACAACTACAAATTTGTTACACATATGTAGATCCTTTTATAGAGCAGACAGGTCCCAAAGTGTGGAAACTCCACTCGATATGTTTATTCATTTAGTCCCAGAAGATCTAATGGACCGTATAGTATTTCACACTAATTTGTATGTTTTACAAGCATATTGTGAAAAAACATTTTTCCAAACCAATAAGTCTGAAATCAAAGTATTTCTAGGTGTAAATATGCTAATGTATTTGAAAAAAATGTCTAGTTATCGCGATTACTGGTCTTCCAGACCAGAATTAAGAGACTCATATATAAGTTCCGCAATATCAAGAGATAGATTTTCCTGGCTGCTTAGTAATTTGCATCTCAATGACAATTTCCTGCAACGCAAGAGAAATGAACCAGGTTTTGACAGATTGTATAAAATCTGGACCGTTATTGAATAAATTGTTTGAAACGTTTCTGAATGAATGAATGAATGAATCCCAGCGATTACCAATCAATTGACGAATCTATGATTAAGTTCAAGGGACGTAGTAGCATTCGTTAGTATATGTCAAAGAAGCCAACTAAACGTGGATACAAACTTTGGGTACGAGCCGATGTCACCGGTTACGTGTGAATTCCAGCTATATACCGACAAAGTTGATAAAGCAGTTCAATTCTGTAGAACTACAGCAAGATCTTCTTCAGGAAAAAATTTACTCTTGTGGGATTGTTCGTCGTGACAGAGTAAATCTGCCTGATTTTAAAAGTGACAAAATCCTACAAAGAGGAGAGTCTGACTGGAAAATTTCCAGGAATCGCGTGGCTGCATTTAAGTGAAAAGATAAACGCACAGTCCAATTTTTGAGAAATTATCATAACCCTTCAATAGTGGAAAAAGTATCAAGAAAGACAAAAATTGGAGTTGCAGAAGAAATAAATTGTCCTCGCTTAGTAAAAGACTACAATAAACATATGGGGTATGTCGACAAATTCGATTTGTTGAAGTCAATACATGAAATAGATCGAAAGTCACATAAATGGTGACAGGATTTTCTGGTATTTTGTCGATGCCTATGTGATGAACGCCTGTATATTGTACCAGTAGAGAACGCCTACGAAAACAATAAATTTAAAAACATTTCGCCTATCATTAAAAAAAGTGTGCCATTTGAAGTCAGATATGACAAATGTGCACATTTACCTCAGCGTTCTACTTCTCTTAGGTGTGCACATTGTAGCACCGTAAAAGACGTACATAGAACAATTTGAAAATGTGCAAGTTGTGAAGTGGAGTTGTGCCTCAACAAAGAAAGAAATTGTTTTACAGCATTTCACTCTAAGTAGCCGAAGTGCCTGATGGTTAGTAACGAAGACCACATCCTGCAGGACACAAGGACCTTCATATAATTATATGTATTTAGGTCAAAAGAATGTAATGAATAAAAGTTTAATGATTTGAAGTAGTTTTTTTCAAAAAAATTAATTCTGTCCTCAAAGGGTTAATTATTGCCGCTGGATCTTAAATATTGTAATATTAACAAAATACTTATTTAATTTCCAATTATACAGGGTTATTAAAAAGGTAAATACAAAAATATTTCAATTCTAAAGATAGCATGGACTGGATATAGAAATGATGAAATTGCTGTATAAAAAAGTTATAAGATCACATGATCAGTGACGATTATGGTACATATGATTTGAGATACGTTTGTACAATAACTTAAAAGTATCCGAACATTAAAAAAAAGATACTTACAAATTTGGCCACGGATACCGGATCCAAAATTTGTCGGATACATATAAAGTATCCGGATACTGTATCCGAATACAGAAGTATCTAGATACTACCAAACTCTGATACTGGATCACATTGAACGTTTTACTATGTTTTTAGACCTAAGGTTCAAATTTCACTTCTGATTAGACTGGTAATAAGATGAACTTAGAAATTTTAAGTAGGTCAGCCTGTATTTTATCTAATATTCTTATAAAAATACATTATAAAAATAAAATTTCGTCTTTACTTTTTATTTACGTACCAAAAAGGGCTAAAAACTACCTTCAATAAATATTCTTATAAAACTACTTTTTAAAAACAAAAATTTCGGTAGCAACAGTGGCTATTTACTTCTTATTTACATACGACTAAATTGTATGTTAAAATTTTTGTCCTTTCCTAAATGTATGTATGACATCTGTTTTCTGAAATATTTAGAGAAATCCCTTAATGCGGATCTGAAGTATTTAGCCTAAAGGATCATGGCAACTTCATGTCAAAACATTAATAAATACGAGTATTTACCGCCGAAATCGACTATATTTCTTATCTTTCATAACATTGGCAAGTATATACAATTTTTCCCGATACATCGGCATTTTTAACTTGAAATTGAGTAACTAAAATACTTTAAATTGCTAATAACACCAACCAATAATTCAAAAAACGGCGGTCCATGATGATTCAACTCACGCGGAGATGAGCGTGGAATAGAAATGTCGCTGCAATTCGGGTGGCATCGTGGAAACAATGATTTTTAATTGGTGGGTTACTTAAGGTTGAAATAGACAATATGCAGTGTGCAATGTTACATCTCCGGCATCTTTAATCTAAGATTATATAAAAGAAAACTATAAAACAGGGGGATAAGATGCCAAATCCAAAAATGTATGGATTTGACCTTATTGAAATTTCATTTTTATTTCCTCTTTTAGGCATGAAATCGGTGGCCATTTAAAAATTGTTTAACTAATATCTATGTGGTATTGATTTTGTTTATTTTCTAATTAATAAACTGAGTGTTCAAGCGATTTTCAACACCAGAAAATACTTCTAAAAATTAGGTTATTTTCTTCTGAATGGAAAAAATGCACGAAGATCTTAAAGCGACATAATAATAGTTTTTTGATCCTAAATTTTAGCAGACGGAATACTTACTGGCAGAATAAGAATGCTTCTTTCGGATTTGTAAAGATTTGTTATTGATCTTGTTGTGAGAACTGATGGTCGGCCTCATCAATCTCGAAACCTTCTTTTCTTGCGTTTCCGGATCGGAATCGGACTGGTTCAGCACCGTGGTCGATCTGCTGCGCGTTATCGAATTATTTTTGACGTACCTCGAGTTGTTCCTAGATACGCCATTGGAGGTGGTAGATTTCTTTCCTGAAACTGTTTGGGAGCGATTTTTTTAAAAATGTTTTTGCGTTTCTTTTTAAACTTTTATTTGAAACATACAGTTAGTTATACTTTTGTGATAATCGAAAATAAAAACAAAAAACTGTCTGTAATAATTAAAAAACGGATAAAGAGAAAAACGCCAAATCTTAAACATAAGCTTCGATTAATTAATTAGATTTTGGACATAGTCGGAGCATCTAGGGGGTATCTTGTAGGGGGGAATTTGTCTAATTTAATGCACATTTCTGTTATTTATGAAAATTCCCTAATATGAGTTGTTTTTGACATCATTCTCTAGAATTTTTATTGGATAAATGGTTTTCCTAAAATGAACGGTATTGGAGAAATTTTAAGAAATAATGTTTAGAACACATCAGATATTTTCTATAATGGAATAAACTCGAAATGGATTTAGTGTATTCTTTTAATGAAAAGGTCTAATAATTTCTACTTCGGACTTCCGTACATTATCCTAAACATAACATACTTTCGTCGGTTGAGAAGAATACTAAGTCCTTTTCTATTAGTTTTGAGTATTACGCATTTAAAAGTTTTATTGCCCTATAACGAAGACAATTCTATGCAATTTTTGTTTCCCATATGTTTTTTTAGGACATTGGATAGTATTGCATAAGCTACAAATAAATAGGACTTATAAAGAGTCAGATAGTGACAGGTTAAAGTGCCCCATTTTCACTCACAAAATATATAATAAAGATCAGATAAACATTATCTTTCTATTACCCTTTCATAAGTTTCTATGAAGCATATATCAATAACTAGATAATCACCCTTTAAAATTCGTCTTGGAGTCGCCCTTACGAAGCGGGTTGAAAAGTATATCGATTTGAAGTAGACTAAAAGGAAATTTATGAGTGATTCTTGGGTATAACATATGGAAATTTCGATTTTCCTTAACAGAAATTAAAATGTATTTGTTACCCATATTTTCACGAAATCCGTGTTCACTAAACGATCAACTAATAGAACTAAGCTTTCGAAAACCAAAGGCTTTTATGATTCAAATGGCTAAAAGGTTGAAATAAGAGCGTAATCTTGAAAGAAAAAATTGAGATTTTAACCGATTTTTACACACTAACCCTTAGAATGTATAAGTGACTCAAATGGATAAGTACATTTTGGGGTCCGAAAATATTTCTGTTAAGGAAAATAGAATTTTCCATATTTTATCTCCAAGAGTCACTCATTAATTTCCTTTTATTCTATTAAAAATAGATGTACTTTTAAACCCTCTTAGAGGCTTGTATGCGAAAATGGGGCAACTAAATCGGTCACTATCTGACGGTCTATTAGGATATTATGTCAATAACTTATTAAAAAAAAAAAAAAAATTAGGATAGTTTTCTTCTCAACCGACGATTTGTCTTTGGATATAATGCCAACCTTAGGCAAATATGAAACTGATTGGTTAAGCCGATGCCAAAAATATCAGTTTACAACACAATTCCATTATACGACACGGCAGCAAAAAAAATGAAATTTACAGAAAAATAAACAAGTACGGACATACTGAGTGTCAATTTAAAAACTTACAATGGGTAATATCTCTTGAACAAAAGAAAATATCAAAAATTACTTGAAACTGGTCGATTTTTATTACACCTTTCTAACATATTCTCAACTGCTATATGTCATTTTTTTTTTTATTTCACTAAGAAAGGATCTGATTTTGCTTGAGGATTTTTTTTTTTAGAAATGCCCTGGGGTTGCAAAGTAAAATTAAAACTATCTAAACCAATATAAGATTTAAAAAACTTTATTATATTGGGGCTCCGTCAAATATTTCGCTTTTCAAATGGGTTCCATAGTCAAAAAAGTTCGAGAAATGCTGCTCTAACCAATACCAAGTACTACACATCATTGACAAGGTAATTTTATGAAGAATTCAGCAATATATTTGCGTTACTTTTGATTTTAATGCCCTCCCACCTTACAATATATAAAACAGTTACTTATTGTAATTTAATGCAGAACATAACAATTCACTAATCATATAATCACATTAGAAAAGAGTTCAGCCTAATCAAACTTAAATATCGAAGAGATATTAGTAATGTAATATTTCTTTACAAACTACTAAATTGTTTAACTGATAGTGAGGAAAATCGTAGACTTCAGATAGATTTCGGTTTGTTTTTCGTAGTTGTTTTTCTTTTTATAAAATGGAGGAACTATGCACTGTGCCTGTGAGCAATAATAATGTGGTAAATTGTGTCTGTATTGTGTGCTCTTTATTGAAAAAAGGATTTTCAAGTAGAAATGTTGAAGAGAAAACGGACATTATTAATTCTAGTAGACTAAAGGATCCTATCAATTTATTTATTTATTTATTTATTGTCTTAAGTACACTACAGAAATATGAATTCCAAATGGCACAGTCTTAAAGCTAAAACAACAATTAAAGTATAAGTATATACAAATAAAAAAAAACCGAATATATAAATATCAAAACTCTTCAGAAATTTTAAAATACATTTAACGTCTAAAAAACAAAGTCTAACACCATACAAGACAAGAAACAACCTAAAATTTTAAAATTTGAGCATCCTCTTAACAGATAATAACGTACAATTAAAAATATCACAGTGAGAATAGTGCTTATTATATTTGCACAAAAGCCTATTCATGAAAGCTCTTTGTCCATAGTTTGTACGATGGGTTTTCTCAAAGAATAGTTGTGACTGTCGAGTATACCTTAACGGAACAACGAAATTTACTTGGCATAACAATTTTTCACAAATAATGTCTCCGTTAATTATTTTGTAGAGCAAAAGTAACATTGCATCCGTTCAAGAGTTTGCATACCACAGAGTAGCAGTCTCGTTTCATACGATAAATCCCGATATGGAAAGTGAAATTTAAATAGCAAATATTTACAAAATTTGTTTTGAACTCGTTCAATTCGGTTGACATAAATAGCTTGTGACGGAGACCAAACAGTACTGCAATACTCTAAAATACTTCGGATCAAACCACTGTACAAACATGTTATTGCTTTAGTGTCTTGTATATGCTTTGTGCTTCTTTTTATGAATCCTAATAGCCTAAACGCCCTCAGAATGATAGTATCAACATGTAAAGAAAAGGATAATTCCCTGTTGAATATTACCCCTAAATCATTAAATGTGGAGAGGCTCTCCAGCGTAGTATTATTAATAATGTATGAGTTTTCGACGGGGTTAGAACGTCTGTAAAATGATATAACTTTACATTTTGATATTTTTAGTTCTAAATAGTTAGAACTGCACCAAGAGACAAATTGATTTAAATCAGACTGTAGGGCGTTATAATTAAAAAATTTTAAATCGTCAGCATATAAGAGACAATGAGAATTTTTAAAACAGGACACTACATCATTTATAAATAACAAAAATAAAATAAGGCCAATATGTGAACCCTGGGGTACACCCGAAGACACTGTCACTTCCCGCGACACAGAACCATTCACTGTAACACGCTGCCGACGGTTAATAAGATAGGATTTAATCCACTTAAGGTAATTGCCTGTTATCCCAATTTCAGATAGTTTCTTTAAAAGTAACTGCTGACATACACTATCGAACGCCTTAGAGAGGTCGGTGTTCAACTTGGTAACCAGCTTCAACCGAAGAGGTAATAAACTCCTGATAAATAGCCAGATTAGTAGTTGTTGAACGGCCCCTGTAGAAGCCATGCTGCTCATCTATTATGTAATTCTTAAACGTGTAAAATAATTCATCTGTTAAGATTGATTCCAACAGCTTAGGAATTGCTGATAGCATAGAAATGCCTCGATAATTTTTTATGTCTGCTTTATCCCCGGACTTAAAAATTGGAACCAAGTTAGAATATTTCCATCTGGACGGGACATATCCTCTGTCGAATGATCTCTGGAAAATTGTGCACAGTGGTGTAGATAAAGCAGGGCACTTCTTGAGAAGGATAGGTGGTATTCCATCTGGACCAGAACCTTTGGAAGGATCGGGATCCAACATTTTCTTCTTTATTTCATCTTCTTTAAAGATGTGAAATGAGAGATGGGAACCAAATTTGACTGATTCCAAGTGATTTAAGTCAAAAGTGCTGTGGTTACTGTAGCAAGACTCAAAATGTAGTGCAAAAGTATCAGCGATAGATAAAGGTGTTTTTAAAGTATCATTGTTGTATTTCATGATAGATGGCATATGTTCTGTACGTTATAGGCTATTAATAAATGTCCAAAAATATTTTACATTTTCAGGAATTACATGTTCAATATTGCCAACAAAAGTAAGGTAGCATAGATCAATGCGATATTTTACCTCACATCGAATGTCGGAATATGTTTTGTAGTCTGAAGCATATCCAGTCCTTTTAAATTTATTATATGCTCTGTTTCTTCCAGATATTAGTTTTCTCAGAGGGCCATCATACCATTTTGGATATTTTTGGTTTTTTATTTTTCTTTTAGGAACATATAAGTCAATGGCCTTAAAAAGGTGTTTATAAAACATATCCACCATTACATCGAGATCGACAGTACTGTATAAAAATGACCAATCAGTTTGGACCAAATATAAGTTAAGTTTATTAAAATCTGCCTGAGGATACTGATATATCAATAGCTCATGATTAATTATCAAAGGGCTAGTGAAACTAAAACTTAAAATTGTTTCTAAACCAGGATGATGGTAAGAATCTAAAGGTAACAAAAGCATTTGAGATTCTATTACAGAAATGTCATTAAAATCGTCTGCAAAAATTAAGTCCAGGAATCTTCCACGGCTGTTACGGATGGAATTCAATTGCTGAAACTCGAGAAAAAACATCGATTCAACTAAAACTGCAGCCGACTGCGTCGGAACTCGATTGGGGACAAGTACATTATCATCTAAATACCACTGAATGTCTGGAAGATTAAAATCTCCATATATAATAAACTTAGTATTTTCGTAAGTATTTTTTAAATTTTCACAGGTGTCGCAGAAGGATTGATAAACTTCAGAATTCGAATTTGGGGGAAAGTAGACATTACCCAATATAAATTTAAAATTTTCATTTTTGATATGAACCCAAATGTCATCGTAAGACGCTATCTTAGGTGTGGATAATAAAGATATAACCTATCGCGTCGAAAAACTGTATATTGATTGGAAAAGAACTCAGAATTAACAAAAGTATCATTTAGCCAAGTTTCAGTTAAAGTTACAACTTCATAGTTACAGGAATTTGAAGTCAAGAAAAGTTGGTTAGTTTTTGTCCGAAGCCCTCTGACATTCTGATAGTAAATGGAAATGAATGTATTTTTCACTTTATTGTGATTATTTACAGAATCGATGCAAGGGGAAAATTTATCTTCTCAGATGAAATTGACACACCCGACAGAGAACAAGGTTCAGAATTGGATATAGAAGTCCCATTTATTGAAACTGATGAGGAATTGCATGTATGTGAAAGCAAGTATCCGCATATTGATTGCACTAAACAAGTTTTTTCGTCGTAGAACAAAATTCCATTCGAAGTAAAGAAGTTAACGGGTACAAAATTTGCAGTGTTTTCAGGCTTCAGTTTGAGTTTCGAACAAAATGAAGAATTTTGTTCTTGAATTAGTCTATTCAATACAGGTCTATTTCTAAATAGAGGAGAACCAAACACAATAAAATTAGTATCCTTGCAGATATTTAAAAGCTCGTTAATATGGCTGTCTTTGATTGATTTACCGGATACAGCCATTTGAGAACTTCAAAAAAGAATAACGTAGTCACTTTTAATCAATGTTTTCATTAGGTTAGAGCCATGCTCTAAAATACAGCTAGGAGTTGGCTTATGTAGACGTTGGCAGTTTATATCAAATTTACGATTTGTAAATTTTTTAGAAAAGAGATATAAATCCTCTTACATTAGCGTCACCGATAATTAGCAGTTGTGATTCACGAATCACCTTATTACCAACATTCGAAGCATCTGATAATTTCTCCATAAACTCACCAGAACTAGTAAGTATTTTTCTAAGTTGACACAGTTCATTACTGTATATACTATTGTCTGCTTCCAATGTTCGAATTGTGGCTATCATCTGCTTGTTGAGTACTTGTGACTCAATTAATTCTAATTCTTTCTGTTTAGTTCTTTCAGCACTATTTTGCAATTCTTCTTCTAATTGGGATATTCGTTTAGTAAAACCTATTATTTATTTGTCCATGTTAGTGATTTTTTCCCGTTTTTCTATTAATTGCTTCAAATAGTTTTGCTGCGCTTCTTCTACCTCATCCGTAAAATCTCTGGATTTTTACGCATTTTATCTAGATGCAAATCTCTATCGCTGATATCTTTATATTGTTTACTGATCGTCGACTCTAGATTTTCAATTTGCTCTTGAAAATCATTCTGTATTTTATCAATTAAAATATCTTTTTTCTCCAACGTCTTATTTAGATCCGCAATAGCAACGTGAAGAATTTAGAGACGAAAGTAGAAAAGTCAGCAAAGAAATTTATCAGGCATTTTCACGTAGGGTTCTATGAAAAGTATGAATGGTTAACCGGCTGCAAAACTTTGAAGAAATTGTTTTGCTGGCCTTGCATACTTTTTAATTTAGCCGAAAAAACACTTTGGAACTCAGTCGGTATTACAGACTTGAATAATTTTCACAAAAGTGTAAAACGACATGTAAATAGCAAATCTCATATAAGTGCTACAATTAAAGAAAAAACATTCGGGAACTATCGCATTGAACATAGTTTGGACAATCATTTAAAAATAAGCAACAAAATTCACAATGAAAGGGTAAAAAAAATAGGGACGTCTTACAACGAGTAATAGATGTAACGTTATTTGTTTCCTGGGAAAGCATGAACTAAGTTTTAGGGATCACAATGAACCAAGTGGATCCGCCAATCGAGGAAATTACATGGACCTTCTAAGTTTTTTAGCAAAATACGAAGATACCCTAAAAAATTATTTTATTGATTCAACGAGTTTCCGAGGTACCTCAAACAGAATCCAAAATGATTTAATTAAATGTACTGCCGACGTTGTGATGGATCACATTAAAAGGGAAATTAAAAAAGCACCTTTCGAATCAATTGCGCTTGATGAAACCACAGATGTAGCAAACTTAAATCAATTATCCATTGTTGTGTGATATATATTGGATGGCATTTCTCAATTCGATTCTTAGGATTTTTGGACGTCACTAGCGAACGAACTGCAGATGCATTGTTTAAAATTGTTTGTGACATTATTTTAAGTTTAGAATGTGGTTCTAAGCTTGTTGCCCAGAGCTACGATGGTACTGCCGTAATCGCTGGTCATTTAAAAGGCCTTTAAGCTAAAGCGAAAGAGAAGTTTAAACATGCAATTTTCGTTCACTGTCTAGCAATCTTAATTTGGTTTTATCGCGAAGCATGGATAATATTAAAGATTGCAAAGTTTCTTTTCGACGCTTAGTGGTTTGGCTTCTTTCTTTTCAAAGTCATCGAAAAGAACTCGCGCTTTGGACATTCACGTTCAAAAAAGGTTTCCAAAAGTTGCTCCGACGCGATGGAACTACAATAGACGTTTAGTGCAAACAGTGTTTCAGTATTCTCGGGTTTCAATACCGTGATTCTTTGATACACTTTTTTCAAGACGTTTGGGATAATAAAGAAACATGGGATGCTGAAACTGTTACTGCTGCTAAAGGGTATTTGCATTGGCTCAAACAAAACTTTGATTTCAATTTTTTGCTCAACATTTTTGCAGAGATTTTCCCTTTTACTGACATTTTATTCGACATTTTACAGACAAAGTCAAATGACATTGGCTTTTTAAAAATAAAATGAAAATAAAACGAGATCAGTTTGAACACTTTTGGAATAAGACTGAAAACATTGGCTTAGAACCTAAGATAATTAGAATTGATAATGTCGGCGACAGGGAGACCTCCTATTGTCGATTATACACCGAAATTTTTGATAATATTTTACAACAAATGAACTCTCCATTTCAAAACTTTAACGAATTAAAATTTGTTAAATTGTGCAATTTTAATATTAGTAACTACGATTCATCAAAATTTCCATCGGAAGCTTTTATTCACTAAAATTAAATTATGGAAATGTTTTCGATATTCCAGCATTAAAGTTCCAGTTAAGTGTTGTTTATGAAACAACTGAAATTAGTGATAAAAAGACGCCCATAAATGTGTTAAATTTTCTTATAACAACTGGTTTAAATAAGTCCCTTTGTTTTTCAGCTTTAAAGCGCATTAAAAGTTTTATACGAAATTCAACAAGTGAAGACAAACTCTCTAATTTAGCCCTAATATCCATTGAAAAACAGCTTGTTAAACAGTTATCAGAAAATACAAAATTTTACGACGATCTTATAGACAAATTTGCAGCCATTGAGGATAGGCGAATAGATCTCAAGTATAAATAAATGTCAACAGCTGTGTCAACTGTGCGAAAAATGCTGGAAAAAATAAAAAAAAAACTTCATTTAAATGTTTTTTTTTACATTTAAATAAACCAAGGACGCTTTTCAATGGTAAGTTTTGTTATAGCTTCTAGTACTAAACTAGGTAATAAAGTAATAGTAACCCTTCAAAAATCTCAATCTCGAATATCCGTAGTACTGAGGAAAAAAAGCAAGATTTTGACAAAATGGTGAATGCGCCGCGAAAAATTTTCGTCTGCGGCGCTGTGCTTACTGGCCTGCTGTATTTTTATACAATCGCTTCCCCTTCCAAAAATGTCACCGCACGCCACTGGGCTACGCCTGTTTGTTTCTTAAATAAATAAATAAACATTAACTGAAAGTTAAAATTAAATCAATTTAACTTTAATCACAACAAACCAACGTAAGTTTATGCTACATGTTAAATTTATCTTAAAATAGCTTTTAAATGAAGTGTCACGTAATAGGCTTTTGTCCCGCTAGATGACGCTATAATCCAACTTATAAAATGATAGTTTTATTTTTAATGTCATACTTTGCCTATTTAAATTGTATTGAATAGTGATGGTGGGGAGGGGAATGACATATGACAGTTGAGGATATGATAAATTGGAATAAAAATCGACCTGTTCCGTGTAATTTTTTATAATTTCTTTCAAGAGATATTGTTTAATGTAAATTTTTAAATTGAAACCCCATATAAACAAGAATGAAGTCAAATTGAAAAGATAGGAAGAATACAATGTGTAGCATGATATAAGAAGAAGAATATAAAAAACAAAAGGGGTTTACATTCATTTAAATGGGCAATATAAAAAAATCAAAAAAAAATTAGCAAATTTTAATTTTACGAGGCTTGTTCTTCTTCCACTAATCCTATCTAGTAGGCGATGATATTTTTGTAACACATTTTGTCTGACATTTCAATCTAGTTTAGTTTAGTTAGTGTCAAATATACCTAAGTATTTGTAAGTTACATAAATTTAAAGTAATCCTTTAACCAATAAGTGATGGAAATGAACAAGGAGCATTATCGGGCTCCGATTTTTTACAATTTCAAGCGTAGCTTAAACCGTAAATATAGTTTTGAGGAAATCAATCAAGTGCTTGGTGACAAGCTGTGTTACTTCGCTACCGTAAAGCGGTAGTACAATGGGCGACTTTCTTCAAATGGCTGCTTTCGAGTTCCTAAGCGAAAAAAGAGCAACTACAGAAAAAAATATTGATCTTATTCGGAACACGAATAAAGAGGACAGACGCATTATTGTCAGAAACATTCAAGCAACATTAAAGATTGGCGTGAAAGCACTATTTCACACAAACATTTATTTGAAAGTCCGTAAGCTTTCTTCTCGGTGGATTCTCCACAACAAGACCGTGTGAGATGGTGCAGATCTACACTAGATCGCTTTGATCATGGATCGTCTAATTTGGTGTACATCATCACTGGAGATGAAACGCGGGTATACTACTATGATCCAGAAAATATGTTAAAGCAGAGTGTATGATACCACTTCTTTAACTGTTCATAATCGGCCATCTAGGTTAAAAGTGCAACAAACTCATTCAAATACTAACTATATAGAAATGTGATAGAAACCCACCGTTCATTGCTCGGAGTGCCTCATCAGCAAAGTCAGCGCTTTGCACCTTCACGACGATGAAGCCGAGGTCACAGTTTATTGCTAAAGAATCAGTTAACTCACTCAGACCAGTTGAATGTTCCAAAATAACATCCACTCAAGGATACAAATTCAGGATGCGCAGAAGACTGCTGTTTGAATATAGATGGTTGTCATATATTGTATTGGTTATGATTTGATTCTGTATGCGCCAGGGATACAAATCCGAGTTGCGCAGTGTATAAATTGGAACATTGAGATCAAAAGTGCCGACGCAGAGTGAGCGAACTGATTCTTTAGCTATAAACTGTGCCGAGGTTATAAATACGTTGTCAACATGGGAATTAATGTTATTTTTATTTTTTGTACATTTTTTAATAAAGTTTGTTTTTTTTTGAAAACTTAAAGTGTTGTTAACCATATGTTTCAAATAAAATATAATATGTAAAGAAATAGTAGATAGAGAAAATAAATAGAGCCAAAGAAGGGAGTTAGTTAAGAATAAATGAAAGTTAGTAATTTTTATAATAATTATAAGCATGCATATATAAATAAAAATAATAATAAAGCTAGCAAATGTATTCATCGTCTCTTTAAAATTAAAAATGTATTATCGATCTTAATAATGTCTGTAACATTTTATTTTACATATTATTGGGTGCAATACCAGGTGTTTCGTATCTAATTCAGCTCATATTTATTTTTGCAATTTTTAAAGCGAGAATAGACGTTCAAAGTAATGCATTTACTTGCATGTCGTCTAAAGCATATCGAGGCATTCAAGCCGCGTGTTCAAATGAACCTGCGACCTTCACGAAAATATACTTTTTATGTATTCAAATAGGTACAGTACAGAATTGTTATTGTAACGTTTATTTATTTATTTAAACGGTTTGTTTGTTTGTTTGTTTGTTTGTTTGTTTGTTTGTTTGTTTGTTTGTTTGTTTGTTTGTTTGTTTGTTTGTTTGTTTGTTTGTTTGTTTGTTTGTTTGTTTGTTTGTTTGTTTGTTTGTTTGTTTGTTTGTTTGTTTGTTTGTTTGTTTGTTTGTTTGTTTGTTTGTTTGTTTGTTTGTTTGTTTGTTTGTTTGTTTGTTTGTTTGTTTGTTTGTTTGTTTGTTTGTTTGTTTGTTTGTTTGTTTGTTTGTTTGTTTGTTTGTTTGTTTGTTTGTTTGTTTGTTTGTTTGTTTGTTTGTTTGTTTGTTGTAAGAAGTGAGATACTGTAAATAAAAATGTCTAAAAACTAAATACTTTATAAGCTAGAAGATCGTGAGCTGGAAACGACAAAACTTAGTCTACATCGTAAACCTAGTACTTGTAACTGGGGGGGCCTTCAAGGAGGAACTCAAACAGGGACTGGATGACTGTCCTTTGGCACTGAGGAATTCAGTGAAAGTTGAGTTTATGTCAGAGTTTCTGACAAGAACTCTAACCAACACGTTTCAAAAAAAACTGCCCTATAAAATTTAGGAAAGAGGATCGAGATGTTGTATGCTGAAATCGAGACCTTTCCAAAAAAAAAGCAGAAGTTCGTAAACTCTTTTAACCTGTACGAAAGGTCGGGGAACTGGGAAGCATATAAGGCGTACCGGAGAGAATATGGTTATGTCATTAGGAAAGCCAAAGAAAATTCCTGGAATAAATTCTGTGACGGCATTGAAAGCCTTCCAGAATGTTCCTAACTTAGGAAAACTCTACAGAGAGATAAGCATGGATGCATGAGATCTCTGAAAAATCAACAAGGAGAACTCAGAAAAACAGACTTTAGATTTACTACTGAAGTCACACTTTCCTGGATATGAGATTATTATTGACCAAGAGAACAGGAGTACTGAGGCACTAATTTCTAGTGCCTCAAAAACAAACTGGTCTCTTGCAAACTCAATAGTAAACAGAACAAAATTTGTGTAGGCGATAAATTCTTTTCAACCGTACAAAACAGCTGGACCTGATGACATAATCTCGGCACTTCTACAAAAAGGCCAGGAAGTACTGGAGGGACCTCTGTGTAAACTATTCCATGCTAGCATAGCCCTCGGATATATTCCACAAAGCTGGAGGTGTGCAAGAGTTGTCTTCGTTCCCAAACCCGGGATACCATATCTTTCAGACCAATCAGCCTAACATAATTTCTTCTAAAAACATTGGAGAAATTGATCGATAGATATATACGGGACGATGGACGATGTTCTACGGGATCAACTGATACATTAATACCAGTTTGCCTATCAGTCTGGAAAGCCTTGCGATGCAGCCATAAATAGCTAACTCAAAAGACTGAACAAGCATTGGAAAGCAAAGAAATAGCAGTAGGAGTCTTCCTACATATGGAAATAGCCTTTGATTAGGCTTCATATAATTCAATACTTGGATCTATGCATTAAGAAGTGGGTTGAGTTCATGCTTAATCATAGAACCATTACCAGTAATTTCCTTAATAAAAGAGAGGTGTCATTTAACAAGGGAGGAGTGTTATCTCCTCTTACGTGGACCTTGGTGGTTGATGACCTCTTATGGGAGTTAGAGAGAGAAAACTTATACACGCAAGCATTTGCAGACGACATAAGCATCGTAGTAAACGGTCAATTTGGGTCTGTTGTATCCGAAAGGATGTAGAGGGCACTCAAGCAATGAAGGAGCTTTATATATGGGAACAACATCTAAAAATGGCAAAAGAGGCTAAATATTTGGAATCACTCTTGATAACAAGCTTGCTTCTACAGCCATATAGAAAAACAGTAGAAAAAGATGTAAGAATACTATGGGCCCGTAGACGAATGGTAGGGAACATATGGGGGTTTAAACCAAGTATGATGCCCTGGCTTTACACTATGGTCGTAGAACCTGTTAGAACTTATGCATGATGGCACAAGAATAAAAGCATAACTGCTAACAGAACATTAGACAAGGTACAAAGACTAGCCTGTCTATTAATAACAAGGGCTTTTAGAACTACGCCCACAGCAGTAATGGAGCTACTGTTAGGTCTTCCTCCATTACATCTTGTGGTGGAGAAGGAGGCTATGGCGGCGGCATACAGGCTGTTTACTAATGGATTTGGATGGGAACTTTCGAGAAAAGGACACCACACATAGATATTAGAGAAATCAAAACAAAATCCGGTATTATGAATGCCATCGGATAGAACGCCCATTATTTACAACTTCAGGAAACCTTTCGATATTCAAATACCAGAAAGGGCCAAAAGTCGGGAAAATAGGGAAAAACAAAACGTATCAATCTGGTATACAGACGGTTTGGTTCGAAAATGAAAAACAGCACAGGAGCTGGAATCTACCATGTGAACTCAGGGAGGACCATTAGTCTGAACCTGGAGTCACTGACAACAGTCTTCCAGGCTGAAGTAACAGCAATTAATGCCTACGCCGGAGATATGCTAAATGACTCTTTTAGAGCTAAGAGGATCTTTATCATGATAGACAGTCAGGCAGACCTTGAAGCACTGAAAAGGGTAGAAGTATAATCTAAATACTTGATTGCCAATAGTTCCTCCAGGTTCTGGCAGAACATAACAAGGTCACTCTTGAATGGGTGCCGAGACATGAGGGAGTGTTTGGAAACGAGAAAGCAGATCTCCTAGAAAGGAAGGAAGCGAAAAAAACTCTAATTGGATCAGAACCCACATATGGTATTTCATACCAACGTAACATGTTAAATGGGTGTTAAAGGAACAAATAAATAGAGAACACCATAGGCTCTGGTTGGAACTTCCCAGACAGTCCAAAAGAGATTCATAGAGGGGCCATCCAAGAGCAGACAAAATCAACTACTAAACTTTATCAGAAGCGAACTCCTTACGGGACACTCCGGCCTTAGAAGACACCTAAATCTCTTAGGGTTATCTGATGACCCCCTATGTAGAATATGTGAAGAGGAGAACCTGAAGAAATCGCGAAAGCGCCCATCAGACATATTCTTGAATTCATAAGAAAATCAATCTGATGGGGTAGAAACTGAGGGGTACAATAAGCCTAGAGCTTTAGTACAAGTGGGCTTTGAACCACGTACTAATTTAGATAGATAGATGATAGTCTACATATGTGGCGCTACAGACTTTCTTTATTCCAGCTATATGGCTCCTCCGCCAGAACATGCTTCGACGGATCTAATATATTCTAGAATCAGTACTAGAATGGACGGTTACTTCAACTGGCGATGACGAGCATGGGCCTATCATATGGGCTTCGGAGGTTGACCTATTTTATCGAATATTCTTAAAAACGTGAAAAATGGAGGCCATAAAAGATCCAAATAGGCAGAGAAGAACGTAAGGAATTATAGAATAACAGGACTAGTCGAAAATAATTCGTATGCCATTATTCTAAATAATATATAATAATATGTTATAAATAATGCACATTCGGTCAATAAATGGCCTTTCCCTTAATAAGTTCTATGTCTTCTAATAAAAAGCAAAGATGTATGGCGCGTTTGTAGTGTAGGTGTCACAAAGCTAAGTAATAGTAGTAGTACACTATAACTGATCTCCCGTCAATTAATATTATAGAGAAACATAAATAAGAGCATGGCTTCTTCTGTTTTTTTAGGCTTTGCATGCCACATACTTCCATAATCAACGGCATGACAGGGCAAGTGGTGTTTACACAGCAAATAATTAACAAATTTATGTTGAACACATTCTCTCTATGTGGCAGATGTAAATTAGATGCCATTAATTTTTTTGCTGATTGGATCCAATGCCCCAATTTATCTTGCACTCGTAAATCAAATTATTACTATAGTTTATTTGAAAATGCAGTTTTTATGGTAAAGGTCTATATTTATATAATTTTGTTTTTCTAAAAAATACCTTGTTACCGATGTAAGTATATCTTTCCCTTATAGTAGTAGAATAATTATAAAATTTGAGTTTTTCTTATCATATTATAATATGAATGGATGCCCTGTTAACAATCACATCCTTTTAAATAGTACATTTGACATTGAATGTAGGTATTGTCTCCATATTGCTCAACAGGAACAGATGGTTTACTTGTAAACTGAATTATTTTACATAATTCTCATTGAATTTATCTATAATTCTCATAACAATATGTACACTTATTCAATATACATATATAATCATGTGAAAATAACATTTCAAGAACGAGAAAATTTATAAAACCAGTCCTGTCCGAACAAATCTAGGAATATCAAATAGGTTTATCAAAGTTTTGTTCCTAATAGCCCACTGCACTCAAAGTTATGTTTTTTAGACCGCAGTTTACAGTCGCATTTGGACTGGGTAAAGAAAAGAAATTAAAAAAAATGGATTGAGCTGGATTACATATTAAACGCCCCATGTGCCTAGATCTAGATTCTTTACAAAAAATCAGATTAATATAACCGTTTGAGATGATGAATACACTTTGGGCCCAAAGCTTAACTTACCTTGTTCAATTTTTCTCTTAGGTACAGAAGAGGTTTGCATACTTAAGTCGCTTAAGCTGCAAGACCTACGCAAACTGCTATCTGGTGAGCTTTCGTCCAAATAGACTGAAACAACATGCAGAAAAAAAAATAATAAAAAAGGTGCGCCACTAAGCCACAACGTACTGTACGTTCGACGAGTATTTCTTTAGTTTTATTTTGTTAGTAATTTACTTTGATGTAACTTTTTGTAAATAAAATCAATGACTTTTGATTCAATTAATCACTTGGTGTTTGATAAAATTTACTATTATTTCGGAAATTTTAAATATACTATATTTTTAAAGATTCTAAGCGTGTTTTTAATGGAGTCACCCTTGGTTTTTTAATAAATGAACTATACTATGTTATCAAAATAATAGACAGTGGAAAAATTTTAGGAATGTGTAATAGAGTTGCCATAAATTGAAAGAAGAATTTCTTGCTTCATAAAAATTATGCAAATAAAATGTTTAAGATAATTTTTTGTCTCGGAGGTAAATTATATTTAAATTCAAGACACAGTGTTTAAACCTTTTTTAATCAAATCAGACCCAACATGTATGTAAAACAATGTACATCTGACATCCGTGCTAACCCGTCTGGTTCAAATTGAAGTGCGTTATAACATGTCTAAGACCTATGAAAATGCGTCGTCGTGGCTATATACGGTAACAGGTACATGGTGGTACTTTTATTTATTGTTATTCTTTTAAACATTTTTAAAAATGAATCAGGAGTTATCTAGCTGTACCAAAACCTTCCTGCAAAACATGATCATTTTTTGAATATAACTTAATAAAAAATGTATACGATGGTATTCGGGAACATTTTCCAGGTTATATAGTAGATGAAGCATCAAAATTTTTGTTATTTTAAGAAAAAGAGTTAATCGTTGTTTGGTGTAGAAAATATGAAAAAGAAATTCGTAGATATCGCAATAAGGAGAAACCATTTATTATGAGGACGAAACAAGGGTTAATCAAGCATACAGTGTTACAAAAGCTTGGCAAGATTTAGAAATTAAAAATTGTAGAGATGCTTTCTTACAAGGAATTGAAATCACCTTTGGGTAAAGTACAAAGGAATATTTTTGAATCATGAAAGGACCGAGTATTATCACGAAGACGGAAACAAATGTATTTGAAACGTGGTTTCAATCTACTCTTTCGGGTTTTGAACCAAGTTTAGTCAGTGTATGAGATAACTCGTTGCTTGGAAAAATACGAGGGCATAGAAAAAAGCTGAAATATTCGATTGTTGAAAACAAATATATATTGTATCGAAAATATGTTGAAAGCGGAATTAGTAAAAAAAAAATGCGCTTTTTCGTAAAATTTAATTTAATAAAATTTAAGACAAATCATAATTTATGTTTACAATTATTTATAAACAGGGTAATTTGTAGAGTAATGGTATATAGTTTATTGACTTGTAAAATATTATGATCTGACTCAACTTGATTTAATGAAATAATAAATAATAAAACCGTTGTAGAGTGTCAAAGTTGAAATATATTTTATTTTTTTATTTTGGTAAAAATTCCACAAAAAGTTAACAAAAATGGAGCTGCTCCCTTTTTGCAGCAAGGTCCACAATTGCAACTAAAATACGACTTGAGGCAATACATTTTCAATCCGTCGCTATTTTATGTATTTGCAAGAAGAATATTGCAACAGCTGATCAAAAGGACGTTAGTGTGTAGATGTGCAATACTAGTATGTTATAAGTTGAGTTTTTCGGGACACTTTTCGTCCGTGTTTCATACATTATTTTTTTATTCGAATGTGCTTATAGAAAATTAAATCCAAAATGATATTATTTCCAATTTGTCTTACAACTGAGATGGATGTGATTGATAATAAAACTACGTTGTTTTAGATTTTATGTTTAGCAACTTAAATTATGCACCATTTGCATCTAACGTATGTAGTACCTAATGTAAAAAATGTATTGTATGTACATTTATTTTTCATTTAACTTAAATCCCAAAGTCACATAACATCGGTAAACCTAGAAGCATTGGCAAATTCGCATAATGAAACAACTTTTGCAAAACGAGTTACTAGGAAGGATCTTTAAATTGGTATAGTCATATATCTATCTTTCTTTATTTTGATGTTCTTTGTCAACTTTCGCATCTCATGTGGGTAATATGTGCCTAAGAAACGCTCCATTTTCAATTTGGTGTAGCCATCTAGGAAGTATTTATCAAAACTTCCTGAGAAACAAAAATTGCCTAATTATAGGTCACATATCTGGCTACTTGAGGACACAATTTTGTAGACTTAGGTACCGTAATTGCGGTATTCAAACGAGACCATTATATTTAGAGATACACAGCCCACACAAACGCACCGTTCACTTGGGCAGGCCGCATATGTGCATTTGCCACAGCGAAAAGGTTAAGTGGTTAGAGACGTGTTGGCTCAGAATCTATATAAAGATTCTATACGATGGGAAATACAAAAAAAAACTATGTAAACAAGAAACATGTAACTAACGTGAAAATATACATATTAAAAGTTATCGAAGGTTTCAAACTATTGTTACAAATTCAAAGAGACTTGGTGGGTGGCCTTATAGAAGAATTTGATATTATCTTAGTAATCTTAATCCCTAGCCAAAAGATATAGAAGAAGGTGGGGGAATATCGACCGCAGGTTAATATCGATCACATTCAAATTTCGTCTAATTTGCGCCGTAGAGCAAAACCCATGCGCACACGTTTGACGCGACAGCCACAGGTGTCAGATTGGTCATACAGTTATGTTTCATACCTCATAGAGATTAAGCGTGGTACAATCTGTGTTTTGTGCAAGTATTTTATAAGATTCTACAATCACATTTTAAGGTATGCGACTCTTCCGTTAGTCGAAGCCAGAATTTTATTGTTTTCAATGCATGTTTCTAGAATATATTTATCATAAAATACTATAATTTGAAGTTATGGGTTTTCTGAAAAAGTTTGTATCAACAATGGACACACTTTCAGATAAAATATGATCGATCGGTCGATTTAGCTCCAAGGTGATCGATATTACCCCAATATGATAGGCCACACTGGCTTTTATTTATTTCAGATGCCACGGAAATATAAGAGAAAAACAACACGCACTTCATGGACCGATGTGGCGATGAAAAGAGCTCTCAGCGACATAGGCGACAAAATACTTTCGATAAGAGGGGCGTCCAAGCTATACAACTTTACAAACAAGAATCCGAATTTGCATTAAGAATTTTAGAAATGTCGAAGACGTTTTATGGAAACCAAAATGTGTGGAAAGGACTAGTTTTACTCGTTTATGCGACGTCATCCGGAGCTCAGTTTGCGCAAACCAGAGCCAACAAGTTTGAGTAGAGTTACAGGTTTCAATCGTGAGGGACTGAAGATATTTTACGAGTACTTGGCAAACCTCTGTGACCGTTTCAAATTTGAATCGCATCAAATTTTCAATGTTGATGAGACGGGTATTATTACTGTCCATGATCTCTGTAAAATTGTAGCTGCAAAAGGACAGAAACAAGTTGGTGCACTTACCAGCGGCGAACGAGAGCAAACAACGACGCTGGTTTGCGCTTTTAGTGCCTCAGGTCAATATATACCGCCTATGTTTATTTCCAGAATAAATCGGATGAAAGAAGGCTTGGACAAAAACGGTCCTCTTGGGGCAATATATAAAGATGTTCAAAATCAGGGTGGATAACGGAACAACTTTTCTTTGACTGGCTAAAAAATTTTTAGGGACATGTAAAGGCTTCTAAAGATCATCTAGTTCTTTTAGTGCTGGATAACCACACCACTCACTCAAGTCTGACTTCCTACAATTTTTGTCGCGAAACAGGAATACACCTGCTTTTGGCTGCCAACACACACTTCCAATCGTCTCCAGCCCCTCGATGTCACGTTTTTTGTTCCATTTAAGTCAGCTTACTATCAAGAATGTGACAAATATATAAAACATAAATATGAGAAAATGAATACAACAGATATTGCCGAACTTGTTAAAAATGCTTTCAACCGGGCTGCATCCATTGAGAAAGCTGTAAATGGTTTTCGAACCACAGGGATCTTTCCATCAATCCCGATGTTTTTTGCAAAGAAGAGGAATGTCAAGATGATCCTCCTTCTCTGCCCGATAGACATCGGACACCATCACCAACACCGGTTCTTCCAGATGAACTAACAAGACTAGGGCCTAGTGGAAATCAAAATAAAAAACATAAACTGAAATCACCGTCAACGTCAGAAGATTTTTCATCTAATTCAGAGTTAGAGGAAGTTTCAGACACCGATTTGAGCGAAGATAGGGATAAATTCGTTAAGCTAAAAGATAAGAATGTGTCCAGTATATCTTTCCATCAATCCCGATGTTTTTTGCAAAGAAGAGGAATGTCAAGATGATCCTCCTTCTCTGCCCGATAGACATCGGACACCATCACCAACACCGGTTCTTCCAGATGAACTAACAAGACTAGGGCCTAGTGGAAATCAAAATAAAAAACATAAACTGAAATCACCGTCAACGTCAGAAGATTTTTCATCTAATTCAGAGTTAGAGGAAGTTTCAGACACCGATTTGAGCGAAGATAGGGATACATTCGTTAAGCTTAAAGATAAGAATGTGTCCAGTATATCTTTCGGTGAAATATGTCCCCTACCGGCACTACCAGGTCAGTGGTTACACAAAAACTAGAAGCAGGAGATCTCAGCACTCGACCATATGAACATCAACACCTTTAAAAGAAGAACTGGAAAATAAGGAAACGAAAAAACAAAAAAAAAAGAATGAGGTTGAGAAAGTGAAACGAGCAATTGGAGGTAGCCCAAAAAAATCTGGAAAAGTTGTCAAGAAGAAAGCTGATGACACAATAGTACACCAAAGAGCACAAAGTGAATTATGTGCAGTATGTTTGGAGTTAGTATCGAATGAATTATAGTGAAGATGTCGTCTATGTGGACTATAGGCTCATGCAGACTGTAATGAAGCAGATAATACTGCTACATACATTTGTTTAAATTATAAATCCAACTAATTTCTCTTTTTGACTTAACTGTAAGACATCTCTTACCTAAATAAATATTTGCTATGTAGTTTAACCTTAGTGAATTTGATGATCAAAATTACCCATCCCTGATAGATATTACCCAACTAAATTGTCGATATTACCCGACTGATCGATATTACTCGAAATATTTACGCATATCAAAAATAATTTTTACATAATAATTTTAAAAAATTTGAAAAAATTATTAGTTAGCTAAACAAGCGAAGTGTCCGTACTCTAAATTTCAAATTTGTAAAAGTGATGGCAAAAATTATATAACCGTTTATTCTTAAGTAGTCGATATTCCCCCACCTTATCCTTTTTAATATATATCAAACAATATATAAACGGTTATTTTCTTGATAATATTGTTGCTTCCTTAATAAATCTTGCTAAAAGAATCCTTTTCTAAGAAAAGTCAATACAGAGCTCTCTGCAGTTCAACAAGCTATGTCAGAATGGGCAAATCAACCCTTCAAAGGTTGAAAGTCCAATATTAGAATCTCTTCAAAAACGCAGAATCTCTTCAAAAACGCAGAATCTCTTCAAAAACGTAAAACAAAGGTCTTTCTATTTAGAAACAATTACTAATATTATTATTGCCTAGTCTTGTCAAGTTATAATATAACTTTTGTGCACCCAGAACCAAATCTTGTCAATCTGGTGAATTGAATGACAATGACACAAGGACAAGTGACACAAATTAAAATAAATAACTATAAATATTATAAATTATTTTAGGATAGAAATATCAACGACTTGAGGAAAAAGAAACAGGAAATTACTATTAACAGGATATTTAAGAGAAAAATCCAATTGAAGAAGGTCAGTAACTTCAGGACTTAGATTTTGGTTCTTCGAATACTAAAGGTATGTTTTATTTTAAATTTCAGGTAACCAGAATCAGCTGGGCGGGAGAGACTAATCTACTAAATATCATCAGCTTTATATTTATATTTTTTACAGGATTTTTATATAGATTTTAAATATTATTTATGTTAAACGTTTTATTTGCATGAGAGGTTCATTTTTATCACTTGTTCGAAGAGTAATAGACTGTTCAAATTTTGAAACCATAACAGGCGTCACCGTATAGCATGTCAAATATATACAGGGTGTTTCCGAACTTGGCGTCCAAATTTGTAGGAGTGGTAGTTCTCATAATTTGAGAGCAATTGGCAGATTTCATTTTTCTAAAAAAATTATAATAAACAAAATAGAGCATTATAAAAAAATAAAAAAGCGGGTCCTACCCTGAGCGCGTAGCGCAATAGTAGCTTGATAGGTTACTCATCGGGATTTACAACTCAAAAACAGGTGCGATTTGCAAATTTCTCCCTCCGCCAGGCCGGTATCGAAAGACGTAGCCGATTGTTTAAAATTTTTAATATTTTTATTTTAAATATTTTGTAAAAATGAAATCTGCGAATCGGTCTCAAATTATGCGAACTACCACCCCTACAAATTTGGACGCCAAGTTCGGAAACACCCTGTATTTGTGATACCGCTAATTTTTGTTTGGACTTTATTCTGAATAATGCAAGAAATAAGGTTGCCGTATTCGTAAAGTGACAATCGGCAATAACTCTCTATTGGAAAGAAAAAGTTGATTTATGTTTATCAATCAAAGTCGACATCTAAGATAGACCGAATTTTTCGGACTATAAGACGCACCAGACGATAAAACGCATCTCAAATTTATAAGATTTATAAGGTGATTTTAGAAAAATAATGTTTATTTATTGTTACTAGCAATATTCAGTTCAACTTCACTGTCAGTAGTATCACTCGTCGCGTTATTGTCACCATTCGTATTACTATCGTTTGAACTATTGTTGTCACTCCTTTTTAAAACTGCGCCATCTATTAATGTTACCTTCGGACCAAGTAAAAAGGTGCGTCTTATAGTACAAAAAATACAGTATAAAGGTGATTCCATTAAAAGTGCGAAACTTGCTATAACATACACAAACAATATCATAATTAAATATTTACCAAATTGTCACCATAACCTCAAAATTGTAGCTTAGCGCTGGTAAAAAGAGCATGCAAAAATAAAATTTGTGCAAGAAATCTAAAATAAACAACAAAAGGGTCTTCTTCAGGCAGCCATTTCTACAGCCTTTGCTTCACAATACATTTCATGCTGCACATTTATCTTTATTCACCTTCAGCGTTCGACTCGTCTTCTTTCTTGGTAACAACGATTTCCGGTACGTTCCTAACCTCAATTCTGTTATCCGGTTTTACATCGTAGTTCAGTCGACGTTCCACGAAACTAGGCAGGCTCAAATTCCTTCTTCTGAATCGTATTGGAGTCGCCTGCAGCTTGGTTAAATCATTGTAGTAACTCTTGGAGCTCGTCATCGACTCATACATGCTGGACAACGCTCTGACCTTCCCCGAACTCATGTTTTGTTTGAAAATGTCTACGAGAGTGTTGATTTTGTGTAACTTTCGTTGAATGGTGTTTAAAAGCTTGATGTTTTCTAGCGCGAAAGCTATAGAGTCTTTCTTGCAAGGTGAATTCGGTTTTTTGAGTACGTTTTCTAGCTGAAAAGCCGTGTTTTTTGACATGCCGCTGTTTTTAGACCATACATTTACTTCCAAACTGTCGAATAACCTTTCTTCTGAGCTATGCGTATTTAAATTGACTTCTAGAGAATCGTAGTCCATCTTCGACGGTAAAGTTTTCTTATCGAGACTATCGTACAACTCGCTTAAGATATTTTGTTCTTTATTATTTCCCGTTTCTAATTCTCTATCGATTATTTTTTCTTTAAAATTCAGTTCTATAGTATTTTCGTCTGTAACGATATCTTGATTGGTGAGGTTATTCAAGACGTCCTTGGTTTTATTGCATTTACTTGTATTGCTGTAAAAATCTTCTTTTCTTATATATTCGTAACTAGTCTTCGTCTTTTTTATTTTGGAACTATGTCTTCTAATGGCTTTTGGAGGTTTGTGGCAAACTTTCTCGCTTGATAAAAGACTCTTGGTAAATAAATGCCTGTCGAGACTTGACGTTTCTTGTACATGCTTATTGGTATTTTTCTGAAAGTTGACTCTCGACAGAGGAATCGAATTGCCGTTTCTATGGTCTTTCGAACCGGTTTCAAAAATTTCTATGTTAAATTCGGGTTTGTTATTTAATACATTGCACAATTTCGCTTTGTATTGATTATTTTTACTAGCCGAACTAGGAATGTACATTTCGGTCGCATTTTTAGTTTTGTGAGGCTGATTTTCCTTGCTCTTTGAACTTCTTGCGGCCTTCGTTTCCACAAAGAAACTGATAGGTTTCTTCTGTTCGAATTTGAGCAGTTTCTTTTGAAACTCTTCGCTCCCTCTTACGGCTTTTTTGGTGACTATTTCTTGCGCGGTTGCGAAATCAGTTTGAGTTTGGCACGTTTTTGTGGCTTTGATGATTTTCGGAGCGTTATGCAAGCACCTAACCTCGCACTTGGAGCCGTAATCGTAGGTGCCGAAATCGGGGTAGTTTTTGGGTAGGCTCGAGCTCATTTCTACATCGAATGGAGTGCACATGTTCTTTGGTACGCTCTGGGAGTGCGATATATAGTGATGCGACTTCTTGTGGGATTCGAATAGGATTTCTAGCGGAGCTGATTTACATTCAGATTCTGTAGAGAGTACGCTTTCTAAGCTTGTACAGTGACTTTTGGATCTTCCTGAACCGAAATCGTAATCCAGTAGATTATCATCTGACAGTATGCTGTCTTGAGATGTACGTATGTTCTGATTGAGATAAAAACTCTCGCTTTTAGGAATTTCTTCAAAATATTCTTCTTCTTCTTCTTGTTTGTATATTTCGTTGTGAGAAACGCAGCGGCGTGGGGGAACAATTTTTTTATTCTTTTTAGTGCCACCTGTCAGGAAACAGTAGTCTTCTAACGAATCAGAGCTGAAATTGCCGTCGTCTTCATCTTTTTTAGTTTCTTTCTTAATTTCTATCTTCTTATCAAAGTTCAGCTCGATTTGTTCGTACTTCTTGCTAAAATCTTCACTAAATTTCTCTATATCGCTGCAAATTTGTTTAAAACCGTCTTCGGTAGATTGTTTTTCAAGGTCTAAGAAGTAACTGAAAGATTTTCGCGCGGCTGACGTTTCATTTTTCTGCTCGACATAATCGGAGAACTGCCTTTCTTCACTTACGGGACTGACTGGTAAACTTTTGTGCAATTTGTACTTAGCTAGAGTTTTATCCAGCTGTAGTTTTCTTGGACGGATCAAATCGTTGAGGGATTTTTCGGGACTCTTAGAAACATCGCTTAACCTCGCACCTACAATATTATTATCTTTGGTGTTAAGATCTAAGTTTGCCGTTGTGTATCTGTGGCTCAAATTTAACATACAAGAAAGCTGTGATGTGTTTTTGGCGATGTCTTTCATGTAACATCCGCAAAGTTGTAAGTCAGATGGTACAGAGTTGCTCTGCGGTAAATCTGCTGTGTAAGAAGTGCTATTAGTTAAGTTAGTAATGGATATGTTGCTGCAAGTATTAGAATGATGAGATGGGTTAGCTTCTGGGTCACACAAGCATTTATTATTATGAAACGCGCCTAGCGTGGTATCGTATGAGGCATTACCTTGTTTTTTTGACCAACGGTCTCGTTCTGGGATGTGTGAGAGGTCGTGGATGGACTGGCTGAATTTCAGCGGACTGTGGCCGACCTAAAAATAATAAGGTTATAATAATGGACGGATATTTAAAATGGCTAAAGCCGTTAAATTAGTGATAAAAGTTTTGAGGCGTAGTAAACAGATTTTTAAAAGCTGGGAATTACCGACAAAATAGTTATTTACGAGTCAGCTCGGAAAGTGATATCTTTTAGGGCGACGCCGAAGGCGTAGCCCTGAAAGCATGCTCGCCCTGTAAATACACTTTCCGAGTGTGGCGCGTACAATATATTTTGTGCTGCCACCAATAATTTGACAATAATATAGGAACGGAATATTTATTGCTCAACATTTATAACAAAACTTAATTCATTTATTATTAACATCTACTGACAGATGGCTACGGTATTGTCATGGCAACTGTGATATTTAATATACCCTTCGAAAATTCTCTCTGGCTAGATGCTGGTATTTTCTCTTTAATGAAAATTTTAACATAAGAGCTCGGGAAAGTAAGTACTTTGCCGAGCAGTTATGTCACTGTTCTAAGCAGTTATGTCAATTTTCCGATCTAGATCGGCAACGACGCACTTTCCGAGCTAAAAAATGATCGGAAAAACGCATTTTCTAAAGTGGCAGCACAAAAAACACTGAAAGTTTTACAAATTTCAGGCGAACAATATGGTCTGGAACAGAAACAGAATTAGATGAAAATGATATGGACTATATTTGTTATTATTTTCAGTTCATAACTGTTCTTGGTATGAGTTTTTTCTAGTGAAATAAACAATCCGATAAAAAGAGCTTGTTTTAATTATAATAACAAAACTTTCTTTAGAATATTTCTCCTCATAGCTCATAACAACAAAAAAATAAGTACAAAATAATAATAAAAAAATTATTCCTATGTTTTTTTTAATAAATTTTACTAATTATTTATGAAGCTAACCTCAATATATTTTAACGCTTTAATGCCAACTATACGCTCTGGCCCATCGGTATACGAACATTTAGAAGTTTGGACGTTCATTAACGTCATGAGCCATACACAATGAAAATCTAAAAATTTATTCTGGGGAATACCTATTATATATACAGGGTGATTATAAATTTATAAATACAGACAGAAGTTAACACAAAAAAAAGAATATAGACATCTATAGGATGTCAAGTACTGATGTCAAAGACGTATATTACTGGACCACTAGCTGACGGTGTACCTATAAATTAATTTATTGATTAAGGTAGTCATGAATGGTTGACCCGAGACTATAAGTTCTCGGAAGCCTATCTAGGGAGTGGAATAAATGAGGAATTAATAAATCGAAAGAAGTCCAAATGGTGGTACAATTAGCCAATTAGCCAAAATTTTGTAAGGAAGGCTGGACCATTCAAGGCGGGGAGTCAAAAACAATCAAGAGTAGTTTAAGAGGAAGTCTGAAAGGATGAAAAAAGACTAAACTCTCGTCGTAGTTCTATAAGAAGAAAAAACTTTCTAGTTCTTTGTTTATTCTTCGGCAGTTAAAAAAACTTACCAACTTAAATACCCTCAAAACTACGTATTTCTCTCTCTTTCACTCGCATGTCAGCTATGGTGTACCACTTTGAGGAAACTCTTCTCAATCTATTCAAATCTTCCGGATGCAAAAAAAAAGCTATCAGAATTATGGCTAATATTGGATTCAGAGAACATTGTCAACAACATTTTATTAAATTTAAAATTATGCCACTACCTACTTTATATCTACATCATACACTTGTTGAAATTCATAGAAAACAGTCTGTTTTGCTGAAACAGTCCGATATTCATAATTTCAAGACACGTAATTCACATTGTATTAGAAATACTCGTTTTAGGTTAAGTCTATCTGAAATAAATTCCCTAAATTATAACTTATTTAACATATTACCGCAGAACTTTAAAAATTTAAGTAATAATGCTTTAAAAAAACATTAAAAAAATATCTATTTAGACATTGTTTTTACTCTGTCAATGATTATGTAGCTCATTTTCGTTCTGTATGAGACATCTCACTGTCACTCTGCCTCATCACAATTTTAACCTTGATAAGTACCTAATATTTATTGTTTTTTTTTTTGGGTGTCATCGGCTTCAACTGCTAAGGTTATTTCAACTCGTGTTCTGTGTAGGCTTTGTTACTGTCCCCAGCGCCAGTACTGTTAATTAAAACCCAACAGTGAATTTGTTTTTTTTATATTGTTCAAATTCTGTTACCACCTATGACTTGCTATAAACATAATTACTTATGTAAAATAGTTAATAAAATTATTCTATTCTATAGGCTGTCCCATTACTGCATAATTGCTTGATATTTCAATTTGTATTACAGACACATGTTTTGAATAAAAGTTATGCGGATTTGAAAAAAATATAATTTAAAAACATTTTTGGGTATACACGGTGTTACGCTTTTGCCTGGAAAGTAAAAACATGTTTTTAAATGGAACACCCTCTATTTTATTTCAGTTTTAAAGAGGCAGTAATACTGCATTTATCACTAGATTATTTTTCAACTTATAAGGACCAAGCTGTGATGAAAGAATTGGTTCATTTTATAGTGTTTTATTTATACATATACAGGGTGCCCCATCAATGGGTAATTGATCGATAGATATTTTATTATTGGAGATATGAAAAAATGTTTAATATAAAAGTTGTAAGACCATATTTTACAATTATTCTTAAATATACATGGTAGTCTATAAATGAGGGGAAAACCAAACAGATAGTTTTTTAAACCAAACACCCTGTAGGTACTTACGCCTTACAGATTTGGTTGTTTTTACATCGTTTTTTAATTTTAATAGACTAAACGTTCCTAAAAATGTTTAACCTTTTCATTTATTTGCTGTGATGTATACAGGGTATGTTTACACTTGAGGTGTTATTCCACCAATTTATTAATTAATTTCTTTACTTTTTTAATTTTGTTTGGCATTCTATTCCCAAATTTTGACGATTTTACCATGAACATTTTTTCACATTTTTCTAATTGGCTTTTGAAAATATGGACTTATTTAGGGTAAAATGCTAATGTAATTTTTGGCAACCCATTTGTCAGAATTAATTAATGGTTTTCTATTCCTTCGACGTTACAAGTAATATGAACTATTATAAATAAAATTTAAAAATCAGTTTATGCTCAAGAATGCCAAACAAAATAAAAAGTAAAGAAACTAAATTAGCTAATTAAATTAGTGATTCAGGGCATTTTATTTGAAAAAAAGGAAATCGTAATC
This sequence comes from Psylliodes chrysocephalus, assembly GCA_927349885.1. Classification (NCBI taxonomy): domain Eukaryota; kingdom Metazoa; phylum Arthropoda; class Insecta; order Coleoptera; family Chrysomelidae; genus Psylliodes; species Psylliodes chrysocephalus. Next base: position 9,760,256 of record OV651815.1, read on the forward strand.
TTGCGTTTTGACTCACCCTATATACAACGTAGCAAATAAATGGAAAATCAAAACATTTTTAGAAACGTTAAGTCTATTAAAATTGTTTGACGATGTGCGAACAAATATATTTCTTATACAAAGGGGTTTTATTTTAAAACAGTATAAGTTTTTCCACCACTTATTTATGAACTTTCCTGTATACTTTTAATTTTAAAATATGGTCGTACAACTCAAAAATGTCAGTATCTTTAATAATAAAACAGCTGTCGATCAAATACGCAATGATGAGACACCCTGTATATGTATAGCAGGCTAACATGATGGTATCGTTAGATAAATAATGAATTTAATGCTAAAATAATATACAGGGTGTTGTATTTAAGTCCTCTGTATAAAATAAACTAGTTCTATCATGTCTCTTCGTTAATTTGGTATCTTATAAGCTTGTATTTTAAATAATGTTCAACTCATAAGCTACTTAAATTCTGATAATTTTATTTGTGAACTGTATTATTTTATTTCACAAAAAATTAATTGCTTGGCAATCTTGTAATAATTTTTAAAAATATTCTAGGGTTCAATACAGTATTCCCTAAGAATTCTAAAACTGAGATAAAATACAGTGTTCCATTTAACAAATATATATTTTTACTTTCCAAGCAAAAGCGTAACATACTGTATATCCAAAAATGTTTTTATATTGTTTTTTAAATTCATATAACTTTTATTAAAGACTTGTTTGCCTGTCTACGCCACAAATTGAAATATCGTGCAATGAGGAACATCATTTAATTAGAACCTGTTAAATCCTTGCTATGTTAAATTCACAAATATAATATCAAAACCAAATACATAATGCACTAATTTAAGAACGTTTTCACATGCCTACGGGGTTATAAAGGCAATTCACTGCATAGGCTTGTCTACATTAATCGAAGCATACATCTTCACATGATATTACAAAACGTCATGGGCATGGGGAAAAGAACTATTATGACGTTAATGAACGTCATGGGCAGCGAAAGTGTTAATAATGAGAATAAGAATCATATCTACATTTAATAATTAATTTTTTTTAAATAATTGTAATTTCCACTGAAAATACTATACCATTAAGTTTAATTGAAAATTAAAACATGACAGGAATACAACAAAACTATTAACATCAACAAATAAATAACTTACGCTTTCCAATTTCTTTCGAGTTTCGGCTACTCTCTTGCTCAATTCCTGTCTTCTTCTCATGGCATCTGGATCGTTTTTGGTCTGCTTCACAGCATTAATGGCTTCTATGTTCCTTTCGTTGGATTTCGTTAAAAATTTGGAAGATATAGACGTTTTGTTTGCTAAAATTAATAATAAATTGTCACAGTTTATCTCAATCTATGGTCTGTAAACTTACAAGGCGTAGAATGTTCGTTATCTACTCCAGACATACTCTCGAATGTCGATTGAAGATATCGCTCTCTAGTTACCAGTTGATCCAGAGATTCTGAACTCAACGAAAATAGCGACATTGGATTTCGGTCTGTATTATCGCCGCTAGGAGTCGAAGCCTGTAATAATTGAAATTTAGAAATGTTTTTGTAAGAATTAAAAATCTTTGTATGCAGTACCTCATCTTCATCGTCGTCCGAGTCGTTGCTGCCGTACGTTAAAGACGTGGCCTGTTGGACGAGTATCTGAGGGGTCTTTTTCTTCCTTTGCGACTTCCTTAATTCATCTGCATCTATGTTCGTTATGGTGAATTCTCCACCGCTAGTAAATTAAGGAAAAAATATAAGTATAGTTGTTTTTGTCTTCACAGTTAAAAGTAACGATAATTTACACGAATATTAATTAATGTTCACTACAGAAATTGCGAGGCAGCGCCTGTCCCGACTTCATGTTACTACAACAACGTATCTCAATATGTAGGGCGTGCCCCCCCTAGGGGGGCGTCATACCTCTATGTGAGGGCGCCGGCACATCAAAATTAAAAAAAAAAAACACGAGTATTACCAATCAAAAAAATTTTCATTCACAGAAAGAAAAGCAAACTGATATTCATTGTGACATTACAAAAAATTAAGTTAGTACAGTACACGTTTAAATAATAATAAACTCATCAGTACTAAATTAAGAGTAGCTTAAAAAATTACTAGTGACTTCATTGGGCTTGTCTTGCACAGCAAAGTTTTTCAAAAGGTTTTATATTCAGTCGACACCTATGTTTTGACTTTAAAGTAGCCACCGCCGAAAATCCGGCTCCGCAAAGGTAGGATGTTGAAAATGGCAATAATATATGATATACTCTCATTTTCAGTGGATAAAAGGCATCATCCACTCCCGCCCAAAATTAAAAGATATATTTATTATTAAATTCTCTCTTGATTTCGCCACTTACAGTAAAGTCTATGAATATTTCTTCTTCTGCAGTTGAGAGACCTTCGGGAGTAGTTCGAAATGAATGCTTAACTCACTCGTAACTTACTACCAATTTGTCGTCAGCATAAAAATACTTTTTAAAATTCTATATCGCTGCCTTAAACTTATAAGGTTCTATGTTACATGACATGTGATATGAGAAAAACAAGTCTGAAGTTTCGCGTATTGTAAATATTGGGATAACGAATATTTTTTTGTTTTTATTGGAAGGTAATTGAAGAGATAATTTGAATAAACTGTCAAGTTATTTTTAAATAAACGAAATTAATTAAAGTTATAAGTCAATTAAAAAAAAAACAGAACTTTGTTTTAGAAAAATATATATGTTTAAATACATTTTTCTTCTTTTTTCTCGTTTTGAAACGCAGCTGCATAATATTCTCGGTTTTGTTGGGCATATAGGGTAGCATATTTGATATTTCATCACTTTTTGATTGAGGAATTTCGGGTTGCACTTGTGATAATGTGGGATCGGGGAACATTTTGTGATTAATTTCTAATCTTTTTCTTGTAGAGCGTTTAAATTGGCAACAGTAAACTCTTCAGATTCATGCGACGTCTTAAAACCTATTGTTAAATAATCTTTTTTAATTTCAACTGACGTAACTTTATTGTACGACCAAATACAAAATAAACTTGTCCGTCGATAGAGTGATGAGCAATTAGACTATAAACTGCTAGTTTACTTTTATAAAAGAATTAAGAGATCTCTGTGTTACGAGATGTCAAAATATTTTCAAGATCAAAAGTGAAACTGGGACATTGAATCCAGTATAAACAATCGGATTACTTTTTCAAACACCACTCCAAGTTTTTCTTATTACATATATGTTTCAACTTAATCCCAGTGTCAAAATGTCTTACCTTTGAGTGCCAGACTGCGAAGGATAGTAAATAGGCCGTGTCCTATACTCGTGATCGGAATCGATATCGCCATCATGAGCCGCAGATTCGACATCACCTATAGCGCTGTCGTCAGTCATTATTCCTCTCCTGCTGTCGACACGTGTCGTCAACTTCGACATCGATGTCGCTTCCCTCCTCGATTCAGAGTATTTGATCTCCGTGCCGCTATCCAGAGAGCTGTCTTTCGAACCACCGTCAGAATCAAATCGCCTTTCTGAAAGAGTCAAATTTAAGGTAATTAAATAATGTAATACTACGTGGTTTTACGTTGTTTTAATCAAAATACAATTTTTATAGATAATTATTGATAGAGAAATACGGTTTTGCCGGGTTGCCTATCAAAATATGGCCGCAAGTACTTTTGAGTAAAATTTAATAAATAATAATTGTGTTTTGAACAACTTTGTCAATTTGTTTTGAAGATAAAATACAGTACTTATTATTTTGTATTAGGCATAGCCGTGCTTTCACAGCGAACATGTAACACTACGATATCCCCGTTATCGCTATGTTCTCTAGTTTTGTACCTCACATTCGGTTCGGCTTATTTTGAATTTAAAGTTTTAAGAAATGACGCTGAATAGGTAAAAAATAATAGAAATTCATTATAAAACAGATGAAAAAGCTAGATAGACCAAAACTAGTCCAAAAATCTTTTGTATTTCGAAACATCTCAAAAGATGTTATTTTACGGAAAACAAATTTTTTGAATTTCAAGTTTTAAGAAACGACGCTAAATAGGTTTAAAATAATAGAAATTCATTATAAAACAGATAAAAAAAAACTAGATAGACCAAAATTAGTTTAAAAATGTTTTCTACTTCGAAAAATCTCAAAAACAGGTTATTTTACGGAAAACAAATGTTAAAATTTGAAGTTTAAAGTAATTACGCTAAATACGTTAAAAATAACAGAAATTCGTCATAAAACAGACGAAAAAGCCAGATAGATCAAAACAAGTCCAAAAATCTTTTGTATTTCGAAAAATCTCAAAAGGTGTTCATTTTACAGAAAAAAACGTTTTGAATTTCAAGTTTTAAGAAATATCTTCTAATTCTAGTTGACGACTGGCTGCACTGTACTGCACTGCAAGTCAAAGAGGTGATTTGTAGCTATGAGAGTGTTAGTTCCGATGAATCAGAGGTTAAATAAATGGCACGAAGATGTAATATAGCTGTTATTGATTATTTAATCATGTTTTCAAAGTTTTGTTTAACTTCTTTTGAAATATATCATAAATAAAAATCATTAAAAATAACAACTATCATAAATGACACTTACCACAAAACATCCTTGACCTCATTACCAACAAAAATCATATACGACGACGCTGGCAACAACACAGACAAGATGACGACAGGGTTAGACTTCACGACATTGATAAACACATTAATCAACGAACACAGGAACCTTAAATGGAGAAAAACCCTCGAGACAATTAACGCTCAAGACAATTCAGTGTGGAAAATTGCGAAGAGCTTCACAAAGCCACATTCGCGACTTCCCACACTGAAGTACGACGACAAAGTGTGCTCTACTGACATACAAAAGGGAGAAGCGTTCGGCGAACTCTTCCAAAAAATCTTCGATAACAATATACCCAACAATATCGAACAGCAAGAAATTGAAAATTCCGTCTATGACATTCAAAACATGGGGAGGGACATAGTACCCGGAAATAAACTCTCCTCTCCACAAGAAATCAGGGATATGGTGAAGAGATTACACAACAGGAGAGCCCCGGGGCCTGACGGCATTAGTAATAATTTAATTAAAAACTTCACTCTTAAAGCTTATGTACAGCTGCATCACATAACCAACGCTGTTCTTAAATTACAATATTACCCTCAAAAACTTAAAGTTGCAAATGTGATCCCCATCCTAAAACAGGGTAAAAACGTTAAGGTTGTTGAGAGCTATCGCCCTATCTCTCTACTTAACGGCATAGCCAAAATAATAGACCGCATAATATTAAACAGACTACACACATACGAAATAGATAACCCGATTATACCCTCGGAACAATACGGGTTCAGGGCTGGTCACAGCACTGTGGCACAAGTAATAAGAATTGCAAATCACGCCAAAAAAGCCTTCAACAAAAATCGGCAAACAGTACTTGTGGCATTAGACGCTGCAAAAGCCTTTGACACGGTTTGGACTGACGGTTTAATCTATAAAATGTTTGTGAAGGATTACCCTGTGTACCTTGTAAAAACAATTTTAAGCTACCTACAAAACAGAACATTCCATATTAAAATAAACGAAACCATTACAGGACCATACACTGCCAGAGCGGGAGTACCTCAGGGTTCGGTACTCTCGCCCCACCTGTATACCATCATGACTCATGATATACCCATGGGACTTAGTGGTATACAGACGGCGTTGTATGCCGATGACACCTGTATATACAAATCATCAACATCGGCTGAAATAGCCATGAGAAGACTGGAGATTCATACAAATAGAACGCTAGTCCCTTATCTAGACAAAAATAAAATTAAAATTAACCCGCATAAAACCGATGCGGTGTTACTAACTAAAATGCGAAGTAATAATATCGTCACTGAGCTGAAGGTCCAACAGAATAAAATTCCAACAGCGAATAAATTAAAATACCTAGGAATTACACTAGACAAGGGACTAACGTTCAAAAACCACGTTGAAGAACGAGCTAACAAAGCTACGGCTATGCTATGCATACTTTACCCTATGCTACATAGGCGTAGGGTACTCGTGACAATAAATTATTATTATTATATAAACAGATCATAAGACCTATATTAATGTATGGATCTCCAGTTTTCTGCTCCATAGCGGATAACCACATTCAAAAACTCCAAAGAGTACAAAACAGGTGTCTTCGACTGGCCTTGGGGTACGACCGCTACGCCAGAATTACAGACATGCACAATGAATCATCCATGCCCACTGTCAAAGAGTATATAGCCACTACTGCTGAGAAATTCTACACATATTGTCTTCCAGAGTATCTCAAGGAAGACATTCTCGCTAAGCACAGCGGAAATGCCGGAGATAGAAGGCATGGATGCTTACACGAAAAGCTGGACCTATACAGACGGGACAATTAGCAAACATACGCAACAACATCCTTCTCACTGCGACAAATACACTAAATAACTATTTTACTAGGACTAGTACTTAAACATGCTAGTCCGGCGGAAGACTGCACGATGACGTCACTCCCCAGTGAGGAAATCGAGGCCTGCCACGATACCCTCGCTGGAGATGGATTTCATCGTCCAGCTGAATAAAATAGTTACACGCAGACATAGACTATACCAAATGACACACATACATACAAGGACAACCCTGGTTTTTCAAAGTTTTTCCCAAGGAAGACAATCACAAGTAAAATCCCACAAAAACTATCACAAAACTCAATTTTCGATCCCAAACTCACCAACATTTGCCATATAATATCGACCGATAAGGAGATGGCACATAAAATTCACTTATTTTAAATTGGATTGACGGTATTTCGGGCTAGGACGTTTCGTCCATGCAGCTGGGCATGCGAAAATGCTTCGATTCGTTACATCGCGAGTGTGAAATATATTCTTGCTGTTTATACCTCATTTAATGAATTGTATACAGTCAAACATGTAAATAAAGATATTTTAAAGTAAAAAGTATCATAAATGACATTTTATTATTTATATTGTCTAAATTTTATTATTTATACTGTTTTCATTTTATTTTACGAAAAATAAGATTATGCGAAAGCAAATGCATTTTTCTGTCAAATAAATGTTAAAAAGAAGTAATTTAGCCGTTATGTTTATTAAAATTTGATACTTCATTTGACAGATGTTAACTAATACCAGTAGCCAACTTTGATATGAGCTATTTTAAGTTTTTAAATAACCAGAGGTGACTGCCCTACGACGTTTTTTGTTTTTAATTGTAATATTAAAAAATCCCATATGAATCAAACTTTATGGTACACACTGTATAATTTATTAAGATACGTTATAAACATATAAATTGAACGAAGTTATACATGTTTACACCTGGATGACAAGAGATTGTAGCCAAGTAAGAAACGGCAACTCAAATTGTTTAGTTCTTTATATACATATATATCTCTTTGAGATGAATTATGTTTTATCTTCAAAATAAGTGAACAAAACTTTTTAAAAAATATTTAAATACATTTTACTTAAAAGTAATTGCGGTTTTATTTATCTTTATCAATAATTATCTATAAAAATTGTATTTTGATTGAAAATCAGATGAGTGCAATAATCAACCAGTAGGATTTTAAGGCTATAACACCGACTATCTCCCTGGACCAAATATCAGCGACCATTTTTCTAGAGAAATAGTCGATATTTGGTCTAGTGAAATAGTCATTCCAAATATAACACGACCTTGATTAACATTCTGCTATTTTTGTTGTTGCTAAATTTCTCGAACATTTTACAATTTGATTATACATAATTTTGGCAATAATAATCAACTGATTAAAGTCCTAGAGCTAAAGCTCTCGGGCTCTAATTAGATTATTAATGCCAAAAATTATGTTTCATCAAATTGATATTAAAATATTTTCGAGATTTAGATTCAATAGAAATAGCCGACTATTATCAAGGTCTTGGTATATTACCCTTGTTAATAACATTCAATATAGGATGGTCTATTTTTAAGGATTCTGCTTCCTATTTGAATACATTTACATAGGACAAACTAAAAACCAATAAAAACTAGGTTTAAAGAATGTTTTACGCGTTTAAGAATATAAAATAGAGAATTCAAGTGTGACAGAACATAAATATACATTTTTGGATAAAATATGATTCTTACCATGCGACGGGAATGGATAAGGTTGATTGGAGTAGAACGGTTTGGCGCCCATTGCGTTTTCGGCTCTTTGCGCCCATCTACCCTTTGGCACTGCCACCCCTTTATTCAGACTAGAAGGTTGACTAGTATCCTCTGTTAATTGTTTTTTCGCCCATTGTGGAAGCTGACCTATGCTAAACCTGGAAAATAAACAGATGTTTTTTGGTATTTATATTTTTTGATGCGTAAAAAGAACAGACAAAAATATAGAACAATACCCGTATCCCAAGAGAGTGTGGGTATTTCAAGAACTACAAGCAGAATTTGAACACAAAGTTATAACAAAAGCGTATTCAAAACATTACAGAAGAATGGGATGTCCTAGAGAGAAGCAAAGTAAATGGGTGTCAATTCAATAAAATGTTTTTTTTATTGAACTATTTCTTATAGATGGTATTAACGTAAAAATATGTTTAAGATTTTGAAACATACACAGTAAATACAAAATACTCCATCCACTTATACAACCCCAAAATGTAAGAAGACTGAAAAAGAACTGGCAACACTCCTTTCTTGAACCAGCACATTATCATTTAGAACTATGGTATAATTGTAATGAATACATAATAAAAAAAAAGTATGTTACCTACACTTACATTACCTAAAAAAATCTATTAAATGTACTTACCTATAATTAGTATCAACAGTATTATTAATCCCATCGTAGAAATCGAAAGTACTACTATCGCTGAACACCTCCTGTTCGAGTTGCTTGCCCTGCCGCATCGCTTGTTGACTCAATCTGGCATGCATCGTCACCACCATGTCGTGCGGTACCCGCCACACGAATATGCAACCGTCCCCGCTGGCCGAAATGAGGCGGCGACAGTCGTTAGTGAACCGCAGTCCTGTCGCCAACTCGGAGTGGCCGCACATCGTGGCCATGCACTCTCCCGAGTAGTAGTCGTACACCGAGAGCGATTTATCGGTGCAAGACGTTGCTAAGTAGATGCCGGATCTGTCCAGAACGACCTGCGAGAGATGAAAAAGTGAGATTAAGATGTAATTGAGGTTTGTAGTGATTAGTGATAAAGTGACAAGATGAATTAGATACAACCAAAAAATAGTCATAGTAAGTTTATTGATAAAGTTTTAAAGTGTTGCTACTTTCGACCTCGCAGGGTCATCATCAGGCATAGAAATAAGTAAACAGAACTAGCAAGTGAGGAGGGAAAACTACATTTAATAAAATCATTGATAAACAACTTTAAAGTGTTAGAGGTTTCACACGTCAGGTGTCTAATGTCGGATGTCAAAAATTTGTCAGTGGTCAAGGTATGTCCGATAAGCAGAAGGTGGGTAAATTTTATATATCACTGGAAGATGATAAATAATCAAGGGGGTTCAGAATAAGGTGGGAAGGTAGGTAATAATTAGAAAGATGTCCATAAGCCAACAAGTTTACAAATAGTAGATTAAGGGTAGAAAGTGTGAAACAAAAAACAAAACTTTGTGTTATATGTAGGTAGAGGCCAGCTAAACGTGCAGTTGACTTAACAAGTAAATTTTTATAATATAATTAAAATTGTTTATCAATAATTTTGTTAACTTTTGGTCTGTTTAACCTTTTTGTAGTTTCCTCCTCTCACTTTCTTTCTATGCCTAATGATTACCTTGCAAGATTAAAGCTAGGAGCACTATAAAACTTTATTAATAAACTTACTGTGACCAAGACTTTGGGTATTTTTGGTTGTATCTGATTAGTGATAAATTAAAAAAAGAAGCGACAATACCGCTCACGATGGTCACTTACTTTAATAAGCGTTCCATCATCTCCTGTACTTCCCTTAAACTTTTTCGTGTGCTTTCCAGTATTTACACTATACATTCTAACGTTTCTATCCTGGCATGCAGTAAGAACATGTTTTTGTCCCGTGTCCACTTCCATATCGTACAGAGTTGTTTTGCCAGAGGCGATATGTGATCTGGTAAACTGTGGTTTTCCATTTAATTCACCTAAAGACCTAGAAAAAAAAAAGGTTGCTAAAATATCGTAAAAATTAAACATCAGGTAGTTATTTTTTTTTCAACAATATCAAAAAGATTTGAGAACAGGGTATTCCTTTGTATAAAATCCGTATGAGTAGACAAAACTTAAATCGAATTATTTTCGAATTGGTATTTAAAAATCTAATTTTAAGCCAAATGAAAGGTAATGAAAAAAATGATAAATTTATTATCAATAGAAACCAGTCATTAAAAATAATTCATTCAGGATATTGCATATTTTCTGAAATCAGTCAATTTTCTTGGAATGTCATGTCAAATAGCATAAAAGTTCTATTTTGGAGAAAATAAGGTTGCTATATCAACTTATTTTTCATCAGTTAGTTAATTCAGCTAACCTACAGTTAGGTTGAAAATGAGTGAGACGATCTCGTCGCACTGCATCCTAGTTGGATCAATTCTGGTTTATGTCTAACTTACAGTTCACCGTACATGCCACACATTTTGATGAAAAGTCATGGTGCAGTTGGATATGACTTGTTTACAGTCGGTGGGCTCCAGTCAGGCGAATCTGAAGATCTGGAACTTTCTAAAGCAGAACAGGTACAAAGAATGTTCTCTGCGAATTCGTTTTCCAAGTTGCAGAATCGACAGTACGAAGTTTATTGTCCTGTCATTTCAGTTCCGTCAAAATGCGTTGATAGTTCCTACTCATTAATCAACTGAATCTGAAGGTCTGGAACCTATTTTTTTCCAAAGTAGAATGTGCTCTGCGGATAATCATGTAGACAATTTTTTACAATGTATTATGATTCGTCAAAAATAATACAATAATAATATTAATATACTAGTAATTATAAACAATATTAAAAATTCAAAAAATCCTTTACAGAATAGGTATTATATAGTTTTAAAAACTTTTTTAGTTTATTCTTAATAGTAGGGGAGCCCAAGAGGGGATTTCGGATGTGACCTGAGCGTAGCAGCCTAATATTAGGGGAGAATCTTTGTACCCTGTTAAGTACTTTTACCAATGATGGTCCCTTAATATAGTGGGGTATGCCTAGAGTAGTCGATCAGATTAGTAAAAAAAAATTGATCCCCAAAAAAACTCGAGCGCATCAGATTTAAACAAAATAAGTTAATTAAATGCAGAAAAGAAAATATCTTCAATAATCTGACGATTTGAGCGTGACATCAAAAATTGAGCGAGTCACTAGATTGCAAAAAAAAATCGTTACCTTGAAATACTCGAGCGCAAATTTGGTTTTTTGCATTTTAAAGAAAATACTTGAAAAATTATAGAAATAATATATTCTGCCGATTTTCATAAGCCTAAGCACCTAAAATTAATAATAGAATGTTGTATGTACAACTACTGATGATTGTGTATTTCCCGCTCTGCGCCTCTCTTCCTTTCTCCACAGAATACTTATATATCCCAGAATAATAACGATAATTGTCGCGTTATTAGCGATGACTTTTACTGGTTCAAAATAAGTACTTCACAAGCATTACCAGCTCTACATGCGTTAACAGGATGTGATTTCAATCCTGCTTTCTATAGACGAGGGAAAAAACCGTTGGATATAATGATGGGCTCTGAAACCTTTATAAAAGCTTTTGCTAATTTAGGTTCAGAAATGTACACGATTGAGGAATCATTTTTGACCATGGAATCATTTATTTGCCATTTATATGGTTTAAAAAAAATAGCTGATGTTAATCGTGCCCGAATCGAAATTTTTAACAAGACATACAAAGTGAGTGATACAACTCAACCGTTCTCCTTAAACGTCAGAAATTATGATGCTTGTAACCTACCACCATGCCAATCAGAGCTACGGCAGCATTTATTACGAACTAAATATATCGCATGCTTATGGCGAAATGCTCACTATCGTAATATCAGTGAGATGTCACCAACCGACTTCGGCTGGAAGAATTTTGATGGCAAGTTGGAGATGATATGGTTTACTGGAAATTCAGCTACCAGAAGCATACGAAGATATTGTCGTTACACCTGAAATTTTAGGGAGCAGGATTCTGGTATGTTTTTATTGCTATGATAATGTAACATGATATATAAAACATTATCAAGATGATAATTATTTTGTTACAGATACGCAAGATATGGATAAAAATGAAGAATCGGATTTGAATTTCCAATATGAGGACGATTCAACAGACGAAGAAGATTGAATGTAGAAATATTTGTTTATATATATATTTTTTTTATAACTTACATTTTCTTTGTTTTGTGTTGTTACTTTCAATAAAAAATTATTAATAAAAAATAAAAATTAAGAATAAATAATAAAAATTAGTAAACCGGTTCACCATTCAGGCCATCCCTGTAACTTCCCGCTAATTTTAATCAAAAAGTGCTTAATATTTTTCTTACTACATCGTTTTTGAGCTCAAAGAGCTCAAAAATAGAACTTTTGTGCTAGTTTCAGTTCTTCGACCTCAAACGGATGTCTCATTTGTAACAGCTCAAAAGTTGAAGAAACACGTTTTTCGATTTCGTTCGTTCACGATATCCCATGATCGAATCAACCGATTTTGATCGGACTAGTGGCGATCGACGTGGTTTTGCAAGGGTAAGAGCTGAATAGTTTTTGGAATCGATCGGTAAAGCCGTTCGAAAGTTATTCAGAAAAAACAGTTTCCAGTTTCCAATTTTTTTTCGAGAAGTTAAAAATTTTTACTTTTTACTGTCAGATTAAAAAAATCCCTTTACAAAATTATCAGATTAAGAGTTATCACCACTAGAATATCAAGCTGAACCATCTGTATAAAATTCTGATGCGCACGAGTATTTCAATGTCACGATTTTTTTTTGCATTTTTGAGTATCGACTATAAACTTTTGGTCACGCCCAAACTGTCAGTCTTTATAATAGGATACTTTTTATAGTTTATTTAACCCCTCTTATGAATTTCTGACAAGCCCGAGAAAAATCATTTTTCCCTAATTTCTACCTCTTAATACAGCTAACTCCCACTATCAATCCGTCAGACTAATATCTCTCTGTAAACAGGAGTTCGTAGACTGTATCACGGTATCAAACACTGACGCGCTTGAGTATTTTTTTGGAACGATTTTTTTTTACATTTTTGAAAATTCGTGCACGCTCTCCCCACCACTAAAAAGATATACATCATATAAACTTTTTTTCTGTTTAGCCGTTAATCTTCACGATCTGATAGGTCTTCAAAGCGCTCAGGTAAAAACGCATTTAGCCCTCTGAGCTCCCCTACTATAAATAAAATATACGTATTACAATTTTTTATGAAGTTCTGAAGTTTATTGTATAAAATAAGTCCTATACATTTTAGAGAGCTTTTAGTTCAATGTAATATTAACTAGTTCCAAAATTACGAAATCTATATTTTGCTTAAATTTATTTAAGTTCTTAAAAACACAAACAAAGGACCCCGCACTTTTTACATTAATTTTGGGTACTATCAGAATTTGTTCAAATTTTAGTATGTTATTTTTTAGGCCTTTAAAGGCAACTTTCTTATTAACCCCAAGTTTGCAGCTCTACAGGGTGAGCTGTTAGAAGGATTCAAAAGTAAAGAAGACAGAAATAATATTTTCAAATATACGAGTATCTCCACCAGTCTTCGGTTATTCTTGTTTTTTTCCATGAAACTTATGGTATTTATCATGTTTTTAAAATGTGTTAAAAAGTGATGGAATCTATATAACATCAAAGACAGGCAGAAGCATGTCCCTGCCTTTCATTTTGAATTATGAAAAAAGACAAATAAGAATAGCTTATTTCAGTACTTGATAAATAATTTAATGTCAGTGTGTATACAGGGTGTACCAATAAAAACTCCCAGGCCGGATATTTTGGTAACTAATAGAGATATTTTAATTCTGCAAAAGCCAATTCGCAGAGCACTAAGAGAGCTTTAGTTTTAAATATAAATTAATTTTGAATAGGTCAATATATAGATGGCGCTACGCTCAATAATTTTTTTTCGATGGGAGAATGTTTCTTATTTAGCGCATCTTGTAAAAAGTGCATTTTTAAGCAGATTTTGTTCCATGAACTAATTCGATAAATCTAGCCATTTTTGCTATACAGAGTGGGTCACTCAAAACAGTTTCATCCTGTTTTTCAGCATTATTCATTGGATTTTAATGTAATGCTAAAACAGCTCGATTATTATTTAAATTAAAAACATTTTTACAGTACAGACATCTGTCATGTGTCAACCCCCGCCCTTGCACTTCACCAACACCTTAATTTTAAATAGGCAATGTCCATGTATGGCACATCATTAAAAAGGTAATTTAATGGGGAATTCAGAAATATTTCTGTACATTGCGTTACTTTAATTGTATCGCCCTCTAGCGAAAAAAAAAACTATTACGTATTAGAGAGTGTGTGACACTACAATGTGTAGTACATCATTAAAAAGATAATTTTATGGGGAATTTATAAATATGATTGTTCATTGCGACACTTTTAATTGTACCGCCCTCTATCGGGAAAAAAAAACTACGTATTATAAAGTGTGACAGTGACATATTGCACTTTCAATAGTTTGAAAATTAGTCATGCATTATTTTAAACATTATTATTGCTAACTTTATTTTGTTGCGAGGGCAATATAGAAATATTTATATTAATGATATGTGGTGCATTGAATTAGTAATTAAATTAGCTTTCAAATAAAGTGTCACACTTTATAATACGTTACAGGTTTTTTTATCCCGATAGAGGGCGCTAAAATTAGAAGTATCGCAATAAACAGTAATAGTTATGACTTTCCCACAAAATTACCTTTTTAATGATGTGCCGTACATGGTACATTCCTTATTTAAAATTAAGTGGTTAGAGAAGTGGAAGGGAGGGGGTTGACACATGACAGATGTCTGTATTGTAATAATGTGTTTAATATGGAATAAAACTAGACCTGTTTTAGCATTTTCTTAAAATCTAATGTATAATGCCGAAAAACAGGATGAAACTGTTTTGAGTGACCCACTCTATATATCAAAAATAACTATCGAATTAGTTCATACAACAAAATCTGCTTAAAAATGCATTTTTACAAGATGTGCTATATAAGAAAGATCCTCCCATCGAAAAAAATATATTGAGCGTAGCGCCATCTATATATTGACCTATTTAACATTAATATTTAAAACTGAAATTCTCTTAGCGCTCTATGAACTGGCTTTTACAGAATTAAAATATCTCTATTACTTAACCAAATATCCGGCCTGGGAGTTTTTATTGTTACACCATGTATAAATGTATGGACTGCAATATGTAAATTGTTATGCGTGTCTGAACATTACACACAATGACCCCAAAGCATTAGGTAAACAGCTACATGAAAATTCAAAAGACAAAGAACTTTCGGTCTTTAACCAATAAAAATATTTTTCTTTCGATACTTCCAAACACAATTAATAATATTTTTGATCTGAAATGGGGCATGTTCAAAAATTTTGAAATTTTTTTTATGAATAGTAGAGTTAAAAATAAAACTACATTTTTTTAATTTTTTTTTTATCTATTCATTTGCCGGAGTTATGAATTTTTTTAAAATTAATGACGTCACCGGGAATAGACCAATAGGAGCTAGCGCACGACGTTGCCGGCTAGAAGGTTTACGAGAAGTGATGTACGTTCGTTTGTGTACTCCTTATTACTTTTAGACTTCTAAAACATCGTTAAACAAATATCTTTTAAATATATAATATCAAATGTTTTTTGAAAGTATTGTTTCTGTTTAAACTTTTACTATATTTAAAGTTTTATTGTTTTAAAAGTCACTTAATAATTCAGAAAATGGCAAAACGGCAGCACTGTATGTCATCTGTCATAGTGTCTCCATCAATAATTTATTTGGAATTTGAGTGTTTATTTTGTACTTTTTATAAATAAATATTATGACTACGAAAAAGTGTTTTGTTCCAGAATGTGATAATGATTCACATTCATCTTCAAAAATATTTATTAGTGTTCCTAGAAATTTGGAAAGAAGAAAATCAACCTTCTACTAGCGATGTTTCTCGTAAACTTTTTAATAAAAATACACCGGATTATCAAGATGTAGAATAGCAGCAATTTCTGCTAATTGTCCCCTTCAGGAAATTGAAAATGAGGCTACTAGGTGTATAACCTAAAAACCCTTCTGGAAGAAAATGCAGAATCTCCTGAAAGTTTTGAAGATACCGAATTTATTCATCATTTTGTGGAAAAACTAGTGATAAAGAAATAATAGAAAAATGTGGGTATTTAAACAAACTGGTTCCTGGATCCCATATAATGGCAGATATGGGTTTCAGAATATTTAGCTACTTGAAAACATGGGATGCACTTTAGTAAAGCCACACCTAGTGTATCACAGAATGAAAAAAGTTCTCCAGAAGATGTACAATTAAGTAAATGAATAGCATCTCTAAGAATACATGTGGAAAGAGTTATAAGAAGGGTTAGTTAATTTAACAAGTTAAAACCACATTTGTGTGTGAATTTTAAGCAAGTACATTTACTTAGTAATATCTGCATAATTGTTTGTTAACTTACAAGAACCTATTTTGTAAGAGTAAATATTAATTTAATAAATTTTGTTTGTTTGTTTTTTTAATTTAATTTACCTAATTATCACATTTCAGGGATTATAATGAGTTTTTAAACAGCCAATGTAATTTTTTATAAAATTTTAACTTTTCGAACAAATCAAAGAGGAATGAGTACTTGTATATGCATAAATTTTTTTGGGACTAAAACTACCAAAACAAAGGCACCTATTTACAGCAGTTTAAAATGAAACATTTTGACAAAAACGCTTATGTCACAGTGATAAATATTAAAAACAACCAAGTTCAGTTGAATGTGGTAGCAAAGTCTATATATTCCAATAAATCGGGTAACTACATGTGGTATCACTGGTGATAAATTTAAAAATATCACAATTCTTGCTACCTTTTTCAAAAAACCAGAAAGTGTGCCTTCTTATCAATCCTTTATAAAAATGACAACAGTGATAAATGTAAAAAAAAAATTTAATGTTGCTATTCGTTATTACGATAGTAAAACATGTTTGCAGTTCCGTTTATTTTTTATGAAAATCTAAGTAAAAACAACCAATGTCAAAGGGTTATAATTTTTTTTCTGTTGAACCAAATATATCACAAAATTTAAAAATTGATCATAGGTCAAGCAAGTAATACCTTTGATGATAGTAGCTTTAAAAAAGGAGAAAGAATAATATTGACTTAAATTATTATTATTATTAACATTGGTGATTTTTAATAAAAACTCTTCAATTATTGTTTACAAACAAAAATATAAAAATCTGTGAAAATTTTATTTATTAATATTTTAATAAAAAATGAGAAAAATGAAGTAAAAACAATTTATTTACAAATAAAAAATATATATACAAATCCTAAGAATATAAAAGTACTGATTTATTTTCCTGTAGTGGATGAAGAGGTTTCTTTAACAATCTAGCCAAGTGTACATCAATATTTACGCATTTTGATAAATTAGAGCCTTTCCAATAACACTGAATAGATGTTACAAATAGTTCATCACTTCTTCTATGAAGCCACATATTTACAACCAACTGAAAAAATAAAAGGGTTAGATATGCAGTTACAAAATAACTATATAACCAGCTACAAAATGCCTTTATTTTATGTAACAAGACGAGCAGAGCTTTACTAGCTCTGAACCTCGGATTTTCAAAACTTAAAAAAAAACAATCTCACCACATTTTTGAAATATTATAGAGCTTTTCGAAAAAAACTGCTATTTTTAAAAATACAATTTGTTTAAACAGCTATGTCTCATTTTAGGCTATTGAGTATTATAAAATAAAAAATTACGGGATGCTTTGTTAGCTTCAAACTAATCCAGCAGAGCACCCCAGTTTTTTTTTAAACCACACCACGTTTTTTGGCTCCTACAATATTATAAAATATTCGAAATTTGGCATTTTAAAAAAAATTCGCAATTCCTTGCTGACTTCAAAGTTTTTTTCTGAAAACAAATGTACTTACCACATTTTTAGGATTTTAAAACAGCCTAAACATGTGTCATAAGTAGTTGTTTTTATATATAAAAAAAAAAAATTAAAAAACTGAAGTGTCCTGCTGACTTTGTTCCAACAAAGCACCTTGTATTATTTAAAAATAGCATTTTTTTTAGTAAAGTTTTACAATATTTCAAGAGTCTAAAAATATTCTAAAAATGGGGTGTGGTTTTTAGAAAAAAGCTTTAAAAAACCGAATTGCTCTGCTGGCTTCTTTCGAAGGTTAGCAAGCACCATGTATTTTTAAAAATATAATATTTCAAGTGCATAAATATATGGTGTTGCTGTTTTTACAGAAAAAACTTTATAAAATAGAGGTGCTTTGCTGACTTTGTTCGAAGCTATAGAGCATTTTAAGTTTTGCAAAAAACGAGGAGCATAAAATTTTTGAAAAGGGTATAAAAATAGCCTAAAAATATGGCATATTTTTTAACTCAAAATTTCATAGGTGCTCTGCAGCATTCTTTGGTATCATAATTATTACTAGGTTCACTAACAAAATCTGTTTCTAGATTATTTTAACACTTGCTGCGATTACAAAAAAATGCCTATATGTCAAAATTAGAAAAAAAAATATTTATAGGTATAAAGGGCCTTATAAACTGTTTATTATATGTAATATAAAAACAAAAAAGCATAATAAATATTACAAACCTTGACATGCAACATATCCTAAGCATATTGTGCACTAAAAATTTCATTTTTGTTATTTACAATGCAACCACATCAGAAGGTTTTTGCCGTACTTTATGTTTAGGTGTAATTTGTCTCCTTCTCTCTTATGGAAAAAGAAATTATCCCCATATTCTTGCTTGGCAGATCTAAAAATAAAACCTGAGATAAATATGTTTTACTTGCTCCATATAAACTGTAACTACCTACTATTAAAACAAAGTCTTACCTTTGTGACTTTTGTAAAGTGAGTATTGTTAAAAAATGCAGTAATCATCTCGGTAATCATATTTTCGTTTACAATGGGTAAAACACTTGATTCAACTTTTATAAATCCAGCTGATTCATATTAATAATAAAATTAAACCAAAACAAAAAACTAAGGTTAGATGGTGTCAATTTTAAATGTCACTTAGATGTGCGTTCACTTCGACATTCTGTGTGTTGGTTTGTTCGTTGGCTTGGTTTTGTATAACAAAAAAAACTTCGACACAAGATGATTGGTCTATTCCCGATGACGTATAATTTCAAATTTTAAATTTCAATTGGGCTTAATTTAAAAACTTTTGGCTTTTTTAACGAACTGACTATTTAGAATAACTTGTATAGCGACTAACTATTACAATATAATTTATAAAACAGCATATCTCACATGTGAACATGGCCCATTATAGTATACCCTCGTATTATATGTGCCTGTTAATAAATTTTTTTTTTCAGCTACATCGATGGAACGCGCAGGAAGTCGAAGTCGACTTTCATTAAAGAAAACTATTTAATAATGTGAAACACCTAGTACAATAAAAGTATTAAAATAAAGTATACCTTATCTTCCAAAATAATGATATATAATAAATTATTATTAACAATATAATTTTATAGACATATTTTAAAATACACTGGTGATCAAAAAATTGAGGTCACCTTAAAATTTTCATGGTCTTTGAAATTTTACGTTTTCAGATCGTATTCGCAAACTGTACATCATTGCATGTGCTTTTGTAAGCTGAATGTGATACTCTATACTAAACAGAAATACATTTTTTTCTCGGATTTCATGATTTATTCCGAAAAAGCAACAAATTAACATTTTGAGCGACATTCAACATTTTGTTGTTAGGGAAAATATGGAATGAACAAAATGAAAAAACTTGACACTAATGACGTGTATTCCCTCCTCTTGCATTGATGACTGCTTGAAGTCGGCGCGGCATACTTTGAATTAAGTTGCGGATCACATTCTGGCCAATGTTATCTCATTCCTGCAACCAGTCTCGGCTCGTGGGGGGGTTCACAGTGACAGAACAGGTATCAGTACAGATGTATGAAAAAACTTTCAGTGTTTTAGAAAGTTTATAATATACCTTTCTAAAACACTGACAGTTTTTTACCTATATCTGTACCGGGATCTACATTCTGCTACTGTGAACCCCCAAAATGTTGGTCACGAGCCGCCCCTGCCTGCAACAGCAACCTTATCAGCTCCTGGGCAGTTCTTGGTGCTGGTCGGATCCGTCGTCCCAACTCGTCCCAGACATGTTCTATGGGATTCATGTCTGGGCTGCGGGCTGGCCAGTCAAACCGCCTAATTTCTACCTCATCCAGATACACCCTGACAATTCTGGCTGTATGTGGTCTCGCATTATCTTGCATAAAAATGCTACGTTCCCCCATAGTCACCATGGAAGACATAACATGGTCTTCTAACACCTCCGTAATGTACCTGTGAGAGGTTAGGGAGCCATTTTCTATGAAGAGCAATTCTGTACGAGCTTGTGCAGTGATTACCGCCCAAACCATAACTGACCCACCGCCAAATAGAATACACTCGTCAATGCAAACTTCAGCATATCTTTCCCCAGGTCTTCTCCACACTCGTCGACGTCCATCTGACCCAGTGGGGCAAAAAACGCGACTCGTCTGAGAACAATACCCAGCTCCAGTCATCATCATTCCAACGAACGTGATCTCTGGCAAATATCAATCTTGCAGTCCGATGCTGGCGTTGCAACGGGGGACCTGTAGTAGCCATTCTTCTGCATGACAGTCCAGCAGCATGAAGTCTTCTTCTAACGGTCCATTCACTAACGTTGACATTTCTCACTTCTTCCAACTGATTTCGCAGTGAAACGCCAGTAGATGTCCTATTCCGCAAACTTGTGGACACCAAAAAAACGGTCATCTCGTTGAGTGGTAACTCTTTTTTGCCCAGACCCTGGTCTTCTAGTGATCAGGCCAGTCTCCAGAAAGCGCTGGTACACCCTTTGCACACCACAAAGACTAGCACTAACAATTCTTGCAGTTTCACGTTGCCCCCGACCATCTTGTAACAGCGCAACAATTCTTGCCACAACAATCGGATCTAAAGACATTATGAACCTGTTAAATCACTACACTTTACAATCGTTAGGTTTTACACAAAGAATCAACAGTAAACTGGAAAACATGCAAGGGAAATGTGAATGTTCAATTAGCGTAAAGGCACATTTTTCATAAAAGTCGCCTTTGTATTCTAATCAATCGAATGACAGCTGTCAAGTCTCGGAAAACAATTGCTTCAACGCCTACTAATACTATTATGTTCTTATCAATATTGACGCTAAAATTAATCGCAATTTCTGAAGTGACCTCAATTTTTTGCTCGCCAGTGTATAATATAAATAATATTATAAAGAAATGTTGGAATTTTGTTCATTCAAAGAAGGAAAGACCACGCCATTCCACAACTAATACATCTCAACCATATTTTAAGCGATTCTGCCCATATGCAGATTATTTTCAATCTACTTATGTATCTAATAATAATGCTTTAAATATATCTACTTTTATGTACTCAAAAACAATATCTATTATGGATTGTGATATAATTAATCGATGTCTTGGAAAAATTGAGAACTCTATATATCAGAAAATCTCCAGGGCCAGACAATGTCCCCCAATAGTGTTGAAAAAATGTAGATTTTCCAAGAATAGTATAAAAAATTATAGACCTATCAGCATAATGAGTTCAATACCTAAATTATTTGAGCATATTATTTACAACAAAAATAATAGTAAAGTAGCACAAATTATCATTCCTCAGCAACATGGGTTCTGCCAAGAACAGGACATGTTAGAGACCTTAGAAACTAAACACCAAGTTGTTTGAGTATATACTAATTTTTTTAAGGCATTCGACAGTGTCAATCATGTAATTCTATGTAATAAACTACGAGCAGTTGAAATCCATGGACAATTATTGGAATGGTTGTCGTCAAGTAGTAAAGATTAAATGGGAGTACGTCTAAACAAATTTAAGTTTCCTCTGGCGTACCTCAAGGAAGCCATTTAGGTTCTTTGTTATTTAATATATTTATCAATGATATTG
This sequence comes from Psylliodes chrysocephalus, assembly GCA_927349885.1. Lineage (NCBI taxonomy): Eukaryota > Metazoa > Arthropoda > Insecta > Coleoptera > Chrysomelidae > Psylliodes > Psylliodes chrysocephalus. The sequence goes on from OV651815.1 coordinate 9,782,501, forward strand.
CCAAAGTATTTGTTAATTGTAAATTTTTACTATTTGCATGTGCCCTTAGACGCTACTCTACTGTTAGCAATCTCCAAGATTTTCTTAAATAGTTCAAGATGATCTCGATAAATTACATGATTGGTGTCAGTTCAATCAATTATCTCTTAATATCAATAAGTGTAAATGCCTGGTGTTTTCTAGACTTGAAACAACTCAAGCTCTATATCCACATTTAAATATTGCGGGAATTCCTTTAGAAAAAGTAGACTGTCTACAGGATCTTGGGGTGATCGTTGACAGTAGGATGGACTTTAGAAAGCATTATGCATATATTCAAAATAGAGGATTTAAGATGATATTGTCAGAGTCCGCGAATTAGGATATTGCCGCCGCTTAGGTCGACGGTATCACGTCTGCTCGTTGCAGTGTTCAGGACCAGCATAGGGATCACGACACTCGATCTCGATTAATCGACTGAAATGTTTAAAATGTATTCATGACATTCGAATAATCGTCTCGATTCGATCGCAATTTCTCGACTGCTTAGAAGGTGTAGAGTAGTGCAATTTTGAGATTAAGTTTAAGAAACAAAAACAAAAATGCTTCCTATTGTTCACCATGTTTTATTAGAAAGACAATGCCGACGAGAAAATTTGGCCCTAATAAGAGCAAGACGTTTGTTACGACTCAATAAAGTCTTAGTTCGCGAATTAATAGACACTTTACGACCTCATCTACACCAAAGACAGGATTTTAGGGGCATATCGATTGATAATATGGTTTTATGTGCCTTAAGGTTTTATGTTACTGATTCATATCGAAGATGTGTTGGTCAAGAGTATATTTTTGGAATTGCTCAGAGTACTGTGCACAAATATGTTCATATCACCAATTTGATTATAGATCACGTAGTAGGCACTAAAATAAAATTTACAACTGCAAATGAACAAAATATTATTAAATTAGAGTTTTTAAATAGACGAAGATTTCCTGGTACAGTTGGTGCTATAGACGGAACTCGTATTGCAAAACAAACACCGTAAGCAATGCAGTCACAGTCACAGGACACATAACGCAACCACAAAACATAACGCAACTGACCCAGAACATTACATTTGTCCTGGTAGTAGTTCAAATGACTTCAAAAATCGACAATAAACGAAAATCAACTAGATCGAGTTTCATGAATCCTTTTTCGAATTGCGGTCGAGACGAACGTCGAATCGAGTGTCGTGATCCCTATCCAAGAGAGCGGGGACTTGACTTGCGACCAGCCGAACGCTATGAAGTGATAGGTAATATGCCGTTAAAAACATTCTTTATTTTGTTCCTTAATTAATTACATTTTAAACATTGTTTACGAGATATTTAATAAAACGTTATAAAACCTTGTTAACACGTGTTTTGTGAAGTGACTATACAGGGTGCTGTAGTATACAGGGTGATAAATAATTTTAAAACAATAATTTTGAAGTTATTCTTTTAACTTCTAACAATATGATTTATTCGTAGGCATACAGACGAATGCACCAACTTGAATACTTTAAAATATTTATATTTCACCCTAGTTCGACCAATTCTTGAATATGCAACAGTTGTTTGGTGTCCAATGTATCAAAACCATATAACGGCCTTAGAAAGATTGCAAAATCGATTTTTGAAATATATTTCTTTTAAATTACATATTCCATCAGAATATTTTTCAGCTTCACAAATAAGACAACGTACGCCAATTCAAGAATTGGGCAAACGAAGATATGCAATTGATATACAGTTCTTATACAGGGTAGCTGTTAAAGATGGAACCAAACCTATAGTGCTTAAACGGTTCAACATACAAAACCCAAAATTTCAGAATTTCAACTAAATATATTTGCGCATATTTTAGCCCAAAAATTATTTTAAGCATGTCCGCCATCTTGATTTTTTTAAATAGCAACATAGGTCATGTGATATACCATTTGAAAGGGTTTAACACCCTGATTACAAAAATGTATTTCACATCTTGTGTCAAATGCACAGCCTTCTACGCTCCCTATTAATAATAACCTTTTTGTTGTGTTTAGACCCCATGTGTGACACATTTTTGTAATCAGGGTGTTAAACCCTTTCAAATGGTATATCACATGACCTATGTTGCTATTTAAAAAAATCAAGATGGCGACCATGCTTAAAATTTTGATATTATAAAAAAAAAATTTTTGGGCTAAAATATGCGTAATATATTTAGTTGAAATTCTGAAATTTTGGGTTTTGTATGTTGAACCGTTTAGGCACTATAGGTTTGGTTCCATCTTTAACAGCTACCCTGTATAAGACCCTTAATAATTTCATTAAATGTCTTGAATTACTGTCTATGATTTCTTTTCTAGTACCACCCCGTAATTTGAGAAAGGAGCCGTTCAAGTATTACTTAAGCACTAGGGGGGGGGGGTCATTGTTTTGCTTATTTTGGATGACTTGGGTGTAGGGGAGTCCAGATGAAGATTACGTCATCGGTAGTTATTTACTTTTTTATACGAATGGCAACCCTCACATTGTCTATGTTTGAAAACGAAACGCATTTTCGGGGATTCCCGCATACGTTTAGGCACTCGCTTTAGAACCGAGTAGGGAAATTACCGCACGCTATTTACTTGTCTAAATTCCCTCTGTCAGTGTATTGTTTCGTTTGGATACTATAGCGAGTAGACGTATTGTAAGCATAGCAAAGCAAGTTAACATTTGTGTTACCGTTGATTCCATTAGCCAAAGTTTAATGTTTAAATAAGATGTCGTTTCAAATAGACAAATCCAAGTTATACTAAAAATTGTTCGAAAGTTTTAAAAAATCTCATACAAGTACGAAAGTACAAAATGTACAAAAGTTAGTTAACGAAGTGTGGCGAAATTATAAATTACAAGCAAAGTCCGACAAGCAACTAGATATTATTGTATCTAAGAGAATTGAAGAAGAATTGCAAGCGGCGACTAAGAATAAATCCAATCTACTACTTATTTTTTCCAAGGTGAGTGACGAAATCATTTTAGGTAGGTACCTATGAGTACTAGAAATATTAGAAATCGCCAAAAGTTTCTCTTTACATTTTGTAACAATAATTTAGACGTTTTTTATGAAAAGAAAATATTATGGCCTATCTCAAAGTATAGAGGTAATATTCATTATATAGATTTATTTCTTAAGATTGACTCCATCAATTGGTCACAAAATACAGGGTGTTAGTTTTCTGTATGTGATGGGTTCGATTCCCGGCTTTAAATAATCTTTAAATGCAGTTTTTTATTGCATACTTTGTATTTATGTAGCTTAATAAGAGAATCTTTAGCAGAACCAATAGAAAGTTTTAATTTTTAGGCAACGACTACCTGTAAACCTGCAGAAAAAACACAAATTATACAGCCAGCTTCAAATATTAAAAAACAGGAAGAAGATAAAATAAAACCCGGTAATGAATCACAACAGCAATGCGAAAATAAGGATAATGCAGATAAACAAAGAGCAAAACCTTCTCAGAAAGTTATGAAAAATAAGATTGCTCTACTCGAAAAAAATCTGAATGCTTTGTATTCTGCCAGAGATACTATGCCAAGCCGTGCTGAAGTTGATAAACAGATCATTAAGTTGCGCGAGGAAATAAAAACAGCAAAACAGTCTTTAAACAGGAAGATTCAAAACGCAGTTGCCCAGAAGAAACACAGGGATCGTATGAAAAGAAAGTTAGAAGATATTTGTCATGAAAATCCAGAAATAGAAAAAAGACTATATCTGAGGGATTCAGTGGGACATCCTAATCTTGAAAGCAATCAACCATCACTATTGAAAACAATTGCGGATATAGCTTTATTTGGGAATGCAGAAGACGAACGGAATATATTCGCAGCGTAAAAACTCTTGATCAACTCACACAAGAATTACGTAAAATAGGATTTGACATTAGTCACATATCTTCGTTTGATTCCCAGAAAATCTAATTCTCCAGAGGGACGAAGACATGTATCGACAGTCTCTATTAAGCTCATTCGGGCTCAAACTGATCACCACAAGAGCCACTTAGATAGCAAGTTCGCTGAAACATCAATCCATTATTTAGAGAACCTAGCATCCATACTTTGACCAAATCAAGTATTTTTCATATCTCAAGATGATAAAGCTCGAGTCCCTATTGGCGTAACTGCGGCAAATAAGCAAGCACCTCTTCTAATGCACATGGAATATAGAATCAAATTGCCTGATCAAAATGAAACTTGGTGATTCCACCAAAATTTTTTAAACAAAAAAAAAATTATTAAAGTATTAACTACAATTAAAAATGTTGTCTACTACGGTTACACAAGTTTCGGTTGTTCCGGTGTCAACCTTCGGGCCTTCGACGTCGCTCAGACGGCAGCTAGGGGGTGGATAGCTTACAAAAATTCCGGAAATAGTAGACAAATAAATAGGCGCCAACTGGGTCTATATAGTGGCCAAACTATGATCCTATTTCCCCAAAAACCCAGTAAATGAGGAAAGAAATAAAAGACAAACCTCAACTTATGTTCCTTTATAAAGAAAAAAAAAATATTTAGTAAATATACAAACTAATTACCTGATGGCTTAGATAATAAAAAAAAAAAAAGTTGGAGGAAATTAAAAGGAAAAACTTACACAGTGTATGTATATGCATAACCCAAAAAAAAATTAATAAATGTATCAAAGTATGGAACGGTTCGTCGTTAGCTTGGTACCAGGCATGACGCTTGCGCAAAACATTAATTTCCACCTTACATAAAAAAAATATAATATAATAGTTAACTTAAATATTGTGCATCACCGTACCTATACTACTTCATATATTATAAAAACAGTAAACTTATAATCTTTATAATCTTATAACCCTCTCCAAATTGGAAGGCGATATCTGTTTAACTTTTGGTTAAGACCAAACTACCCAAAAGAAAATTATTAAACCATGAAATTTTATAATTAAGTATAATTCATAGAACTAAATAAAAATATCAAAAAAAATAATAAAAATACAACATATAAAGGACTTTAGACAGAGGTTATTTAATTAAACTCCCAGATTGGAAGAGGTTACTTAATCTCTGCCCCCACACGGGTCTTCTGAGATTGCTTAACTTATAGTTAAGTCTTATCATAAAAAGAAAAATAAACAAAATGTATAAGTGAAGAATAAGGTTAAATTTGACTGTAGTTCTTAATAACCGAAGATTTACAACTTATGCGTAGAAGCAGCCCAGATGTTCTGCAACTAGAAGAATCACTACTCCAGCATTAAGTACTTATTTAAATAAAAAAATAATAATAATAATAATAAATGAAAGATACACAAAGGACTTCAGACACAGAGGTTATTTACTTAAACTCCCAGATTGGAAGAGGTTATTTAATCTCTGCCCCCACACGGGTCTTCTGAGATTGCTTAACTTATAGTTAAGTCTGGTCCATTTATTAATGAATAAATTGAATAAAGTAAAATTATGGCAGTAGCCCTTAATAACTGAAGAATTACAACTTAAACGTGGAAGCAGTCCAAGTGTTCTGCGACCCGAAGGATTACTACATCAGCATTAAGTGCTTAAATTAAGTAAAAATTTAAAATATTAATCAATTAAACGATGTAACATTTGATAATACTTAAGTTATGAGTGAAAGAACCCTAGAACATTCTGTGCTCAAAAGTATAAATAATGTTGAGAATACCTTGACAACATTCGGTTGAAAGTGAATGTATAATTTAACAATGCACGCATGAAACCTTCAATATAACGTATAAGAAAAACCTGATAGTAGGGTGTCTTCTTTCACAGCATTCCCATCTTCCTATCCAGAACAAGAAACATTCTTGTAAATCTAGCTACAAGTAAACTAGGTGGCTAGCATACCAATGTTCTGTGTCCCTTCGATGAGTCCACGATGAAACCGTTGAACTCCGGACGATATAACCCTCTGTGTACAACTGTTGAAATCCTGGGTCAACAATCCCTTGGGTCAAACTGTCGTCGAATCCTGGGCTAACAACCCCCTGGGTTAAAATGTCGATGAATCTTGGGCTAACAAGCCCCTGGGTGAAACCCTTAAAATATTACAAAGAAAAATGTCAATACACATTGACTCAAGTATCCCGAATTATAGGATTACCCAAAAATGTACATAAACTAGAAAATATTCAGTATCTAGGATAAAGAAAAACTACATTGGCTCAACAGTGAGTCATAAACAGTATTATGAGCTCCAATAATTAAAATTCTGTTACACATGGTTGGTAACATAACCTAATATATACAAAACATACCTTTTTCGTAAAGGGTTAACTTGGTAGCCTTTCAAGGATGAGAACCACGTGAGATGATTCACAGTACAACAATATTCCACACTCCAAATGCTGTGAACTCCCGATTATTGCGTTAAAATCCTATATTAGATATGGGCTGGACCAATGACCATGGGAATTTACCAATTCACTAAAATTCCCCTCAAAATACGAAATGTCCATTTACCCACAATTAACCATGAAATAGAATCTAAAATCCCCTTTAATTAGGGTAAGCCGATGGGGCTAAATATTAAGAAAATTCTATTTCGACACAAAAATCGTCTCTCGTGACTGAATACCCACTGACAGAAAAAAAACAATACGTCAGCCGTCCAAAATGGCCGAAATCCCTTTCCGATAAATGTCAAGTGGGTTCAGAAATTCATCCTCAAGAATTCCCCACTATATAACTTAACAGACCATTTACGAAAGGTACCCTAAAAACTATATTTATATACAGTATAACTACATTTGGGAAACTGTTCCCGACAAAAATTAATACAACAGCGATCGCAAAAAAAATCCCTCACGACTTAAAATCGCTCATTGTGAAACTACCTTACTTCGGGTTCTGAGCCCGATATTGGAACGTACCACCAACATGACACTTGTCGGTGTTCTGTCGTCAAATGACGTTTATGTCATTCACTGTCACAATTAATAAACATTAATCCAATTCTGACAGCTATAAACAAAGAAAATCTTAAAGAATGGTATCGTAAATAATTAATTACCCAAAGGTGAGACTATAATACATAATATGTATAAATTTACAACGAAACTTGGTCTATTTTTAGGAGAATCTGGCAAATTAAAACAGGGAACACTACACCGCAAATATGACCAATGTACAAAGTATTATACTAGTGGTGAGATGGAATAAATTGTAATAATGATGTCCAAAAGTTAGAATACAGGTGAAATTAGTTAATGACCAAAAAAAATAATAGTGATATCAACCATACGATTTTACCCTTTTTTTTCGTATGATTAACCAGGTAAGCCAAAACAATTGTATTAATTCGTGGGGCCAAAAATGAACGTTACAATTGGGTAATCGCTGAGCGTCATAAATTAATACCATCTGTTTATGCTGGTATCAAAATCACTTCCAGTATGCTAGGACAACCACAAGCCGTTGGATATTCTAGACCAACATACATCGCTATTCGAAGTGGAAAGCATAGTTCATCTACTGCTAATACTCATGCTCAGGATTTCGAGACGCTTCTCGAACTTGAAGAGTTTCATTAGCTAAAACTGACCATGGACTAGTAAAACCAGTGGTAATCATGACGGTTGATGGAGAGCCAGATGAACATCCACGTTATAAAAAAGTTATAGAGTTTGCTATACAACACTTTAAGCGACATGATCTCGATGCATTGTTTTTAGCTACCAATGCTCCTGGAAGAAGTGCGTATAACAGAGTAGAGCGCAGAATGGCTCCTCTTAGTAGGGAACTGGCTGGTTTAATATTGCCTTATGACCATTTTGGGTCTCATTTGGACGAACGTGGCGTTACAATTGATGAACATTTAGAAAGATCTAATTTCGAATTTGCAGGAAATGTATTAGCTGAAGTATGGAGTTCAATGGAAATTGAAGGCTATAATGTTACTGCAAAATATGTTGGAGCAGGTGAACAAGATCTTCCTGATTTTCCAGACATTAAATGGTATTCAGAACATGTGCGTGAAAGCTAATACTTGTTTTAAATTGTAAAATGTAGAAATACAGAATGCTGTCGTCCAAGAAGTGGCCTATTCAGATTAGTAGACAACATGTTTCTTCCCCCACCTGTAAAAGTAAAATAAACAGTTGATGACTTGGTTTTGGATGAAGAAGGGCAATTTCTTGATCTTCCAATCGATTTAGCTCTACGCTTAAGTGCTTCACTCAAATATTTCCTGTAAATACCCTACGATTATTTTTGTCTGACGGTAAAATTGAGGCTATCAAGTCGAACATGCAAAACGTGTGGTCTTTATCATGCTTCCGTCAAGTCACTAAATCGTCACATCGAGAAGTTCCATAAAAAAGTAAGCTTGCACATTGATAGGAAAGTTAGACCTGTAAGAGTCGCTGCTCGTCGTGCTAATGAACTGATGTGCATTATTCAAAATTTAGAGCACCATGATGTTGAATGACTCGATGAGAACGACGTAGACATTCCAAAATCGGATGAAAGTGAGCAGACTCACAACACTGAGCAGTAATCCAAGCAATCCAATGTCATCGAAAACTTAGAATCATGGATTCGGGTTTCATGAACTGAAGACTATTAATTTAAATTTAATATGTGTACCAAAAATTTAAAATGAGTTTGTAATGTTCGTAAGATTGTAATATGTTTGTCCCTTCCTCTATGTTGAATACTGTATCAGTAAAATGTAATATCTATCCTAAATCTATTTTCTTATTTTTAAAATTATAATTATAACATTATAATTATAATATAAAAAAAATACATTTATAATTAAAAAATGTTTACGTAAGCATGGGAGGAAGGGGAAGAGCTTTGCTTACGTTTGCTGACAAGGGAGATGGGGGAGGGGGTAAATAATTGTAATAAATCTGCTTAAGTAATATTTGAACGGCCCCAAATACACGTGCGTGAAGTTGGCCCTACCATGTTATGATAATTACACCAAAGTTGTGCCAATATTTTGCAGCTAATTTGCAACTTTAGGCAACCGGTATAAAAAAATTTGCAACCTTACATTTTAGTTCTAATCGCTAAAACAAAATTGGTGGGGCCAAATTCACGCAGCCCCACCACATCGTCGTATTGACCTCGAACCTTTTTCATAATTTAGCAACTAATTTGCAACTTTAAGCAACCTTCGTGAAAAAATTTGCAACCTCATGGTTACGCCGGAAACGACTCCTTAAGTTGATGGGGCCAAATTCACGCAGCCCCATTACATCGTCGTATTGACCTCGAACCTTTTTCATAATTTAGCAACTAATTTGCAACTTTAGGCAACCTTCGTGAAAACATTTAAAACCTCGTGGTTGGAAGGGGGGCCAAATTCACGGGGCCCCACCACATCGTCGTATAGACCTCGAATTTTTTGGGGCCAACATTTTTGCATCTGACACGCCAATCATAATTAAACAAAACAAAACATATTATGGAGAGCATTTCTGTAAAATTTAAAACAATTTTAATTAAACAATACAAATTTTCAAAGTAATAAATTATAATTTATAACGATAAAAATATTATTTTTATTAATATTACCTACTTTCTGTGATAATAATAATCATTTCCAAATTCATTATATCCTTTATATTTAAGAATATGCTCCTCTTAAAATGTTAAATTATATTTTATTTTATTTTGTTTTGTTTAATTATGATTTGCGTATCAAATACAAAAATGTACCTACTAAATATATGTAATATATGCTTATATTTATATCACCATCTTAATTTATTAAAGTAAAACTGTAATATTGTAACTATAAATTTTAATAATATATTAGTATGTATTAAAATAGATTAAGGAAAAGATGTTGGCCCCAAAAAATTCCAGGTCTACACGACGATGTGGTGGGGCCGCGTGAATTTGGCCCACCTTCCAACTTAGGAATTCGATTCCGACTTAACCACGAGGTTGCAATTTTTTTTACGAAGGTGACTTAAAGTTGCAAATTAGTTGCTAAATTATGAAAAAGGTTTGAGGGCAATACGACGATGTGACGGGGCCGCGTGAATTAAGCCCCAACAACTTAGGAATTCGCTTTCGGCGTAACCACGAGGTTGCAAATTTTTTCACAAAGGTTGCCTAAAGTTGCAAATTAGTTGCTAAATTATGAAAAAAATTTGAGGTCACTACGACGATGTGGTAGGGTCGCGTGAATTTGGCCCCACCAACTTAGGAATTTGTTTCTGGCGTAACCACGAGGTTGCAAATTTTTTCACGAAGGTTGTCTAAAGTTGCAAATTAGTTGCTAAATTATGAAAAAGGTTCGAGGTCAATACGACGATGTGGTGGGGCTGCGTGAATTTGGTCCCACCAATTTTGTTTTAGCGATTAGAACAAAAATGTAGGGTTGCAAATTTTTTTATACCAGTTGCCTAAAGTTGCAAATTAGTTGCTAAATTATGAAAAAGGTTCGAGGTCAATAAGACGATGTGGTGGGGCTGCGTGAATTTGGCCCCACCAATTTTGTTTTAGCGATTAGAACTAAAATGTAAGGTTGCAAATTTTTTTATACCGGTTGCCTAAAGTTGCAAATTAGTTGCAAAATATTGGTACAACTTTGGTGTAATTATCATAACATGGTAGGGCCAACTTCACGCACGTCCCAAATACAGAATTATTTGCCATTCCTTTTTACAAAACTAATTATGTAAGATTCTCTCTCCAGTTTACCGCTTAATGGTAAATGGAAACAAAAATTCTCTGACAGCATAAATACTACTATTGTATATACAGATTTTTTTTTGTATAACTTAATTTTCATATATTGTAAAACTTTAAATGGGTATTTATTACCCATGTATATAAATAAATTATAAATCGATTAGTGCCCAGCCACAGTTTACGAAATGAATATTGTTTTATTTGTCAAAATTCCGTCAGTCGCTAACCTGTTTGCAACCCCATACTAATATCTAAAAGGTCGCAATCTACAGTTAAAGATTTCTGTAATTATTTGCTCCTCCACGATGAACTTTTATTTGACATTAATTCGTCAAGAATATTCCAATTAATACCCCGTCCTTAAAATGTAACGGTAACGTATGATGTAAAAACGAATGTACTATTACGAAATTTACCTGAATATCAGAGTTTTATCAGCTCCGCACGATACCATTTGAGTGTTACCTCCTTGGTGTAAAAACCGTACTGCGGTGATGGAAGAAGAATGGTCGTCCAAGGTCTGTAGAAACTCGTAACCATTTTTCATGTCAAATATGTGGATGAGACGATCTCGACTAGCAGACGTCATTAGATTGAGGTGAGGATCGGAATATTCTAGACAAAGCACTTCTGAGTCGTGAGCTTCGATTTTGCAGGTCTCTCGTAATGTGGCCACATCGTGTATCCGAATATTACCTAAAAATTAAATTAAGAGACGCATTATTTTTCGGAAAGGAATGACTCTTGCAGCTATACTTCAAATAGTCAATTACCTTCCCGATCTCCTGAAGCTAAATGTTTACCATCAGGACTTATTCTGATACATCTGACACCGTTCCTTCCATCGTAAGATGTATTTTCTTGTTTTTCAGTCGTTCCAGATATATCCAAGTCTTTGATAAATGATAAATCTTTATCTATATAAACTACTTTGAGTAATTCCTAAAATAAGAAAATAGTTTGAATATAGTTGAAAAAATTATGATAATTTATTAAACTTACGTTACTATAAATATTTGGCTGGTATATTCCTTTCGAGCTATTTTCATTCATTTTATCGAGCGACCATACTCTGATGGTGTCATCTGAACTGCAGGTGAGAAAACTTCCAGGAGGTAGTGGGCTATTGGGCGGTGCCATTTCAACACCCCAAATGCAGGCAGAGTGGTAGAGAAACGAGAAGGATTTTCCCACCCTTTGGATGTTGAAGACGTCCCAAACATAAACGGAGTGATCGTTATAAACAGACGTAAGCTTATTATTTGTCTCATCGTACGTAATAGCTACAGTGTCGGGATATTTAGCATCTTGAGGAGGCGCTGCCATGTGTCTAAAAAAAAACGCATTTAAACATAACAAAAAACATTGATCAAAGAAAACTTACTGTATACTAGTACCCAGGCTAACGTCGACGCCTAAGTAGTGGTTTCTAGGAAGAGTGGTTACGAATTTAAGAGTGGATGGGTCAAAACATCTGATAATTCCTTCGGCACATCCTACAAAAATATATTTTTCTCCTACAGCGATGCAGTTGGCACTTGTTGTCTAAAAAAAAATATAAGAATTAATCTTTCATCTGATTTACTATGATTTTTTAAATTGTGTGTAGCTGTCCGAACCAAAAAGGGATACTAACAAAGTAATATGTAAGCTTATATTTGAATAATTTTGGACTAAGGAAGGAGTGTAGAGAGAAGAAAATCAGATATTCTGTCAAAGTTAAATTAATTCAAGATAAAACAAACAGGATACCAGAATGGCATATACTACATTACTACATGACACCCCGTCTAACCTTCGACTCTTACAGGTCGAGTACATAAGTTAAAGACGGTATAGAAATAATTGCTTAAGGGTCTTGTATATGGTATAAGGATGGATATAAAAGAAGCAAGGAAACAGGCTCTGGCGCACATGGAGTTAAACCCAAATGCGATATTATCGTCTCATTGGGAAACCTATCATTGTATTGCAGGCTGAAATAAATGAATTGCTTATTTCAGATACACACTAAGTCACTTTTTGTCCATATTGGGTTTAACACATTGACATTCATTGTTGTTTTAGAATAATACGTTTAACGCAGAAATAACTTAATTTCTGTAAACATCCTTAGTTATATGACAATTTAAAATATTCGTTTATTTCTGACACAACCTTTGTCCTGTTCCTAGTTCAAAACGTTTTTTTTACCTCCTGGAAAGTGACAGGTCGTTTCTGAAATAAGCGATTCAAATGTAATAGAATTGTGTGTAAAAGAGCCTAAGAAGGAAGTACAAAAACAAACCATCTTAATTCTTTCAGATAAGACTTGGTTCAAACAGAATCAAGTCAAAGTTGGTCTGGAACAGTCTTGGAATAAAATAATTTGGCAACTAAGGTAAAACTAGCGTGAGTACCGGTCAGTACATGAAGATATCCAAGGAAACTAAAAGGGTGACGAGCTCGCCAAAGAGGGATCATAACTACCATTCATAAGGCCCGAAGCTGTGTTTGGGGTAAGCAAAGACTTTTCTCGACAGATAGTGAACAGGTGGATAAACACTAAATTGCACTCACTGGAAACAGATAAGAGGACTGTAAGGTGCTAAGAAGACCAAACCTACTACAGCTCGCACTATTGTAGAATTATTAACGGGACAGTGACTTACTGAAAGACATCAATGATGAGATTACACAATAATACCACCACGTGTATACTCATACCTCATACCTTCGATTGCAAAGCTTTATTCTAGGTGTAGAACCCAAAAGAGCACCCCATGAATACTTGGTAGAGAATCTAGTTAAATTAATTAAAGACACAGGACTATTCAGAGATAATTACTGAATACGGGGAAAGTAGAGCAATACAATATGTAGACCCAATAGGCCGCAATATTTTGGGTCAAATCTAATCCTACCTTATAACTGACAAAGATAAAATCGTTAAAAATTGGCGGAAAGGTTGTTATACGAGGTTTCGTACTTTGAAAACAAAGTGACACTTAACAAAAAATAACAATTTACTCAAGAGCATTTTTAACATTTTGCTTTGCAAAGTTTACTATTGTATTCACAATTGTTTTGTTATTAATGGAACTATTTATTATAGTTTTAATTTATTTGTTGACCAGAAAGGTAAAAAATTAAATAATAATTCAAAAAAGGAAGACTCTTATGAAGTAATACAACGTTGTTAGTCCATTTGAGAGGATCGCTTTAGTAATTGCTAGACCGTTTCCCGTGACCGAGGATGGTTATAAATCCATTTTGATGGTTATGGATTATTTTACAAAGTGGGTAGAAGTCTACGCCATTCTAAATCAAGAGACCGCAACTGTTGCAGATGTATTGATAAAAGAGTTAATCTGTTGATTTGGAGTGCCCTTGGAGATCCACAGTGACCAATGCATAAATTTTGAAAGCAAACTCTCCCGTGGAACCTGTGATAGACTAGGCATGAAGAAAACCAGAACCACAACATTGCACCCACAATCTGATGGAATGGTAGAGCGAATGAATAAGACTATTGGCAAATGTCTGTCAAAAGTGGTTCCAAACCATTAGCGAGATTGGGATCAGTATATTTCGCTCTTTGCAATGGTCTATGGATCCGTTGTCAATGAATCAACAGGTGAAACGCCAACAAAGGTCTAAAGATGTAGCTGGTGAAGATTATGAGATCCAGTTACGAAAAAGAATGGACGATATGCATGAATTGGTCGGCTCGCATCTTCAAATCGCCAGCGACAGGATGAAGAAACAGTACGATACCCAAGCTATAGAGGAATGTTTCAAGGAAGGCGAAAAAGTCTGGCTCTATAACCCAAAAAGACAAAAGGGTTATTCTCCGAAGCTTCAAAGGTCTTGGGAAGGTCTTACCTTATCAAGAACAAAATTAATGATGTAATTTACCGTATAAGTAAGATCTCAAACGGTAAACCAAAGGTAGTGCATCAAAACAGGCTGGCGCCATTTGAGGGTGACCATGAAGAAGAAGTAAACCAACTTCAAGAAACACCTGACCTTGTCTTTGAAGAATTTATGGGTGCCTATGGAGGTACTGTAAAAGCAAGATATGGTGTTACGACCGAGCAACAACAAGATCTGCTCTCGCTTCCAAAAGACTACTCGCTGGTCCATAGTACTTCCGCCAGCATCAACGACGTACGAGGACTGGCATATGTGTTCCGTAAGAAATTTAGTCAACTGATAGAACTTCATTGTCAGTTACCAGCCTATGGAAAAGCTTTGAAACTTCTAGACGAATTACGCTACCTTTTCTATATGGTAACAAAGAAAAGAACACCTTCCGAGATCGATCCACTTATTATGATGTAAGGGAAGCATTACTTAGTTTAAGGGAGTACGTACTGGAGTCCAATGTACAGAAACTAGTCATGCCGAAGATAGAAGGAAATCAAGCTGGATTGGAAAATCATTAGGAACGTGGTGGAAGTAATCTTTCAAGATACCGGAGTTCAAATACTGGTCTGCAGCCATTCACTCAGTGTCCAGGTTACATCGAAGACAGACCCTTGTTACTTCCATGCAACTGGAAATTGTAAAAGTGGGTTCAGTTGCAGATACAACCATTCCGTTTTAGTTTCGTAAGAGTTCCAGGAGGCAACGTAATGAGAGTCATTTCATTATTCAGTCATGCTTTAATCCTCCAAGTCCTTCTCTGTCTTATTTGGCCTTTGAGGTTATCATAAATAATTAAACCCCTTAAGACTAAACATATGTGACGACTATGGCAAAGGAGCTTTAGATTACCTTCCAGAACGAATGTGATGTTTCTAGTTTTGGCGGGAGCATTCTAGATCATCACCAGAATTTTCAATGTGTATATAAATATTCGTGTAGTCAGTCGTATACAAAGAGTTGTGAAGATAAATAGTGAACAATTTAAAGACATTCGAAATATATATAAATTAGAACAGTATTGTTTTAAAATAAATAGGTGTTCAAATAAATTATTAACAAATAAACTATTGGTTTAAAATAAACAAACGCTACAGTACTTATCGAGCTGTTCAATAAAATCTTGGACACGGAGAAAATACCGGATGAGACTAAAGTCATGCATTAAAATTGAATGTGAGCTTGGAATCGGATAATCATCTTGAATTCTTGCTGGATAAGTTTTTGATTGTTAATCAGAAAAATACAAAAATAAATGGAAAACGTATATGTAAAGAGTTTCTGTTAAAATAGTTACATTATAATTTTTTCTATTTGCTTTAGCACTTATATATTTATGATATACACTTGTTACCTATTGAAAAAATAAAAAAAAAGTTTGTTATTATTTTGTACATTGAATGTCAGCAACAATTTAAATTAAAGAAGTTCATTTAAATTTGTATTCATTGAGTATTCGTCTTTTAGTGGTGTAACTTCAACAGTTTCAACTTATTTTTAAGACAGAGCTTACTAAAATTGTTGGTCGGTACAATGTATGACACTTTGAGTGGTGGACGTAGGTTCTACTTACCCTTAACTCTACCCATTTATCTAAAAGTCTTCTATTGTTGAATTCGCAAAGCAGGCCCGACCTCGTAATTACATAAGTACTGTCGGCCGACTCTGCTCTGCCGCAAGCTACATCACAGAAATAGTTATTCCTTTGATCACCCAATATGGCTGATCGACCCATAAGTGGAACCGTATCCTTATACTGAAAATAAATAAATACATAATTAAATAAAGCACTTGCATACGAATTATACAATATTACTGTAGAGATCTAAGAAAGTTAGAGCTTCTCAAAACGGAAGGGTCATAAATACATTGACTTAAGTCCAGGGCTAGTTTAAGAGAACTTGATAAATACGAGAACATGTAAATCTGTTTATTGACAACTTACTTTAGCATTTCCATATTCCAGGTACCAAAATTTGACGTGTCTATTACCAACCGTCACGAAGTAGCTGCCATTCTCAGCGAACGCTATGGCTTTAACTTTCGTGCTCACTTTGTTACTGGCCACTTTGATATTGTTCTTCCAGTCCCAAACGTTGACTATCATATCATGTTGGGTGCCAATGCTTACCACATATTTACCGGTCGGTGAAAATGCCTAAAAAAAACAAATAATTCGTGAATAAATTTGAAAATAGAAACGTTCATTATAAACTACGAAACTAACCAACAAATTGGTGACTTGACCTGAAGTAATTTTAACATATATCGGGTAGCCATTTAGTGTAATGAAGTTCAATATCTCTCTTATCATGAGAAATATGAGAAAATAGAATTTACTTTTTTGCATATTTTTAAATGACTCTTTACAGGGTGTTCAATTAAGAATGGGACATAGAACAACTGAAGATTCTCTAATTAAAAATAAGACTCATAAACGAAACATGCTTAAGTAAAATGGTACTCGTTATTATACAAAAAGATATATTAAACCTTCTATAGAAAAGCTGTGTTTTGCTCATCAATCTATCAGGTTATGGGCCCAAGTACGATTTCAAAGCGTAAAATTTTGAGCCAATTTTTTGATTTTTAAAAATATATCAGAAATTGATTTGAGAGGTACATTTGACAAATTACATGGTGAAAGTAACTGGACATCGTGGAAGTTCGATATGAATTTGCAGTTGACTGTTCACAAAGTAAGAAAAATTGTTACTGGAGATTGGATTTCGCCTAAAGCTCTAAAAGAAAATGCTTCTCTTGAAGAAAAAGATGTTTATAAGAAAGACATTTCCATTTTTGAAGAAGCTGATGCTGTAGTAGCTGTAGTACGTTACATTATTGGTTCAAATGTTTCTTCTGATGGGAAGCAACATAATCTAACTTTTCAAATCGGCCAGCATTGTTGCACTTCCGGTTTCCTTGGTGGAACGGTTTTTTAGTATGTTAAATATAGCCTATATCCTATCCAGTAAAATAATACAGATCAGTGATCTCAGTTCTAACCAGATAGTAAACAAAAGAACCGAACATATCGATATTCGATATCATTTTGTTAGAGATATGGTAAAAAAAAGGTCAGGTTAACCTACTCTGCATTTCTACCCAGACGTTGTTAACAGATATCTTTACAAAACCTCTTACAAAGGAAAACATTTATTTTGTTTATATGAAATCGGTATTAAGGGGTTGTGTTTTAGTTGTATTTCCTAGGTAATACCGAGATCATATAGTTACTATAGTAAAGGGTGTCCGCCGGGAACAAAAAATACCTACCCAAGAAGCGAAACTAAATGGGCGATTCGTGGACAAAAAACTGCCAAGTTTTCTCAGTGTTTTAGAGGTGGTTTAACGTCAAATATAGCTGTCAATTTATGTAGAGCAACGTTTGGTATATTATTATTAGCGTTTTGTGAAAATTGCAGTATAGTTAAGTAATTGTATTTAACTAAGTAGTAATTAGAAATTAGATAGTTTTAAAATGTTTATTACAAGAAAAGAAATTCACTGCCTTATTTGTAAATTTTATTGAACGTTTTTGCATCTGGCTATCATTTTTTTTTTAATTTCTAAATCAGTATTACCTATAATGATAATTTACGCCTACGTATTATGCATCGTTTAATTTCTTAGTCTTTTATTTAAATATTTAATTTTTTTATTTTTTTGTTTGTAAATAAACAATAATACAAAACAATAATTAAAATATATGACAAACTCACATCGAGGAACCAAGTCACTGCTATCAGGATGCAATCGAAATGCATTTACAGCTACCTACACAGTACTTCTGGATATGTATCGTGTAGAGGGTGGGTTACACCACGGCACTTAGGCCTCACTAGGCCCATTTTGTATCCTTCTAAAATGATAGGCACCTCCTAGCTCGTGAGCCAGCCCACAGATTTAATGTAGTTGACAAAGTAGCCAAGACGTGCTTCTCTTATATCGGCCGGTGTTAGCCAATACTCGCCGAAAACAAATCTTTTAATAAATATGAGCGACTGGCAATCGTAGAGGATATGTTCAATGGTATCATCTTTTTGTTCTCACCCCCCTGCAGGGTGCGGATTCTGACAGCCCCATGATATGGAGACGCTTCCGTACTTGGCAATGACCAGTCAGAATGCCTGTGATCAGACGTAGATTCTTGCTAGTCATAGTTAAGTATTTGTTTATTGTTATGTTGTCAGGATACTTACAAGCTCCCTGGTAACTCAGCAGTTTCTTGTTTCATCTCATCTTTCCTTCAATTTCACGGGAATATTCTTTAATTAGGTCTGTCACTACCGATGTTGTCAGTCAAATAGAAGGGCCAGGTCCAAAAAGTATTTGGTTGGCCGCCTTCTAGACTAGTGAATCCGCAAGAAGGCTACTTTTTGATCCATCTTAAGGTGACCACATTGTTGGATGGATACTCTTGCGAAAACTTCGTGACATTCTAGTACTAACCCTGAGTAAATTCGTAGTCTCTTCAGGATAAATAGTGCTTATCTGCTATCTGTATAGATGAGCATGTTCCTACCAGTGATATTGTTTTTGGTGATTTCTTTTGCTGCTGTGAGAACCTCCGTGAGCTCCGTGAACTACATTGGCACTATTACTCACAGCCCATTTTATCTTGAAGTTTAAGAAATTGGAGTATATTCCACACCCTGAGCATTGTTTTGTTTTAGAACCATCGGTGTAGATATGAATCGTACCTGACATTTCAGGCTTTTCTATTTGTAGTTATAACTCCATATGGATCCCAGACAGCACACCAAATCCTTTGGATATCTACTGAACATCCCAATATCCACTGAATGTCCAGTCCATGGTGGATATCTATTTTATATCCATAAAATGTAATTTATAGACATGCAAATGCCCATAAATAATAGTAATTATATAGCAAATTATTAAAAAATTACGCCATTGTGCTCGCCATTGTGGCTAATAGTACCGTTCAGATATTTAAAATTAATTTTTTGAAGGTGTATTCAATATCCCATGGACATCCACATATATCAAAGTCTTAGCGCGGACGCAAACCATCGTGGATATCTACTAGATGTAATTTTTGATTTTGCTTCCTAAGTATAGATGGCGATACCACTTTCGTATCTACTCATGCTCAACCCGCCATAATTGAGTTGATCGAAAATTTTTTCGTATTAACTCTATTAGAGACTGGAGTCGAGAATTTCCATTTATTGCTGAAGAGTCCTAATAAGGATGACTTTTTCCTTAGTGGGCAAACTCAAAGGCAGATTGTTGGAAATATTTTTTATCTCTATTTTCTTTCGTAACAATCATTTGGTTACTTATGAATGTCTACTAAAGATACCTATAAAATATTTTGCTGAATATCTGAATTATATATCCTGGGATATAGACGGACATTTGGTTGGATATCCACAAAATATATTCTGTGGATATCTCTGGGATTTCTTGTATTGTCTGGAAGATACTAATTAGATATTTTGCTGAATATCCATAGAATATCTTCTATATTCTGGATATAGACGGACATTTGGATATCCATATTAGATCCACGGAATATTTCTGATATATTGGATATCCACAAAATATATTGTGTGGATATCTTTGGGATTTGGTGTGTTGTCTGGGATTATGGAAGAAATATCTCGGTAAGATGAAGTTCATGTATGTTTGAAGCAGTGGAAGTGTATCGAGCGCCTTTTGCCAAAAAAGACGTCTCACCTCACCAGATCGTACATCAGGTTCTATTCCAACCGTGCAGAGGCGTGTCACTGTCATCAGAGCAACCTCCTTGGTGTAAATATCAAGGAGAGTGAGAGTAAGAACGACTTACATAGTTGTTGTGGTTTTCATGCCTGCTGTTATGTTGAGACATGCTGTTATTTGAATTTGTTCTATTTTGCGAATAGCTGTCAATTTATGGATTTTCGGTACCCAGACGGCCATGTAAGTCCATGTGACGATTTTGGGGGAGAAACCCCAGGTGCGCTCCATGGTTCGGCGGCATTGTTCATAAGTAATGTATGCTCTTTTGACTCTGTTCCATGTTAGCTTGTTGTCAAAGGGGCTACCTAGGTACTTCACCTCTGTTGCAAAGTTTTGTTTTGTGTTTTCTGTAAGTTTTAATTCCATTTTCATCTTTTTTCCTTGTAAAAAGGATTATTTCTGTCTTCTTGGAATTGATAGAGAGTGAATGGTCCTCACACCACTGTTCCATAATTGTTCTAAAAATTCCCTATTTGCAGAATGACCAGGTCATCTGCTTTCGCTATTGTATATTGACTGTTATTATTGTACTTACAGTACTTATTTCGGTATTAAAATAATTTATTTGACATAATGAACATAGTAAGAATTTTCTGTCTGTCATTTGTTACTTTAGTATGTGTTTAATTCTTATGAACCAAACAACAAAAACTAATTAGTTTTCATACGTTTCCCAGTGTATTAAGCTCCCTTGCTTTGGTACATATGAAAACTCATACAGTTTCGCTTCTTGGGTAGGTATTCTTTGCCGGGAAGGTATACTACTTTGTTTTGCCACCATTTTGGTAAGACATTAGTCTTGACAGTTCATATTTGGCAGTCGTGAAGTAGACACGTTGCAAATTTATTATGGCAAAATATTCGATAAACCAACGTGTTTTAATCGTTAAAACATTTTATCAAAATTAATTATCGATTACTGTGACGATGAGAAAGTTACGAGAAATTTTTGGGAGAAGCAACGTGCCAACAAAACGCACTATTTATCGTGTAGTGAATGATTTCGAAGAAAGAGGGTCTGTAGGTGATAGGCCCAAGCATGGACCACAACGTACTGCAAGATCGGCTGAAAACATTACTGCTGCTCAAGAAAGTGTTCAAAACAATCCATCAACCTCAATTCGACGCCGTTCTCAGGAGCTTGGTCTTCAAAGAACAACTTTGGCCACAATTTTGCACAATGATTTGCATTTGTTTCCATATAAGATTCAGTTGACAAAAGAGCTTCTTCCACAAGACCATTTACGCCGCCGTACATATGCCAATAGGATGTTACAGCTCGCCCATGACAACCCCGATTTTCATGAAAAAATCATAATGAGTGATAAGGCACATTTTCATTTGAATGGATATGTGAATAAACAAAATAGTCGGTTCTTGGCAATGGAAAACCCTCAAATTATTCATCAGTCACCTTTGCATCCATTAAGAGTGACAGTCTGGTGTGCAATTTGGTCAGGAGGAATCATTGGACCTTACTTCTTTGAAAATGAAAACGGCGTAACGGTGACTGTGAATGGGGAGCGATATCGTGATATGATTGAAAACGCCACAACTGCATGCTTTGGGCTTGATTAACATGTAATATCAACAAGACGGTGCAACATCGCATACAGCCAGGATTACAATGGAATTACTGCGAGGCCTCTTTCCACAACAAGTTATTTCAAGAAATGGTGATGTTGATTGGCCTCCACGGTCGCCTGATTTGACTGCTTCGGACTTCTTTTTGTAGGGATATCTGAAAAGCAAGGTTTATGCAAACAAACCAGAAACGCTTGAGCAACTCAAACAAAATATTCGTGATGAAATTAATGAAATACCGCGTGAAATGTGTGAGAATGTAATGAAAAATGTGCTCAAAAGGGCTCGCATTTGTGAGGCTAACAGAGGCGAACATTTATCTGATATTGTATTCCATACATAATTGCCGACATTAAATAAAACAATTATCAATATAAGATCCATTCTCTTTCATTTAATCAAAAATTATAAACAAACAAAGTAGTATACCTTCTCGGCGGACACCCTGTATTAGTTGTTATAGTTTCGTTTACGATTGATTCCGTGATTGATTTACTGTTTTTATTATACAAAAAGATATATTAAACCTTCTATAGAAAAGGTGTGTTTTGCTCATCAATCTATCAAAAGTATGTACTCTTATTAAAAGTATAAAAAAATAAAATTTCAAAATTTCAGAAATTCAAAATTAATTAAAATAAAGAGAGTTTACCTTTGTGTGCGAATATCTCGAAAACCAATCACTTTATAAGTTTCGAAATGTAAAAAATATCAAAAACCTTTAAATTATTGAGAGAAAATGAAAGATTTTGTATTTGTTCAAATAAGTTTTTGGACAGTGGTGTAAAATTTAGAAGGGGTGAATGTGCTACTGGCAAAGTTTATTTAACTGACTTTTCTGCTGCTAGGGGTATCTAATGACACCAAAAACGTTGTCGAATTTAGTAAATTTATACTGATTAACAAAAAATTATAGCCATTAATAATTTTTGAATTTTCAACTTTAACACATCGAAAACTAACATTTTACCTAAGCATGTTTTGTTTAATCGACTTATTTTTAATCAGGCAATCTTCAGTTGTTCTATGTCCCATTTTTAGTTGAACACCCTGTATATTTTATCATCATTAACTTCATGTTGCGTTCCAATATTAAGGATTTTGTCAATTTATGGCATAAAAATGTGAAAAATACTGAAAAATTGTCATGACAATTATCATTAAAAAAAACTTGACAGTTAAAAAATATTTGATAAAAACAAAGATAACGTCCGAGAGGATCCAAAGTGTATTTGTATATACAGGTGATTTTATACAGGGGTATCAACTTGCTTAGGGTGACCATATGTACAGCATTTCGCTGTTTTGTACAGCATTTTCAAAGTCTGTCCAGCATTTTTTGATCTTGTACAGCAATAGAACGCCATTACTGTCCAGCAATGTAATACATAATTGAAAAAATTTGGTCCTCTACATGACTTCTCTGTTTTAAAAAGGTTTTCCGGTCCTCCACTGAGTCAAAAGGAATATGATCACCCTAAACTTGCTAATCTTTAAACATCTAAAAGTTCGATTTTTAAAACTGAACACCCAGTATGTTATTTCACTATTTGTTATTTTTTTAATATAATATATGTAATATAAAAGTGATAGTTTTGACACAATTTTATTTAAAAATAATAAAGATGCTAGAAATCTTCGACTTCCACACACTAATGGGCCACTCTTTATGTATAAAAGAATACAACTTACTACACAGTTGATTCCAAATTTGTGAACTAAGATTTCGGCAACCTGTTGAGGTTGTGGTGCTAAACCCGGATGGCCAGACTGAGGGTCCGACTGAAGATCCCATACTCGAACTGCTGGTTGATGCCCGCATTCTCCTAAAAATATACATGACGTGTATTCAGTCTTCATAATTCAGTGATAATTCTATAATAGTTGAAACCGATTGTTTACATAAATTAGGTTAGTAATGTCGAAAATGAAATTAATGTCATGAATATGTGAACATAAAGAAAATATTGAGGAAATATACCGACCAACGATTTTGTACGGATGTGAAAGATGGTTTTTAAAAAGACAAGTGCCACGTAGAAGCAGCGAAAGTCTATAGAGATGAAAAACAAATAAAGAAAAGCAAGGAACAACGAAATTCCTGGTATAGGAAGAAATATAAGAAAAGAAAAGAGTAAATGACAGTTATTAATTAGTACTTGACAAGCTGGGAAGGTAATGAACATAAATGAATGGATAATAATTAATAATTTATTAAACTACTAGAGTCCGATTACAATAAGAAGAACACTGCTACCTCATAACCATTATTTCGAATTTCAAATATATATTATCTATATAATGCGCAAGTTGTAAGGTATACAAAAATAATTCATATATTCCTATAATATTAACATAGTACTAAACCCACAGTAGACGGCGTTATTCAACAAATTACTACTTCTCCTCTTCTTCTTCTTCTTTAATGTGGTTATGGCTTAATCCGAGGACTATCTACCCAGGAAAAGTTATTTTTTCAAATTTTGTTCAAGTGGAAAAGCTGCACCCTCGTGCGCCGGACTTCTGTCCTCACTCTTTCACTGCACTTGATAATTATTTTAAACATTCTTCAGAATTCTTAGCACTGAATATTTTATTTAAGGAGGTCCTTTCGCCACACCTCTCGCCTCAAATGTTAAAAAAAAGTTATTAGATTATGACTAAAATTAATTTTTTTCTAATAGTTGAAGTCCTTATTTATCTAATACTGAACTTTTAACTATACCTTACCTAGCAAATTTTTGAGATTTTTTTTTTAAATGTGAGTATTTGTACAGTGCCTCACGAGAAAGTAAGTCCTCAACAACAATTCTCGAATTATACTATTATTTATTGATTAGATGGTGTAGAAAAAAACTAAAAATAAGGTTTTTGAAATATTAAGATTTTGTTTTATACAATAAAATATATATAGTAAACCGTGGAACTTATTGAGAAATTAATATTAAAAAAATCACAAAAATTTTTAAGTAACCTAGTTGAAATTTTTTTGTGATTTTTTAATAATAATTGCTCAATAAATTCCACGGTAACCTATATATTTTATTGTAAAAAACAAAACCTAAATATTTCAAAAACCTTATTTTTAGTTTTTTTCTACTCCATCTAATCAATAAATAATAGTAAAATTAATTATAATTCGAAAATTGTTGTTGAAGTCTTACTTTCTCATAAGACACTGTACAAACACACACATTTTTAAAAAAAATGTTTCTCAAAAATTTGCACGGTAAGGTATAGTTAAAAGTTCACTATTAGATAAATAAGGACATCTACTATTAGAAAAAAATAAATTTTAGTCACAATCTAATATTTTTTATTTAACATTGGTGGCGAAAGGACCTCCTTAATTTAGTATACTTTTTAAAGTCGGATGGCCACTTTTGAACTTAATATTTTGTGATTATTGTAGGACTTGAGGACTCCCGATTCGGAGACCGCCATTTCAATGTTGCCACGACGATGTCCGAATCGGAAGTCAACAACTTACTACGCCAAGTGATGACGTAGGTGTGTTCTTTTTATTGTAATCGGACTCTACCTAATTTATGTTTATTTTTTAATTTACCTGTCACAATGTATCGTCCACATGCTGAAAACGCTAGTGACGTAATTGTTTTTCGACATGTATTGATAATATGACTCTGCTGTTCTGTCCTGGTGTTGAAGAGAACGACTGTACACCTGTAACAAAAAAGAAACATGATTTTTTTTTGAAAAATAACCTTTTGGGGTTTAATGCTTAGATCCGATCACAAATAAATTGATTGAATGTGTAAAGGATTTAATATATCATTTAATGTATATGTTGTGTATGATAACGTAAATCTAATAATGATTAGGACAATATAAATAATGTTTGGCTCTTTGCAACATTATTTGCC
This sequence comes from Psylliodes chrysocephalus, assembly GCA_927349885.1. NCBI lineage: Eukaryota > Metazoa > Arthropoda > Insecta > Coleoptera > Chrysomelidae > Psylliodes > Psylliodes chrysocephalus. The sequence goes on from OV651815.1 coordinate 9,808,300, forward strand.
AGGAAGTTACAAAGTGGGATAAGCTTAATCTTTAACTTTCACCATCAATGGTGCTTTTGATTTGATCATCGGAGATCCCCGAACTCTGTAAACGTGTTTGAATTGACACTCCGAGCAATCTCAAAAGTGTTTGTTTCGCTTTGGAGCGAGAACATAGAGTGAGCTCGATGTGTTCAGAGCAGCAGGACCTCTTTATAATTAACCTTCAAAAAACTTGAATCTCAAAATTCGAGACCAGACAAGAAGTCAGCAAATTACTTAGCCGCTTTTGTCTTATAGCTAAAATATTCATTAAAAAAATAAAATGTGTTTTTGGAAAATACATTTTCTCTGATCAGATCTAATCACCAGTAATCAGTAATCACAGTCATGGAGTTTGAAAGCGAAGCGGACATTTGTGGTACCTACATGCTGCATTTCAATGACATTGTCCCTTATTATTAAGTTTTTCCATTTTCTTCCCTTTTTGATCATCGTTTTGACACAGAAACAAAAATCAAAAAAAGCAAAGTCATGTTTTTTACTGTTTTATTTGATTTGATTCAATGCTCTATTGTGACGTCATTACTTTTCGCTCAATCGAGTTTCAAATCATATGACATAATATATGTCGGAGCACATACTTTGATCACGGCAAACAATCGGCAGGCCCACTCTCCGCTGATCGCATACAAATATTATACTAAGAAAATTTGACCTTGACGACGCCATTCGGGGGTCTTAGTCAGGGTCGGATTAAAGCGTATTTAAAGATTTTGTAATAAATAAGCTTGTTTTTATTGATGGTCTTAAAATTTCTATTAATATTTTTAAAGTGAAATATATGAGCAGCCTTAAATATAACTTAGGACCGATTCCACCGCCGTTGTGTTAAACGAAGTTTAAAATTACATTTTTACATTAACAATGTCATTTTAATCTCCGTTTAACACAACGGTGGAATCGACCCTTAATAACATATATTTATGAAAATGTTATCTCGGAATTAATTAAATCTAAAAAAAATTACAAACGCCGGATTTAGTGATAAATAATTCAAAATTGTGATGAAAAATTATTTCAATTTTTGTTATTAAACATACAGAACTATTATTTGACATTTTTAAATTGCCAAAAATATCTTTATTTGCTTTTTTTGTATGCTTTATAATAACAATACATGGAGCTTATATCCAAGTCTTCGTGTGTTAAGGCATATTGTGTACATACATCGCAACGTTGAATTTTAAGACATTTTTTTTTATTAAAAATCCGCATATATAATAAAATTTTCTTAAAAAATATTAATATTTTGTGCATGCAATTCATTAATATGCTTGTTTATATTTACATTTTCGACAATATTGCCACCATTACACGGGATTTTGGAAAATGGCTCATCCTTACTAGTCCTACGAATTTCATGTAGCCTTACAAAGCATCCCCACCTGTTTCGCAGTTTTCAGTTCCAGAATGTAATAAATTTAAACATTGCAATTTTTTGAACGTCCTTTGAATTTGGACCGATGTAGGGTTTACACAGTTACCATCATGGAGGAAGGATAATTAAGAGTTGCAGATTCCTCACAGAAATTTGGCAGCATGTTTACCTTCAGCAACATATGGAATAGTTTTGTGCAATTAATACTCAGTCGGTAATATAGAAAGATGTAATGCTATTTTAGCTTGAAAATTGGCGGGCTTTTGAATTTACTTCGACAAAATATAAGAATTTTACATTTTTAATAGCACTGCTTAAAACACATGATTTTGATTGTGACTCATTACTAATTTACTACTTATAATTTCTTTAATGGCTAATTAAGATTTTCTTTCTTTTTGTAATGAAAATACTTTAGATTTATCAAGATTATAAAGCTTTGTTATTCGCATATCTAGAATAATTATCAAAATGAATATCAGAATTAAATTTTTGTTAAGCATTTCAATATTTAAGAATAACACAATTACGATAATTATTCATTTTTTTTTTCAGAAAAAAAAATTATTCCATAAAAAAATTCTGCTTGTTGAAGAAAATTACAAGAAAAAGTTTCCTTTTAAAGTTATGAAGGAAAACCGAAAGGAAAACTGTGACTTTTCTTCGTAAAATCAATAAGGTAATACAGATTTTTTCCTTTTGTCAATTTTAAGTTTCTTCATTTATTAAGACCATGTACACCTGACCTAACATATTAATATAGTAAACCTATTTTTTCGTCAAACAGAATTTTTTATAATGACTTTTTCCTTAAAATAAAAATAAAGATTTTTCCATTTTGTCAACTCCATACGGGAGATGTTTAAAATATAACATTTTACTTTAAATCTTAATAATATACCTACATAAGTAAATATAAATTGACGCTAAACTTTACGTGACGTTAACTAGGCACCTACCTACATCTTACTAATAGCTTTATAACTGACAAACTGACTCATAAACTAGGATTTTTTTAAAAGTATACTATACATACTTAATAAGATCTTTAAGAAACCGAAAAAATCTTTTAATACAGTTTATTCATATAGTTTTTGCTGCACAACTTTGCCCAGACATAGTAAAACACTTAAAAGTTAACAAATTAACACTGGAAAACAACTACTATATAAAAATATCTATAATTCTAAAAAAAATAAAAATAGCAGTTTATAAACTGGAACATTGACATCAAAAGTGCCGACGCAGAGTGAGCGATCTGATTCTTTAGCTATAAACTGTGTCATAGGGTTCAAAATGGCCGCGATTTATGTTGGGCATGTCGGACCTCTCTCTTGCCCCGTATAGTAATCAAAGTATGTGCATTGAACACAGCTTATGTTAAACGGCGTTAGTTACCTATATTTCATTTGTTTATCTGAGACTCCGACACACATACAATATATGACAATCGCCTATAATAAAACAGCAGTCTTCTGCGTATCCTGGATTTGTATCCCTGGAGTGGATGTTATTTTTGAACTTTCAACTGGTCCGAGTGAGCTAACTGATTCTTTAGCAATAAATTGTGACTCCAAAAAAATATTCACTGACACTGACAACTGACAGCAGCAAGCAAAATATCAGGTGCGTTTTAATCATCCGCTTCTGCTTCCGGAATTGTCGGTATATAATTTATCCTGTCAGATTAAAACAAGAAAACCGACAATTCTGAAGCAGAAGCGGATGATTAAAACGCACCTATTAAAAATATTGCGCCAAGATGTAGGCAACACGTAATAAGGGTTCAAAATGGCGGAGTTTTCTATCTCCTTTTAAAAGGCACTCAGAAAGCTGCGCAGTGCGACCATTCTCCGTATAGTAAAAGAAAATCAAAGTATGTGGTTCAATGATTTTATCGAATTCTTGCTGCGATTAGGGTAGCAGGATCAGTTTGCTGAAGGGTACGCTAGTACGCTCCATACGTTCAATTTGAATAAATTAAATTTGTGTCGAACGTAAATTCTAGTTTAATTAAACATAGCATTTTCAATTGAAAGTGAACTTGTTTATTTGTCACTTGGAGTTTTGACCAACAATCTACAATAATTTTTATATTTAGGTATACCTTTTTATAATCTTTATTACTATGTAAAGCATTAAAGATATATTTTTCAAGCAATCGCAAATAGCGAGAAATTTTAGGAGTTTTAGGTTATTTTTAATTGTTTTTATGGGCTTTCCCGCTCAAATTTCGCGACCGCAACAGAAAGGAGCGTAAAAATGAAACGTTCCAAAATTATGCGGGTCGATAAAAAGCGATACCTATCAAGGCCGTAGCCAGAAAATAATTTCGGGGAGGCTTTGATTTGTTGGAACAGTAGAAAAACAAAAAATCGTTTTAATAAAAGAAATAAAATGGCGTTACTTATCATATATTTTTATTAGAAAACCATTTCAGAAACATTAACACCTTATTTCAAAATTAAATTTAATCTTCTAGCTTTCTTTGCAGCGAACAAATCAATTACATCCTCGGTGTCGATGTCAATTATGCGGTGGATTGACATTAACGCCAAACCGTATATTCTTTCTTTAATTTAAATCTTAACAACCCATCATGATTTTCTACCCAGAGGGTCTCGCACATTGCCGTAAGGTTTTTCCATTGCGTTTCAGGGAAGTTTTTTTCAATATTATCTTTTAAACACTTGGTTCGTTTTGCCGAGGACTTGATAAATTTTTCAACCGATTTTATAATTCCAATAGTATTTTGAATAGGCTGAACCTGGCATGAATGACCCAGAGCTAAATTCAATGAATGTGATCTGCAATGAACTTATAAGGCTTCTGGATGTGACTCACGAATTACTGCCTGCACACCTTTAAAACTTCCTTTCGTCGAAGAAGCTTCATCATATCCTTGTCCGACTAAATATTCGCAATTTACTCCCAAAGATTTTAATTCAGATAAAATTGCATTAGCTAAATATCTTCCTTTTGTATTCTCAACTGTTACAAAAGTTAAAAAATCTTCACGCAAGAAAAACCCATTATCTTTAGGATCGGCATATCTTAGACAAATCGACATCTGTTCTTGTCGTGAAACATTAGCAGTTTCGTCAACAAGGATTGAAAAAAAATTCGCAGAATTTAATCCGTGTACAATTTTTTTCTGGATTATTTCACCACAAATTACAATAAGTTCATTTTGTATAGTCAGGCTTAGGTAGGTAGCGCTCAACGTCATATTTTCTGCGTGCTTTATAGATTTGAGTCTCCACATCTGCTTCTCATCCGTAAGATAGCACGAGTTTCCATCATTTGTTTCTGGCTCAGCATCATTAATTTTTATTGGACCTGAGTCGCACGTACCTCTCAGTGGCAATTCTTGACGTCCACATAATTTAATTGTTTCAATAATCGGAATGAGCCGTTTCCGATTTTCAGCTATTTGCGCAGGCGCTAGGCATCCGCTATCAATCTGACTTATTTATATTTGGTTGAGATTTATTATACACCTTCATAAAATTATCAGCCAATAATACAGAAGATTTGTGGTACTGACTTTCATTGTGATGTTGAAATCATATACAGCAACTTTTCATTTAGTAACTGAGTAACTAAGCATTTAAACTGCTGATGAGAGCCTTTTTCTGCGCAATCTCTGGCAAATAATATACAATATTTGCATTAAGCACCTTGTTGCCCTGAACCACGAGAACCGTTCATTTGAAATTTTAGCTTTCTTTTATCGTCACTTACTGGAAACTTGAATGTCTTTTCTGGCATCCAAGGAGATTTTAACAATCTGAACTTTAAATCCTCATCAATTTTGGTGCTTGATCCCGTATAATAGCCCATATCTAAAACATGCTGAAAAACATCATCCACAGTCCCAGGTACGGCAGCAGAAGTACCAGAACTACTTGTAGCAGTATCACTGTCGAAAATACTTTTGAACACTTATTTTCAGTAGAACTACCAGTACCAGGTTTAGATCTTTTAAATACATATTTGAATAATGTATTTTCCTGCGTCCTTTTTGCCATTTCAAATGTTGAACCGACCTGTAATAATTAAAAAACAGCCAAGTATTAATTCCATTTGTACACAAATATTTACTTCGATAAAGATTTAAAAGAATACGAGTAGGTAGTCAACTCTTAGGCATCAAATCCTTTTAATTTTAATTTTAATTACAAAAATTATAACACCACTTACTTCAATACTAATTATCAGCACTATTATTTCACACACTGCACTATTACTTCGCTTATATCGCCTTAGTCGCATCGCATTGGATCACTTTCTAAGACAGAGCTGCCTCTCCGTGCTCGACGGCTCGCTGATATATTCTGCAGACGCGGCGCAATGAAACATCGAGAATAACAAGTCTAGTGCTGTGCGATGTTCATCGATGATTTTAAAACATCGATGTTTTATAACCTGACATCGATGTTGTATAGTTTACAACATCGATGAAACATCGATGTTAGCCATTCGATATATTTTGTCTGTTTTCAAAAGCAGGACACATATTGACAGAACGGTGTAATTTGTTAAAGGGCGAAAAATTACATCAAATATTGTTCTTGCAATCAACTGAAGAATGTTATTAGAAATTATGATTTAGTATTTAGTTAGGGCCGATTTCACCGTTGTGTTAAACGAAGTTTAAAATGACATTTTTACATTAACAATGTCATTTTAATCTCCGTTTAACACAACGGTGGAATCGACCCTTAGTCATCATAGTTGAAACATGTATTTATGTTCATATGTAGAGTTCTATTTTTCTTTTGGTTTAAGAATATTTAATATTTATATTTCTGTTTTCTAGAAACAATTTATTCTGTCTTGTCTACCTATATGTTTTAAGATATTGATTTATTTTTGTTGTTTTTAATTAATGTACAAAATCAGATTTAAAAATAGTTTTTCAATCTAAATTATTTTAACAGTAGATAAGTAACTGCCTGTTTTGTTTATACAAATATCATAAAAATAATCTTATTGTCTCCTCTATCGAATTTGGGTTTCATAAATGTTTGTACTAAATTTCTTACTTATTCACCTTCTTATATGAGCCAATCTATTTCCTAATTGCTGTTTATATTACGAATGTATTAACAACATCGATGTTTCAGAAACATCGATGTTTTTCATTCGATACATCGGTCACATCGATGTTGAATTTCGATATATCGTCGATGGTAAAACATCGATGTTTCGTTTCGATGTCCCAGCACTAAACAAGTCTCATTCTGTGCTTATTGAATATTCCCGAAATGCAGTTCGAGCACGTCCCTGAAGTTGCGTTGCTTGTATAGTTGGCGTAGCACGTAGTTTCGCCGCTCTCTAATAGATGTCGCTGCGCCGCTATTTAAGTATGGTCGTGCGAATACCAAGCGAGCATAAAGTCATACATAATAAAAATAGTAGGTAGAGAATTTTGTTTGTAGTGATTAACTATTATGTTGTGTATAACAAAAAGTGAGACGCGCGCACTGCATATAACTTAAGTCTTATTAATACTTATTAAAAGTATAAAATAAATATCTTCTTTTTTATTTCGGGGGGGATCAATCCCCCTTGATCCCCCTGGTTACGACCTTGATACCTATCGTAGAATGTTGGGATCGCTATGTCACAGTTTATAGCTAAAGAATCAGTTAGCTCACTCGGACCAATTGGATGTTCCAAAAGTACATCCACTCCAGGGATACAAATTCAGGATGCGCAGAAGACTGCTGTTTTATTATAGGCGGTAGTCATATATTGTATTAAGCATTCCAAACCCATGAGCTGTCAGTGGGAAGATTTGATATATCCAAGGGTTGCGACATACGATGTATTCTGTTTATAATACGTATAATCATGAATAATGCATTACATTTAAATATTTTATGTCAAACACAATAAAAATAAGATACATTTTTTCATAAATTGACAGGCTTGGTGACTATTATTTCGAATAAAAAAAGCGTTCAAGATACAAGACTATGTCTCTACCCCCTTAGATATACCAAACCTTCTCATTGACAGCTATTGTTTGACAGGTCGTTGAAATGCCTAATATTGGTTATAGTAAAAGAGCCCACTGTAAATTACGACCGCCATCTGATAACAAAATGAAATATGCTCCAAAGACATGTAACAACATTGTGTACTTTACCAAATTGCACCTGTGCCAATCTCTAATCCTGAGTAAAGTGTTAAAAAAAATATTTTATAATCAAAAAATCACATAAGACATGACAGTGATAATTGTGTTTTCCCTGAAAATTAGAATTCTAATTCATTGTAAACCTAGCTTTTAAACCTGAATTATTAATATTTTTACCTACCTTTTGCAGAGATAGTCATACATTCTTTTAAACCATAATCATAGTAGTTTTTTTGTCATTTCTATGGCAACCTGTAAAAATGAATCACAACAATAGGCATACAAATAAATTTTTAAATCAGTAAAAAGTGATTCATATTTTTAATGATTTTTACCTACTAATCGTGTGTAGATGTTTTTGTGCGATGTTAAAAGGAAGAAAATGTTTCACGTTAACGATATATATATATCAAAATATATTTGAATATGTTATTATCTGGAATACTTTAAGGGAAACAAAATTAGTGTCGTCATGCCTTATGTGATTTTTTTAATATATATTTTTTTAACCACTTTGCTCAGGATTGGGATTGGCACAGGTGCCATTTGGTAAAGTACAATGTTTTTACAAGCTTTTGAAGTATATTTTATTTCATTATCAGATGGCAGTAAAAATTTGCAGTGGGCTCTTGGGCTATTATGATTTGATTCTGTATGCGCCAGGGATACAAATCCGAGATCCGCAATGTAAAAACTGGAACATTGAGATCAAAAGTGCCGACGCAGAGTGAGCGAAATGATTCTTTAGCTATAAACTGTGGCTATGTCTCATTGAACGCAGCTATAGGCTTTGTTTGAAGCCAGTATCTACGAACTTTTAACAGTCTGGGTCTCCATGGGCGTATCAAATAGTTTTCCTTATCTGAATCCAGAGGATTATTTTGTAAATATTTTGTCAAGGACAAATTTAAAGAAAAATGCATCTAAAACAAGGATTGAAGTGACGAGGTCTTAAAACCTTGACTAGTGGCATTAATTTCATTCAGATAATATATTTACATTTAAATAAAACTCTAGCTTTATTAGTATAAAATAATAATAAAATTCTAATCAACTTTTCTTAACGAAAATGTTCGATTTTGTCAAACAACAGAGAGTTTTTATTGGAACGAACATCGATTCAGTTTGAATTTGAGGATTTTTCATGGATCCAATTATTAGATTTCGACCACATACCACATTTATATAGGACCACCCTTGAAATACCCCGTTTTTAACAAAAAAAAAAAAAGAATCACTGAAATCGGACATCGTGTTAAAGAATTATCACTGAACAACAAATTGAGAACCTCCTCCTTTTTTGAAGTCTGTTAAAATATGCGATTTTTAAGTTTTCTTCCAGAATCAAGTCCTTGATTTTAGGTTTATCTTTTTATATCCTATAAAACTATTATCATAAGAAGGACTGGAAAAACATAGTTATAAAATGAAATATTTTGCAATGCATTTAGGATGGAATTCCCTGATAATTACTTTCTAATGTAGTTATACTTGTCTACTATTTTACCGCAATTTAACGAGGAAAAATTAAATGTATAACTTCCTGATTGCGATAAAGCAATCTTAAAATATGTATAAAGTAATAATTATCCAAGTTTCACTTTTGTACCAACAGACTGAGACAGACCTAGCTAATTTTATTGTATCTAATAAGTAGTAATATTTCTAAAGTTCTCTTCGTTCACATGTCCGAGGTTTGTTTCCTTCCTTTTCGCGCGATGTTTCGCAATTTGTCTTACTGAAAGATTAACGTTACTTATTTGCATTTTAATCAACGAACGGTTGAAGAATTTTACTTATTTACCGTATTTCATTCAGTGAACTTAGCCTTTAGCATTCGTAGATTACTCGCGATATTTAATTATTTCAATTTGAATTACAATACAGGACGTTTAAAGAGTTGTAAAAATTATACAATCTTTTGAATACCATTAATGGATTTTTATAATATGTTGAAATTTTAGATGTAAGCAGGAGGCGAATGACAACGTTGTAAGCGATGGCTTTTGAACAGAATAAATAGAAGTTAATAAGAGAAGAAAGTGGGTTCGAATCCAACCTGGGGCGAAACATTTTACAGAAGAAAATTTTAACACTTTTAAGCTTATCTAAAACAACAATCGGTGGGCAGTAGTAAATATTCAAGTATTTCCAAATTTTGAACGGTCGGATAGGCAAATTTCAAAGGCGCGTACAACAATTTGAATAAAAATTAACAATTATTTATTGTGAGGTATAAATAAAAATTTTAGAAACTTATTATTGTTGCATGTTTTATTAATTAATGCTCTATAAGTATAATAAGGACTTAAATTATAAATAGGATGCAGAGCTGCTGTAAGTACAAGTAAAATGTACTGAAGTCCCAAGTACAAGTACTTTTAAAAATTGCTAGTAAGTACCAGTACAAGTACAATTACATCTATTTGGTATTTAAGTAGTACATAGTAATTAAATCCTAAAAATTAAGTACATTAGCCTTAAATACATAAAAACGTAATTAAGTACTTTATAGAGTAGTTAACTTCTAAAATATACTTCAGTACAATGTAGGATACTTAAATACATTGTATACTTAAGTACATTGTATACTTAAGTACATATACAGATGTACTTAAGTACATTTAGCTTTAAATAAGTACTTACAAAACACTTAAGTACATTTGTGTTTACTTAAGTATATAAAAATAATGCATAATCTAATACTGGTGGTAGGCCTAAGTGAGCTCAATTTAAATTAAAATATTATTGCTAACCGGGGTTAGTAATATTAGATGTTAGTAATAAAGTATTTATTAATAAACAGTTCATATTTTACGTACAACTTAAAAATAAAATAGTACAAGGTAAAATAAATATTCCTTTATTAACAAAATAAAAAAAGAACAGAGTACCACAAAAACTTATAAATACATCAGTACTACTACTACTACTACTACTACTACTACTACTACTACTACTACTAACAAATCTATTTGGATCCTGAGTCTAAATAATTGCCATTTGCTTTAAGAACGACTAGTTTTTTAAAATTATAGTGCTCAAAGCATGTCTACGTGGCGCATTAACAATTCCAGCAGAAAAAAAAAGTCTATCGACTGGTGCGGAAGATGGCAGGATTGTATTGTATTTAATAAAAACTAACTTTATATATCTATGTCTAAATTAAATTAATTTTACTGCCGTTTAGATATTTTAATACTTTTAACTCAGCTAGGAAGTTAGAAATCATTGATTGTGCTGGTATATGGTACCGGTAGTTTACTTAATAAAAACACCGACTCTTGTTCTTCTTCCTCAAAATAAAAAAAAAGATCGTCTGACTGGATATTTTCATTAGTTATTTTATTTTCCTGGCTGACAAAGTATTCGACAGCCAAGACTACCCAGTTTTGTATTTCTTTGTATGTGGTAACATTTAAGTCTTTAAAGGCGTTATACCAGCGTAGATTGAATCGTGGTCACACTATGGCGCCAATGGGTGTGTTTAGTGTAAACGAATTTAACGAATCTAATACTATTACGTGTTTAAGCACAAAAAATCTTTTTTTTTTCATTCAATAAATTCTTTAAATAGATAATAAAAAAGTTATAGTACTTTAAAAAGTTCACTTTTAAATCAATTATTTAAAACGCTCCATTTTTGCGCCATTAACCGCGTCATAATGAAGCGCCTATTTCTATTGGTCACTAAAGAATCTGTTATACCGTAACACTAGACAGTTGATCGTTATCTTATTCTAATAGTGACACTTATGATAATTATTTCTTTCTAAAATCGGATAAAAAATATGTTTTCATTTCTCATGATACAAAAAATGTCAAAATTTCTAACCTCAAATCGATTGTTGGAAACAAAACATTGAAATTGCTTTTAAAAAGTGTGATAGAATAGACATTTGTTTAATTTTGTGTAACATTAAAAATATCTGATTAAGTACTTGGTCCCTATGAGAAGTAAAAAAAAACAGTCTGATAAAATGTTTATAAAAGGTCCTCAAAATCTAGACATTCAAAAACGATAGTGGGATAAGGGCTGTTGCAAACTACAAAGCACCATCGTGCTTTTGTATTTTGATGTAAGTAAAGATAATCTTGTATTTTTTTCAATGTCTTATCATAAATAAACCTTTTTAAAAGACTCTGTTAATGGTAATATAATAGGTAATTGATAAATAAATATGAAGAAAATGACAAAACTTATTTTTATTTGAATTCATTATAAATATATAACAATTCCAAAAAATATTTGCCGGCTTCATATCATTTAGTTCTTGTTCATGAAAAATATACTTCTATTATTTGAACGTCCTTATTTATTTCAAAATTTGGATATTCCACACAGAAACCCATTGTTTATTAGAAAGCAACATTTACAGTTGAATATGGAACTATAATTTTCTGATCACTTTGCTTTCGATATACATCTATTCACTCCTATTAATTATAAAAAGCACACATTTAATTTTTTCATTCGAAGAAGAATAGACATCCTCTAATCATTAAAACTTCAAACTGTTGACAATAGTGGCCTTTTCTAATAATAAATGTTGATGTGATGGAAGGTTATTCGCTTCGATGGTGTTCAGAAGCCACAACAAGAAAGCAACACAATACACCCACCTTAAAAAAATAGAACCTGGACAGGAATTTAAATTACCTTCGAAAGCAGAATATTCTGTGAATTTACAAGATATGATCCTCCGAGCAATTACTAATAGAGGGAGCGTGAAAACGAGTTTGTAGGCGATTGTTGTGTTAGCAACATCTGTAGAGGAAGTGAGGAAGCGGGCGCAAGGGGGAAGGTAAACATCCTTCTTGTTCAGTGGCGTATCATTTATCTATAAAAACACACATTGTCCTAACGTTTTAATTGTAAAAACAAACTAAAAAATTTGCTAATTTTACTATTTTTTAAAAGAATACCGTCTTATATGTGTCTAATGTAGGAAATGAAACAAAATCACTGTAAAGGTCTAATTTTTTCAATTGAAGAATAAAACCTTAAAATCAATTTTATTATAAATAAATACAGGAGCGACTAGTTTCGGCCTTACAGGAACATCTTCAGGCCTGTAATACAATATTCTTTAATTATTATAAAAGGTTGGTCACTTACGAATAATATTAAGTAGTATAAACCACAAAAATGGATCCATATTGTAGCGTTACAGCATTATAGAATTAAAGCTGTGAAAATAAAAGGGCAGTGCAAACACAACTAAAAATAAGAAAACTGAGTACGGAATCTACAAGAGAAAAGGTGAGAATGAGCAATTACAAATACATTTAAATTGCTCGGGATAAGAAATAAAGCTGTGATAATGTAAAGTAGTGGTATAGTCTCCGTCAAAGAAGGTCTGGATATGTTAAAGAGGACGGCGTTTTCTCTGTAAATCTGAAGAATGTAAGGATGGAGGGAAGACCAATTTTGCTGGCTCAGGTGTAGATGGCTAGAAAAAGGAGCGTGTAGATGAAAGCTCCAGTAAATATCGTCACTTTCGTCTAATTTTTAATTCTCACTCATCGTTTCGGCTTTATCTTTGAAATTCATTTTTAAAAGGAAATAAAAGTAATCATTCATACAAGCATATAATAAAACAACATGAATTCATTATATTTAATAAGCTAATAAACGTTTGTTTCAATGAAAAAAACATATATGTGAATAAAAAAAATATATAAATAGATAAGATTAATATCAAAATCAATTTGAAAATACAACAGATAATAAAATGAAATAAATTAATACAAGTAGGTACAAATAGAAAGTTAATAACATACCATCTAAAAGTAACACATTTTAAGTATATAAATGTTTAAAGTGTTTATTCCTGAACATAACTAGTCTAACGTTTTTCCCCTTTTTAATATTATGAGAGTTTTTGTAGTTGAAATGAAAATTATAATTTATTTTGGTCCTAATAAAAATTTAAACAAAGAGTAAAATACATAATAAAACTTCATAATCTTAAATCGTTATCAAAAATTATTAATGGTAAAACTTCAAACAATAATTAGATTCTTAAACAAATTTCTAGTTTTTGTTTTGCAAAAGACTTTTTTGCCTTCTTCGGTTGCCTCTGCCACTTTTCTTTTAGTAGTTTCGAGGAGAATTTTCCTATGAAAACCAGTAGAACCATCAATTGGTCGATAAAATTTTGATATTTTGGGTTTGGTAAGTCTTGTTAAACTTTCTTCTTAGGAAGTTGTAACCTTATGGAGAATAAAAATTAAATGTTAGATCAAAAGCTCTTAATTGAGAATTATATTTGCAAAGGCCGTTTTAATAATATTTTCAAAAGTTCTTGGAATCGTTGTTAACAGAAACCTGCAAAAAAATATATCATTTTATTCCTAAAATATAAGATATCACACAATGAACATTCATATAACATCATTGCGCTAGAAAAATACTAGGTAGGTACTGAGACAATTTAAAAAAAGTATTTCGAGAAACTCAACTTTTAATGTCATCATTGTACTTAACTATTTTATTGCTAAATTATTAATAATGTCATTTTGTGTAGTTCGTTGTGATTTGTAAAATATATATTATAAAAACCTATCGTCAATGTTAATGTGCCAAGTTTTTTTTATTAATTATGTCCTTGTTATAGTAAAAACACATTTAAACACATTTTTGAAGTTTTCTGGATTTCTGCTTTAAATTATCGTACAATTGAACTGACTAATTGTGTGTTTAAGTAAAGGTATATATCTTTTTTGTTATAACAGTCTTTGTATATTGTTCTAACTTTTTAGATAATCAGAGAAAACAGTAAGACATCTTAATATATCCTATTTTACCAAACAAAAATGTAGAATAATTAATCTCACATCAAACGAAAAAAGTCATTTTAGGATGTCCTAATAGGTTTTAACTTAAAAACTAAATAAAATGTATATTGCAACTGTGTTTAAATAAATGAATGTTTTTATACCTGACTATACCACTAGACAAACATTTTTTTAGATCATAATGATCTGCATAACTCAAAATAGTCAAAATCCACATTATTTAAGTTATTCTAGTATTGTTTTAGCATAACGATGTAAACTCCAATAATAAATATTCACATTTTTTGGGATGTTTTTAAGGAAATTAAAAAAAACATGAATAATGTGATATTCTTGTTTAGTTTTGTACTATATAATATAGTTCATTAGGTAGTGATTTAGAAGCAAATTATGTTCTATTTATAGAATAAAAAATCACTCATAATATCTAAATATTTATACCTATTTATATTTTGGACAGGAAGACTATTTTATGTTTTTGGCTCTGAATAGTTTTCTTAAGAATTTTAAAACCTTCCTTAGCTCTTTTGGGATATTCTTAGAAGTTCATTTTGTTTAAACCTAAAACAAATTAAGTACAAAAAATGAAAATTTAAACAATACACAAAATTAGTCTTTTAGATTAGTTAAAAAAAAGTGTCAACAAAAAAATGGCTATGCCTTTTTCCTTAAACATTCTTTTTGAAAGAAACTTAAGTTTCTCTACTTACTTGCTGTTTTAGTATTTTAGTAGCAGATGAATATAGTGTAGAAGTAGTGACAGGATTGATTATTATACTTCTTCCGTCGAAATTGCATTTTTCTTTAATATTTTCCTCCCCTGAGGTCTTGTTGAATTCTTAAATTTTGGAACCATGTATTTCTTTCTCATATCAAGAAAAGGAAACCTAAAAAAAATAATAGACTTTACAAAGATGTGATATTAAAATAATAATAAGTAATTAACCTCTCTGTTAAACCTTTACTATAATCATTATGATACAGATGAAGACGAACTTAGCTGGGATTTATTCCCTCTTAATTTTACTTTTTCGAAAATAAGAAAGTTCAATTGCAAATTAAAGGTGATTACCTAATGCACCGCCTCTGGTAATTAAGTTGTATCTGTACTTACCTATGATATAATCTTGAAGAAGCATTTTCAACAGGTCTTTTACACATAAAGCATGTTTTCACCATATTATTACAGATAATAAATCTTCAATATACATTTAAAACCCTTGCAAGGCTATAAATAATTATATTTTTCGTAAAATACAAATCAATAATTGACATGTGTCAGAAAGTGTCAGAACGAGGTCACAACCTCACTGTCAAACTTGGCAACGCTGATTAAATAAGCCAATTACAGAAGAGGTATTTCCCCCCTCGGGGGGAGTAGATGTTGCTAACAAAATTTAGCGCGGGGAAGGGGGGAAGACTCCCTCTAGTAGTAATTGCTCGGAGATATGATCTATTTCTTTTGTTCATTTATTACTGAGTAACGCTATAAACTTTTTGTGTTCTGGTGTAATTCTAGCTTTAACGTTACAAATGGTAACCGAACATGATAGTGCACTTCCTTGGAAGACCTACAATAAAATAGAAAAACTTAAAAATAGTAAGTAGTTAGTTTGTATAACAAAAAAATGTTTCTTTCTTAAATACAAATCTCTTTGAATACAATAATTCTAGAAAGATTTGGAGCTTAGAAAGTGTAGGTACTTATGTTGCAAGTTAATAAACTTTATATTATTTATTTTCTATAAAAAATCAATAATCATGTTAGAATCCACCTTGGTTAAGTTGTATAAAGATTCTTCTTCCTTCTTTTAATCCTGTTTGTACTTTAGCCATTTTCAAATAAATCAAAATAATCTCGCAATCGAAAACGAGGTTAGGATTGTTGACATTATAGACGCAGAGATGAAACCACGTTGCCAGATTCAGAGAAAATATTTTGCGATATAGGGATCGTGCGTGAAATATAGAGGCAGCACTACTGCCGAAGTTAGCCCTCTCTAGTGTTTAATTTTAGAATTAAATGGGGTAAACATTGCAAGTAAATAATAAAGGATATTTTTTAAAATATTAAATATAGTTAAATATAGATACCGGTCCGTACCAAACAATCGAATACATGGTCAAAATGATATAAAATGTAAAACATTATTAAAATCTGGACATGTATATACATTTTAAGCAAAAACATTTAAATGACAAAGTGACAATAAATTGTAAAGTTGTACCTCAAACAAGTGTATCCAATGTCAAAATATCGGTAATAACACTGAATTTAAAAGTATTACAATAACATTTAAAAAATGTAAATTAATAAAAAAGATTGGGAATAATAATAATAATAATTCTTTTTAGCTTCATGTTAGACGAAATGTTATTCATCCACTGACGTTTATGAGACGCCCAATGATATACATATTATATATTGCTCACCCATCTATAAAAAATTACGAAAAGTGGGTTGCAATGTGCCTTTCCTAGTGCTCACTAAATAGAGCCGTTCTAGCCCAAATGTGTTTTAATATAAAATTTCCGCATTTTAATCTTTAGAAAAAGAAAATAATTAAAGTTTTACGTCAAGACACGTTATTATGTATTTGGAAAGTTGAGTTTCCATGTAATTAAATAATATTAAGAGATCTAAACAATTTTTAAAACAGATGGATATAAATAACTTTAGATTACTCTCATTTCAGAAATAACACTACATAAAATACATATTTGCAATATGTAATACAATTTTGAAAAGGAAATGTAAACAACTTTGACCAGAGTTGTAATTGGGAACATCTATTATTCTGAATAATTTTGAATGGTAATGTCACTTAAAAAAATTTCAAAACTCACTGAATTTTTAATATTTTAAAGTTTGTTGCAATCTCTTCTGACAGCACTTGCAATGTATTATTTATGATTTGTTTATTTTAGTAATAAATGAGAAATAGTTAATAAATTGTAAAGAAGGCTATAATATTTTTGTCAAATTGGACATACTTATTTCATAGTAACATTCTACATTAGTTTTAATCAACAGAATAAACCATTAATTATCTGTAAAATTATATTTATATAAAATGTTCATTTAAATATGTAAAAATCTGAATGACAAGAAAACACTAAAGATTCTAATTTCTAAACCGGTTCTGTAAATGATTTCTTTACAACTAAGTGCTCAAAATTGATACAATCTAGATAAAAAAAAACTTTGCCCAGTGAAATACGTTTTTCGTCGTCTGATTTACATATGGATAAGCAATCTATATAAGTATGTATATCATTGGGTGTGAGACACTAATTCTGCTCTGTGGAAAATTATAAAATTTCTTTACAATCGAATTAAATCCAGGTTTCCAAAGTAATGTGTTCGTACATCCACGGATGCAACAAGTTTTTTCGATAATGATATTACGAAAATAATTCGACTTTATTTAATTAATAAATATTAAACAATAAATGCCGTATAAAATATTAATAAATATCCCCCATAAAGTTCAAATTTTTGTCACCAGTTAGCGTTAAAGTCATGACGCACGGTCCCTATGGCGATTATGATTTGAATAACATTTCGATTAGAAGAAAAGTTTATTGAAATAGTAAGTGTCAAGTTGCTTCATAAAAACTGAATTTAATCAATTATTCCTTTAGTTTTAATATATATGTTTTTGTGTTAAATTATACGATCTTAACCTTTAAATTGTCCGTTATCTAGAATGTCAATAATTCTTTATAGGAAGCGGCAACAAGGTAAAAACATATCGATTATTGCCTGGAAGGTTATAAATTGGCCAATCAGATTTTAGGCTACATTATGACGATGCCTAAAAATAATTGTGGCGCGCTTTTCAAATTTGTTTGATTTTTTTGAATTTTAAAAAATTCTTGTAGGAAAATTTGAAAAGAGAAAAATTTCAAAAAATATTTTTATATTAGATTTTGTGCTAGCTTTTAGAAAAAAATATTTTTGAATTTCACTAAACACGCCCATTCCGTCGGTTTTGGATTATGGACTTAGAGTTAAAAATTCTTTAAATCTTTGCCCAATAGACTTAATTATGGCCTCTAAAGGCACGGTTAGTTGTTTTATATCGCCTGATATTTTCAGCTTTTGAAGTTTAGTTTTCATCGAAACTAAGCTGGGAAACAGATACCCATAATAGGTGTTATATTCTCCCTGTAAAAAATTTAATATTTCAGCCAGAAGCTGCATTAATTTGATATATTCCTCTAAAAAGGATATTTCATGTTCCTTAAATACCAGAATCATAAGTTTATCACATAGAACTCCTAACTTATCTTTGACAGAAATAATTTGGACGACAGCGTCATAAGTGGAGTTCCATTTGGTAACTCCTGGAACTTTTAACTTATGTCCAAGTTCTTCTTGTATTATTTCAGCCGATTTTGGCCATCCGCATTTATTTCACAACTTCGAACATTCGGAAAATATTTGTGTTTTTTTGTCGCAAAGGCAGTAAACTATTTACCGAATTTTTAGTAATCGGTAGTTGCAATGAGATTTATGGTATGTGAGGCACATCTTATGTGTTGCGGCAAATATCTTTCCTGTGTAAAATCCCCCATGGGGTATATTTTCAGAATAAAAAAAAATACATGGAAGTGTTTCTCCACTTTTTTCTTATATTTATAATTTTGAAGCAAAAAAAATATATCATTTAAGGGGTAGTTTTATCCCCTTAAAATTCGAGTTGTGAAAAATGCCCTGTCATAAAACCTCTACACCCTATCAGTTAACATGCATGCTGAAATTAAGCTTTCTATGTCAAACGTTTGCCCATGATCGAGATTAATTAGTCAGTTCACTAAGCATTTTACATTACATATTAATAGGGTTGCCAGATTTCCGAAAGTGGAAAGCGTGACAACCGTGACGACAGAGCATTAGGTTTAAATACCAAGCATTTTTATATAATCAGGTCCATTCTTTTTTCTTTTGTGAAATTTCTAAAAAAAAAGTATGTCTATTTTTGTATAAAAACGTGGCATTTGCATCAAAAGAGTGGCATTTGCATTAAAAGAGTGGCATTTTTGTCAAAAGCGTGGCTTTTTCGTTCTGTGACGTTGCGCGTACAAGCAAGTCAAAAAGCGTGGCAAATACGCCAAAAGCGTGACGTGTGGCAACCCTACATATTAGTATAGATTATTAAATTATTTTCCACTCTTATTTTTAAAGAATATTTCATTACCAGTCTCGAGTATTTTCAAAATACTTATAGTTAAATACATTTTAATGTTTAAATAGTTTTTATTCCACAGAATAAAAACCGTAGTCAAATACATACATATAAACACGACCTGCAAAATAAGCACACGTTTCTTATGGCACAAAACACTAAGCTACAAACAAGCTTTTAGGACTGCTAAATGCAAAATGTGCCCCGAGTCCCGACTTCCGTACGCGCTCGATTGGCAATAGGACGAGAACAATCCTGTTGAAACTAGAAAATTTTCGAAGTACTGAAGTACATTCTTAAGTATACTAACATACTAAAGAACGTTATAAGTACTTAAATACTTTTTAATTTTACTGTTTAAGTACAAGTACACAAGTACTACGACATGAACTTAAAAATGTAAGTACAAGTACAGGCATTTTTGCAGGTACTTAAAATACAGTACTTAAGTACTTTTTTTAGGTAATTTTTTAAGTACATAAAGTATTCAGTACTGCAGCTCTGATAGGATGTTATAGTATTTAGAGAAACATTAAAAAAAATATTGAAAATAAAAAAAATAAGTGGACATTAAGAATGTTGAGAAGAACCTGATCTATTGGCAAGATCGAAGGGCGTACGACAGCGCTAAATACATACATTTAAAAACGTTATTTGAAACTTCACATCAAATTTACATAAAAACGAAAAATGATATCACAAAAATAGTGGTTTTACTACACTTTCCTTCCCAACATCATATTCTAGACAGTTTTTTCTGTTAATTTTAAGTTCATTTAAACTATTATTTGAATTCTTAGTAACATTAAAACCTCTATTAAATAATTAGGTGATGCAGCAGTTACCTATCCAAGATTTTAGTTAGAAGTTATACGATGTAAGGGCAACTCCAGGTCAAATTTTCGGAGAGAACCGACTTGATATGTATGGTATAAAATATTAAATAAATTCAATATTGTAACATCTATTCTTTAAATTAAGAATTGCAAAATTTCGCAGGCTTGCAAAAGTTTGGATAAACTGAATTACTTAAAAAAAAAATAACGATCAGATAAAGATTTCAATGATGCCAAATTTAAAAATCAAAAACTTTAACAGGCGGCATAAAATAATTAAAAAACACAAGTTTCCTACGTAAGTGATGATCAGCGAACAGAAATTTTTGTAATAAAACATGATATTTTCATTCTTGGGCAAAAAGTTCCTGTCAAAATCTATCACTCCCTAACCGGGCCAATTATTCCAAATTCCAAAAATGTAGTCAAAATTCCCGACTACTTAGACTTTAATTACGTAAGTTTGTATTTGAGTTACAAATGTACACATGTGGCTTTCGAAACGTTTTGTTATTCGAGTGTTGCAGGCAGAGCTGGGCAGTACTCGAGTAAATTGTACTCGAGTACTCAAAGTACTTAGTAATTGGTACTCGTAAGTACTTTCATCTTGATAGAACTCATACTCAAATATCCTATTGAGTAGGTAGTATCTTAGTTTATGAAGTTTTTAATACCTAGATAAGTTAAGTTAGAATAAAATTGCTAATTGACCTTAATGATCAGATTGTAATAATCGTAAAGATTTATGCGCATCTCGTGCGTCGCAACTCGGGCGGAATACTTAATTTTTCGCATTTCGGGCGTAAGGCTACAGGTAGATTAAATACCCTTCGCAACTCGGGCGTTCAAGGATCGGTACCAATAATATAGTAATATAATGAATGTCACCTCTTTAGTTTAACCTGAGAAGGTGATAAACTTAAAATTATATACAGAGTGCCGTACAAGAGGAGCTTTCCAGTTTTTAAATATTATGTAACTTTCATAAAACAAGATTTTTTATTTATCTTTCTCTGCGAAAATAGTCTTTATATTACATTAAAGTTGAAGGATTAAAGTTTTTATATTACATTGTTATGACATTTTAAATTGTCGTTTTTATTTAAAAAAAATTTTTATTTAATAATTAGATTGATAAATAATATAGTGTATCTACCTCGGCTAGCTATTTAATTTTTATTTTAATACATTTTTTATGTACAGTGTGTGTCTGTGTAAGTTGGCTACATATGGAAAACTTTTTTTAATAGTTTCACTTCTCTTAAATTTTCGATAATTCATTACTACCTGAATCAGACTGTAATCAGAATCAGGGTACATAAACTATGGTCAAATTTCATATCCCGTCGACGCCCGAGTTGCGAACTCACAGGTACACAATTTTAGAGGGCGCCCGAGTTGCGACGAATTCAGGTAGTTTTATATTACGCCCGAGTTGCTAACGCACGAGTTGAGAAAGTACCATCGTAAATGCATCATTACTTGGGCTATTTAATAAAAAAATATATATTTTATGTAAAAAGTTACGAATAATGTTATAATCAATGTAATACACAAATTTGTGTTAATTTTTAGTTAACATCAGTTAAATAAATATGTTACTATTTTGTTTTAATAGAACTAATTTGTTAATAATTAACAATAAAATATATAAATTATTCTTAATAATCATTACATTACTTATTCAATTACTTAAATTATAATAACACCTAATGATAATAAATAAAGCCCGCCATTTTTTTTTTTTTTTTTTTTTTTCATTAAAAGTTACAATTTTTATAATTTTTGTCTACCTTATTGGATACGCCATTTTGTTATTCAATTAGTTATTCAATTAGCCACCTCGAAAAGTTCTATATCCGAAATATTAGAAAAATATGACATTTTAAAAGTTTTGGATACTCCATTTTTTATTCCTTTTTGTTTCTGTTGTTTTTTTTTGTTTTTTTGTTTTTGTTATTTTTGTTATTTGTTATTTTTTTTTTGGTTTGTTTTTCGTTTTTTTTTTATTTAATATTTAAAAATTTTTTTAGTTCAGATTCTTAAAGCCATCTTATAAAATCCTATAATCAAAGATACACGAAAAAATTAATATTTTTAACATTTGTGCCCGCTCCTAAAACCCTATATTCGATATTTTATGAAAATATAACAAATTTTTGTCAGCCATATTGTTCTCTTTAAAATTTTTAATTTCAGATTCAAAAATTAGCGACGTACAAATGAGATGCCTTTATATTTTGACCACATTTTCGCAATACGGAATCACTTGCGAAGGCAAGGAGGAGACTTAACGCGTCCCTGGAACCTGCAATAATAATAATTATAGATTTCTTTGTTCCTGGGTTGCAAGGAAAAAAACTAGAAACAGCAAAACTAGGTACTTATAGTAAAGATTAGCATAACTGATATGAAATAAGTAAAAAACCTTCATTTAATGTTTTGCAATTGCAATTCTAATTCTATATAAATAAATTGTACTTAATTATTATAATTATCTCAATAGTGAAGTGGGTTACACATCTATCTTTTATATTTTATGTCAGACCATTTAAGGTGTTCGTTGAAAGATTTATCTTCCAATTATTGATCTTACTTAAGAGCCGATTAGATCTGATAATGGTCAGTTAATTATAATCAATCTGATTTGGATATTTGAACATAATTATACCGTCTCCATATACTGGTAAAACCAACGATTCTGTATGAAAGCTGTTTTATAACAGTGTAGAAGTTTTGCATGCAAAAACTGACAATTATTATTTAATTTTCAATAATTAATGTATCGGAAAAATGTCTGTAAAGGATATACAGTGTGTGTCCCAACGAAGAAAAACTATTAGACCAATTTTGTTTACTAAAACCGAATTGAAAGCAGTCACGGTGTTATCCAAGTAGTTGCCAAATTATAATGAGGGAATCTTTTTTACAAGGATTTACTTAATATAAGGCTTCAAAGCGCATAAAAGACTTTTAAAATTGCATTAAGGAAGTATTTTTACATTCTTAATGCTAGTTATTATCTGTTTAATATCATTTTCTGGTTGCAACTGTTATTGTAGCTGAAAGTTATTTACAGGGAAGTACGCCATTTATTTTGCAGTTTGACAACAGTTCAAAGCAGGACTCGTAGTTGTACGAGCTGGTATATTCATAAAACCCATTGTCGCACAAACCATCCCTGTCCAATTTAGTAAGTGTCTCGTTCTTTCTAATGTGGTAGCCGAGGCTACAGCTGTCTGCCTATAGTATTTGAAAATGCATGTTAACACAGTTTGTATGGCAAAAGT
Organism: Psylliodes chrysocephalus; assembly: GCA_927349885.1. Taxonomy (NCBI): domain Eukaryota; kingdom Metazoa; phylum Arthropoda; class Insecta; order Coleoptera; family Chrysomelidae; genus Psylliodes; species Psylliodes chrysocephalus. The sequence continues at coordinate 9,831,987 of OV651815.1, forward strand.
CTATAGACAGGATTATTTAAAGCAGAAAAAAGTAAATATTGATACCTTATCTGAATTTTAACTAGATTTTAGTATGACTACCCCGATAATTTTGAATACAATACATCATAAAATGTAAATGAGCAAACTTTTGTAAAATTTTTATTTTTCATACAATAAGTGAATTAACTTCTTTTGAAGCGAAACTGTTTAGTTTGAAATCGAATTGTCAACTAAATTGTATAAGATAAAAACGTCAAACTTTACAAATAAAGAGTACCCGATTTTCCGTACTTTAGCAGTCCTCCTCCAATATAGTGAAGTATGATTTTCATATTGATGGTCTAGAGTGAAAGCCTCGTATCTTAAAATGTGTTAAACATTTTACACCTCTATTTTATAATCGATCAAATGCTGTTATTTAAAACGCTTTAATGACAACCAGAAACATTTCCGGAACTCGTATATTTCTTAATTTTGAAATGCAACTTTTCAGCAACTACATTTTCACAACTTCAAATAAGTGAGGCGATTTTTTTGTTTTTTTTTTAGATTTTCGTGCCAGACTCTGTTTTCACTATCCAAGACTCTCCAGTTTCCAGACTGTTCTTTTTTATTAACTTTCACAATAATGTTCTACAACACTATCAATTTCATTAGTGCAGAAATAAGTAACACCCTTACTTTTATAGCTTATCCTGATTAAATCCAACAATAAATCAATAGCCAAACTTATGGTGGGTTGAAAAAAATCATTAATCATATCCTTACAGACTCACGGCGAAAATTAGTAACAAAAATGTTTTCAAAAATTTTGACTTTTTTGAAGGTTGATCTTAGGATACGTTGCTCAGCAGTATATACAGGGTGTCCCGAAATTAGTCAGTCATATTTTAACAGCGTTACCTACATCCTAAAATAAAAGTAAAAGTTCATATAAACATAGGTCCGTAAACGTTTCGTTTTCGAGATACAGGGTGTTACAAGTGAAGTCCTGATGGCACATTTTTATAAACATTTTCTAAAATTTCATCTTTAGTCATTGGCTTTCCAAAGTTAAAAAAAATTATATTTCTGATTCCACAGGTCTACTAATTATTGTTTACACTTTCGAATAAGATAACATCCATGGTATAAAAAATAGAAGGTAGGATATCAAATGTGTTTAAAATAGACCTTTTCATCACAATTTTTTTTTGTGCGCATGCGTCAGTTTCAGCCATCTTTTTCGTACTGTTTTTGTAAACAAGTATGTTAAAATGCTTACGTGAAAAAAATTATAATTGATAAATATTAATTTAAGTCTATATTCATTTAAAAAAAGGAAGAAACAAGTAAAGTAATAATAAGTTTAGTGTCTTAATTGAAAAATACATTTTCACAATCAATTATAATTATGTTATCTGTACGGAAAGGAACAACGAAACAGTGTTGTTAGGTATGTAAAAGTGACACACGGTATAAATCATTCAAAGGCAATAGATATTATTTTATAAATTTTCCAAAGCCTTAACTGCAATATCGTAAACAATTATCAGGCAAAATCCATATTAAAAGATATTCGAAATGTGCATTAAGTCTGAAAAAATATGGTCGAAGTGACAAGTAAATTCTCATGTGGTATTAAACAATATTTTTTTAATATTAAATACTACTTCGGTATACACATTAAATGATTAAAAATGTCATGTTGATCCTCAAAATAATAAATAATTTATTTTATTAATTATACTCGTGATTAACTTTCATGCTAATTAAAGTGTTTTTGCAAGTAGTAATAGTTGGTTGGCATAATTAATTAGAATAAAGTTATAATTATTATTTGTTTTCATTAATTTTTTACAGAGTTAAAAAGTATTGATACACCTAACCTCTCAATTAGTCCACTTTGTTCCTTTGTAACAAACATCCAAGACACTTCAACCTCCTTTTCAACTGCTCACAACTATGCGCTTCCACAGAGTTATAAAAAAGTTATTCACTATCAACGATTTTTTCTAATGATTAATTTTTCTGTAGAGATAACATTGCTTTCCCAGCCATTATCGATCAAAACAGTACGAAACTTTTGAATTACCGCTATTTCAACATGGTGGCTGCGCTTGCGCTCATCACATGATGAAAAGGTCTATAGGGCGGCCTCACGCATGACGTCACGCGTAGAGGTTGGGCGCGAAATTAAAAATACTGACGAAGTTTGTGGAAAATAAATACTATTTCAGAAAGTTCATGAATATTAAAGGATAATATTTTAGAAATTACATGAAATATCTAAGGATATTATTATGGGATAGTTAAGGAACGAGCTATAATGGAAAATTAAATACAAATACATACATAAAAGAAATATTTTTAAGCTATTGCATAGCTTTTATCGCGGGCTTTGAGCGCGACGACCGAATCAAGAAATTCCGTAACGAAAATAAACCTAACACCCCCCACTCCGACCGGCACAGCGGTGCGGCGTTGAAAGCCGTGCATCGTCTAACCTCGTTTCAGTTCGGCAGACTTCGGCCCGGTGTTTGTGTGCGTGCGACTAGACGTATGCGTGTAGACTAGCTGATAACTGCTCATAACTGATTCTATCTCTTTTAGACACAATTTCGGAAAAATTGAATTTGAAAATGAATAATGATCCACAAGAATCCACAACAAAATATGGGCCCACCATTGACGCGGTATTTTCCAGATATTTAGAGGATATCAATTCTCAAACTTATGTTTCTTATTTCAGTTACCATAAACCTATAGTTTCAATGATAAAAATTCCTGAATAACCTACATGTATTGTACGAGGATACATCAGTATATAACGAGACTGGTGCTATAACTTCTTTCAGAGGTAACATTTTATAACCCAAAAAATGAGACATGAAAGCCTTATATTTAATGTACTACACCGCAAATAGGCTTTGATTTAACTTTTGACATTTGTTACAAATTAATTATTGAATTGTCAGTGTTTTGCGTACCCATCGAAAAATGAAAGTGTAGCAAAGATACGCGATAAAATTTTGTGTTCGATTGGGTAAAACACCAACTGAAACTTTTGAAATGATTAAAGGTGCATATCTAGATAATAGTTTATCACGATGTAGAGTGTTTGAGTGGCATAAAAAGTTTAAAGACGGTTGTGAATCAGTTGAAGATGAACCTCGTCCCGGTCGACCACAAACTGCGAGAAATGACACAAAAATTGCAGAAATTAACGACTTGATACAAAATGATCGCCGGATTGGCATAAAACGAATTTCTGACAATGTTAATTTGTCTTACGGTACCACTCAAAAAATTATTCATGAAGATTTAGAGTACCGGAAGATCGCGGCAAGATGGATTCCAAAAGTGATGACCGATGAACAAAAAGCGAATCGAGTGACAATTTGTCAGCAGTGGAAAAGGCAATTGCAACGTAACCCACAGTTTTTAAATAATGTGGTTACATGTGACGAAAGTTGGTTTTATCATTACAATCCTGAATTGAAGTCTCAAAGTATGCAATGGAAGCATAAAGGCAGCCCAAGACCGCAGAAGGCCAAAACTGCTAAAAGCGCTGGTAAAGTGATGCACCTGATTTTTTTTGATAAATTTGGCGTTATTTACGATCACATTGTACCTAGAGGACATACAGTAACAGGGGAATACTATTCTAATGTGCTTCGAGGATCCTTAAAGGCAAAATTGAAGAAAAAAAGGCCGCTTTATCAGGACTTTGGCTGGACGCTGCATCACGACAATGCTCCGGCTCATAGATCAATGATTTGTCAACGAACAATTGAAGAATTAGGTGTTGAAATTATGGTTCATCCCCCCTACTCTCCTGACCTTGCTCCATGTGACTTCCATTTGTTTCCTGAAGTCAAAAAAGAATTGAGAGGTAGAAGATTTGAGTCGGATTTAGAGCTCAACAACGCTGTGATGGGTATACTAAACAGACTATCAAAAAAAGGTTTCTCAGAAGTTTATGATAAGTGGATAAAGCGATGGAATAAGTGTATTCAACAGAATGGAGAGTACTTCGAAGGATAGTTGTTGAATTTTTTTAAATAAATGTTTCGTTGTTATACTATAGCACCAGTCTCGTTATTTTCTGATACATCCTCGTAAGATAATAAAAATATTTTAAACAATGTTAATTTATTCAATAAAAGCAAAAAAAAAATATTTTCTTATCAGTCACCACGCTCAAAAAGTGTAACTTGAATTAATATCAAAGAAAAAAAAATACTGCATAAATAAAATAAATAAATAATTATAATTCCATAAGTTGATAAAAATGCTATGCAATAGCTTTACCGCGGCAGTCCCCGAGTGCCACACGTATTTTTTTAAGTAATTTTTTTTTGTTCTTCTTATTTATTTATTTTTTTTTACAAATTCGAATGCAGGTTTTTAATTTGAAAAACATTCAACCTCTATAATCAGGATAGTGAGAAAGCTATCACAACTAAGAATTTCTCAACTGGGGACCCGGGATAAAATTTTTTTAACTGAAAAGAATTCACAATTGGTGACTCATTTGCCTACATTATTTTATCCAATTAAATATATTTATCTACTTATTTTATGGATAAGATGGGATTTATGTATATTTAAGATACCAAAAATAAGTGTTTAAAAACTATTTTTCATACATATGATATAATGCAAAGCATAAAAATAATGTATCAAACACAAATAACTGCTACATGATGGGTGAATATACAATATTAAAATAATATCACTGTATTTTTTTCTAGACATAGTCACTGACAATTTTCTAATTCTTTCAACAAGTACAATAAGTCAAAATTTTCTCTTTTTTTGCGACATAAACAATTTCATCTTTGCTGTATAGTTGCGAATAAACCACCGTGAAGTTCTGCTTTGAAGTCTCTCCTATAACTGAAAGGTTAAAAGTGCTTTTAACACATATGACCATTTTATGTTTTAAATTTATTTGTACGGCCACAGGCATGAGCCTCTTGGATCCCCCACTGGAGTCGCCCTTGTGCCACTTCTGACTCACCACTTACTGTTGAGCAAAGTAAAAAAACAAATTCTTTTTAAATCTTTTAATTTGATTGTTAACGTTGTATCCCTAAATTGCGTATCTCATTTTCTACTATCACTCTCACAAAGAACAAAGTTTACAACATAATACAAATATCTGTTTAATATCTTATAAATCACTATAAACGACTACACATCGCTCTGCAACGTGCGTATGTCATATGATATTTACTTCGTGTCAACTTTACTAACTCTACGCATGACGTTAGGGCTGCCATGACACCATGCGCGATATCCCCCCTAGATAACATCAACTTATCATCAGGGCTGGTATATCTAAGGGGGTCGCGACATAGACCCAGTAAATGGATGAGGGGGTGACTGAGGCTAGGGGGGAAATAGTAGTCAGCTTAAGTTGGCAACACTTTTCTGACGTTCGTTTGAACGAGCATCGTGCATAATAATGTTAATATGGTACAAGACTACAAGTGGAATGAACCACTGTTTTCCTCGTAGTCCAATGTCGAATTAAAACATTTTGTACTTTTTTATATACCAAATTATGCAATTTGTTTCCACTTTATTTTAATGTTACATGAATAGGTACATGCGTTTGTGCTGTGGTAAATAAGTGTTCATGTGAAATTTATCTCTTAAACTACATTGTGATTGCACTCATCTCAAAACTGAATGCTGTAAATCCAGGATTTAAATCTTTCATAGTGTTGCTTGGGATAAATTGTAAAAAAGGTGTTGGACAAAACGTTTACAACCTAAAATTGCATGAAAAACATGATAGAAGAAGAAATTTTACCTTTATGACATTCTCTTTCAACATTTTTAAGTGACTTTGTGGTTTGGTGAATGGACTGTTACCACAGTCAAAAGATTCAAAGTAAAAAAAAAGTGACCAAGTTCTAATAAGAATACATAAGTTGAATATGAAAATGTAATTACTTGATTAAATGTGATTTAATTAAGAGTTAAATAGAGGTTTCATATAAACAAAGTGCTGTAAAATGTTAATAAATGCAAAACCATTATTAAAGAGAAATTAGTTATCATCAATAAGATATTTTGTAGTAGCTGGTCTGTATAAATAATAAACTTGAAAGACTGAATTAGTAGTCACTTTTACACTAGAAGTAAAAACAAACAAAAATGTGTGGTTGAGACTAATTTATGTATTTAATAAAAACATATAAGCAGGTGTTATTTGAAATGTTTTATTTTAGTTTAATAATCTTTATAAATTGTGGGTACATTTGATCCGAATCTTGCAAATACTATAAAATGCATATGCTTCTATATGGTTAGTATTGGAGTAGAAGCACAAAAGTTTTGAATAAAAATATAGATACCGGAATATTTTGATTGATTACTAAACTTTGGATGTTTTTGTTGTAGTCTGCTGTTAACACTATTGTCCTGAAATATTAAGAAAGCTAGACAAAGGTGTGTCCAACTCTTTTGTCAGCTTTGTTAATCTATGCTACTGTTATTCTGCATGCAGACATTTTTTACTGGAGATTTTCTCTAAGAACTGTATTCAGTTTCAAATTTCGGCCAGTTTTAGGAAAGTACCTCTGTTGTAAAGGTATTTCAAATCCATCCTTTGTAAGATGTAGACAACAAATACATGCTAAAATGTATAAAAAAACAAATCGCAAGATATTACACAAAATTATTTAAATTAACTAAAAACATACAAATGAAGTGAATAATACCTACCAACAATTTAAAAAGACCTAAAATAAATAGACTTAAGGGACTGGAGCTCTAAAAAAGGGAGCAATAATTTGTTATGCATCATCTATAAGAAAATTGTCTTCATCTCTTTAATTACCTTTTAAAATAAACAAAACTAAAACAGCACAAAATTGAAAGTGATCTACTTTTTCCGACGTATTTTATGTACATCTGAGACTAATAATTTATTAAATTGAAATATTTTATCCTAAAAATATGGGCATTTTATAATGGAAATGTCATTTAAGAAATGACATTGATTTTTTTTCTTATATTGGTAAACCTGGCGACTACAAGTTGCCACGTTGCCAGATCAATGGCGACTACTATGTGACTACTATTTCGAAAAAAATGGCGTCCAAAATGGACTCCTATGTCGCGACCCCCTTAGATATACCAGCCCTGCTTATCATGAAATTTTTAAATATAAGGTGGCGCAAAATCAAGTACCCTAAGGAATATTGTCATGGTTTCGTTTGTAGTTGACATCTGTTAAAGTTTTTCTGTCAGTTGCAAAGCAGATACTTGGAAAATTCATTATGAATCGATATACTCCTTGAGAAAGTGCCGAAATCGTAAATTTTTTTTATCAAAATAATTCGTCGATTATCAGAATTATTCCTGGACGTCTTATCTCAAAAAACGCCGATATTGCATATCCGCCAAGGTCTCCCGATTTAACTGTTCCAGACTTTTGGTTATGGGGTTATCTCAGAAGATAGGGTATTTGTAAATAATCTTCGAACACTAGAAGCATTAAAAGACAACATCCGGGAATAAATTGACAGAATACCACCTAAAATGTTGGAGAAAGTTATGAAAAATACTTTAAAAAGAGCTCATTATTGCATTAATGCTGGAGGTGACCATTTGGTCGATATTGTTTTTAGTGCATAACAAAACAAATTTTTAGAGTTTTAATAAATATTTTTTATTTATCTCTTTTTTAATTAATCTTACTTTTATACAGTGTGGAAACCACTTATGGAATAAAATTCTTTATGTCATTATTTTAGAAAATTATAAAAAATGCCGAGACATGTCAACTTTTGAATTGAGTTGTGCGTTATGTAAACATAAATTTAAATGTACAGGGTGATTCACGCAAGTATGCCATAGTCGGTGTTGTTTTTTTTTAAATGAAACACCCTGTATATTTGCATATTTTTGAAATCCTCTTAATGAACCGATTCCAACAAACTGAATAATGTATGGTCAAATATGAATTATACAGGGTGAAATTTTTATTTTGACAGTTATTAAACACATACATAAAATACCTGATGTATTTGATTTTAATACATTAAAATAAATGCTCAAAATGTCCTCCACCTAGTTGTTGGCAATAGCACAGTCTCCTGTAGAACTCCTCCTTAACTTTGTTTAAAGTTTGAGGTGAAATATTCCGTATTTCTGTAGTTATCCTGTCTTTGAGGTCTACAATGCTAGTTGGTTGGGTTGCATATACTTTGTTCTTGAGATAACCCCACATAAAAAAATCTAACGGCGTAAGGTCTGGCGATCTAGCTGGCCACTCAATAGTACCTCTTCGTCCAATCCATTTATTGGGGAAGATTTCATCTAAATAAGTTCTTACCATTAAAGCATAATGAGGTGTTGCCCCGTCTTGCTGGAACCAAACATTTTCATTCGGTAAGCTAGGATCTATTGCGTTGGGATATAAGTTTGCCAACGCAGGAATAACTTCATTTCTAAGCATATTTGAATATTTTTCAGCTGTCAAATTTCCATCTATAAATATAGGACCAATAATATGGTCGCCTATGATACCGGCCCAAACGTTCACCTTTTGAGGGTACTGAGTATGTGTCTCACGCATCCAATTAGGATTCTCTGCTGACCAATATCTACAATTCTGTCGGTTTACCTCTCCATTCATTGTGAATGTTGATTCGTCAGAAAAAAGAATGGTACCAAGAGCTATCTCATTTCTGTTCAGCTTATTCATCAATCTTTCGCAGAAATCCATTCTACGATCTGGATCGTCTTCTGTTAACTCCTGCACAAAAGTTAATTTGTAGGGATGAAGTTTTTCTTTATGAAGACATCTTAGAACAGTTGTATGACTAACATTATTTTCACGGGCAATTTGACGTGTACTTGAAGTTGGATTCTCTTCGACACTTAACAAAATATCCACTTTCACATCATCTTCAACGAAGTGTGGTTTTCTTTTCAATGGTTTGACATGTCCAAGTTCTCTGAATTGTGCATGAATTTTAGACACAGTACTTTGTGAAATATTAGGCAATTCGGGATACCTGTGATTAAATAAGTTTGCCATTTCAACTTGACTTCTGCAGTTATCCCCGTACCCGATCATCATTAGAATCTCAATTCGGTGAGTCTCAGTTAAATATTTCATTGTTATTTCGACAAGGAAAGAGTGTTTGACAAAGATTTTACTTTTTCAGTATAAACTCTCAACACATCAACAACTGACAGAATAGAAAACAATCCACATTATTTACCGATTTTGTCTAATTATTGGCGTTTTTAGGCAATTTTTAGGTATTTATGATAAAATTCATGGGCGTAGCAGGTTTTGTTTAATTGTACAAATACGTCTAATAATTAGTTAGTTTAGATTTTTGATAAATCCATATTTAGCTAATTTAAAAAAGTACCAATATTTCAAGTGTAATAAATTATTAATTTTAAAATTTCACCCTGTATAATTCATAATTGACCATACATTATTCAGTTTGTTGGAATCGGTTCATTAAGAGGATTTCAAAAATATGCAAATATAAAGGGTGTTTCATTAAAAAAAAACAACACCGACTATGGCATACTTGCGTGAATCACCCTGTACATTTAAATTTATGTTTACATAACGCACAACTCAATTCAAAAGTTGACGTGTCTCGGCATTTTTTACAATTTTCTAAAATAATGACATAAAGAATTTTATTCCATAAGTGGTTTCCACACTGTATAAAAAACAAATAGGGGACTTTATTTTGTACCTTTCTCTTGAAAATGGTGCGTCCTAGCGAGATACAACAAAAGTAGCTTTATTATGAAGAAAATATTGGTTTTCCAAATTTTGTAGTCAAAAATGCCAAAAACAGTCAACAAAAAACTTAGAACAATTTAACCCTAATCCCCTCCCCTAATTTACCCACCTATGAAAATGATTAAAAACTGGCGTTTAGTCCATTAAATGGAGCGCAAAAAGTTTAGCATTTGTACCAAATTTCACTTAGTTATCTTTAAAAGTTTAGAAAATATTGACAAAAATGTGTCATCAGGACTTTACTTTTAACACCCTGTATCTCGGAAACAAAATGTTTTCGGACCAATGTTTATATAAACTTTTACTACTATTTTAGGATGTAGATTACGCTGTTAAAATACAACCGTCTAATATCGGGACACCCTGTACAGATAACCATATAATTGCGCTTGCCGTGAATATGGTATTTTATCAAATGTGTTAGGTATTGGTAATAAAAGGGTGATGTTGAAAAATTTTACAAGTAAATATCCAGGACTACGCTTCGTCTCTGTGACAGCGACCTAGTTTGTCAGAATCGAAAAAGGTCACAGAAGACGTCAATCTCTCCAATTACAACATTTCCTGCACCTAATTGGAAGCTGATGAGAAATTTTAATTGTTGTTACAGAAACGAAGTGCCGTTTCATAAATCCGTATAAAAATAAAACTCCACTTGCTTTTGTAATAAAATCATTTTTAATGGCGACGTTCAAATACCTATTTATTTTTTGATTTCTTTCATATACAGGGTGTCGCGTAAATATACCGATAAACTTTTAAGGGCGGTAGGGGACATCAAAATTTTTTTGCTTAATAAACATAATAGTCCGAAAACATAATCTTTGTATTGAAACAAATGGTTAACATTTTGAAGAATTATTATAGCATTATTTCTTAAAATAAGTTCGGGACAATTATGAGTTTTACTTTTCTCGAAAACTAACGAAATTCGAAAAAATAAGGGCAATAAATTGTTATATTAGTTATTTTATGTAAAAAATATGAATTTAAAAAATCTATAGGGTATTATTCTTTTTCAGCAGAAAAAATAATATACTCGCCCCGTTGGCATGCCCACGAAAATTTTGGATACACGCTATAGTCTAGAAAAGAGAGGAGTACAGTAATTTAATTTGCACAACGTAGTACAGGTTCAAGAGTCCTAATAAAAGTTTTCGTTTAGATTTAATCATGTTTCCAAATTAAGAATTCTGGTAAAAAAAAAATAAGAAACAGTATCTTTTATATATTTTTTCCATACAATTTTATGGTGCTATCAGTTTGTATTTTTTTTTTAAATTAAAACGAATTATAACAACAATAATTTAGGAATAAATCATTGTTGCTATTGTAATTTTTGTTTTTCTCTAGTTTTGAGCATGCTATTTAATCGTGACTATATATTTTATTATTTTATCAAAAACTACATGTCAAAAGGAAAAAAATGATTACCTGAAGAACTTTGAATATAATTTTTCAACGTAGAATTTCTTAAAAAAAACTGTTTTGAATAGAGAAAAATTAATATCTCAAAATATTTTGAATTTTGATTTTTTTTTGCTTATTTAAGACATACAAAGGTATAATTTCACCAAATTTTAACAATATTAAATTATTTTTGAAAAAATGAAAAATAAAAAATCAAAAAAATTGGCAAATTAGACGATTAAAATACAGATTGTATACCAATAATATCATTAACTTATTAATAATAAAAAAAGTCATTATATAATGGACGTATAAAGTAGAAATGTGCACGAGCTTGATCGAGCAGGCTCGGTTCTTGCTTGTATTGCTCGAGCACGCTCGAGCGGAGCTCCGAACAGTACGACCAGTCCGATGCCCGAGCGGCTCCTGTATACTATTCGCAGGGTTGCCAACCTGCCTTTACCGATTTACTCTCAAAAACTTTTCCGGATTACTCACAATTACTCACAACTTCAAAATATCAATAGTTTTTTTATATAAATTGTACATTTTGTACTCTTGCACTTTGGTTTGAATTTATTTTACTACCGTGCAATGTTGCCAAACATTAAAAGAGAAATTTTCAGAACATTCAAGAGTCAAAACAGATGCACCTTTTTTTCTGTGCATTCACTATTTTTATAACCAAGTAATATACAGGTTGATTCATAACTATTGAGACATAGGCTAAGGCAGGTTATTTGGACAAAAATATGGCGATAGGACCAAATATACCTTAATAAAATATTGCTGTGGAATAAGATACAGTGCATTAAATTTTTCTGATGTCACTGTATATCTGAATTAATTGATATCAAAATTGGCACAAAGGCATATTTTTCGACAAGGAATAATATTTTATGTATTATTTCACATTTTGTTATAGGAGGCGCCACGTGAATGATAAGTGATGATGAAATTAAGTGGTAGCTTTTTTACGAAACTTTTTAATATTTTTGATTAGAAAATTTCACCCGTTTTCGAGAAAAACGCAATTGAACAACTCACAAAATGTTTCATTTATCCAAAACACAGATAAAAAAGATTGGAGAATCAGAGTAGCTTCTTTATTAACGGGCTAATTCATAATAAATCATTATTTCTAATACTTAAAAAAATCTACTAATAAAAAAATATACTTTTAAAATGAACAAAAAAAAAAAGATATTAATCGACGATTGGGACAGTCCCAATGGGACTATCACTATCGACACGAAACCTAGTGTTGTAAAATATCAAAATCACTTTTACTCTATTACATTGACCAAGCAATAGAGGACGTTGCAATTTTAAAACTATAAAATTGTAATGACTGCTAAAAGTGCTAGGGGGTAAAATAAGGCTTATATTGAAATTTTTAAAAAGATTTTGCCTAACTACCATAAATATACCCACGCTGACTTCCCGATTACTCACATATTACTCACAATTGCCCTTTACTCACAAAATTACTCACAGACTAGTAAATTACTCACAAATGTGAGGAATTACTCACAGATTGGCAACCCTGACTATTCGGCTCGCCGCTCGAGCGCCTCGCGTATCGGCTCGGCTCGAGCGCCTCGCGTATCGGCTCGGCTCGAGCCTCGAACGATCTGAGTGTTCCGTACTCCGAATCATTCGAACTCTCGGTAATGAACTTATTTATCATCGAGTAATTTTTCCATACCTAGTTGCATATTATTTAATAAAATTAATAAAACCTCGATCGTCCCTTAGTGTGACTCTGTAAAAGCAGCCTCGTCAGAGAGATCACGTGTACAAGGTGTGATAATGTTTTCGAGCACTCCATTGCTTAGATGGACCGAGTTTATGACTGGTTACTTATTCGAAATATCAAATAATTTTCATTTATTCGAATGAAAAAAATCCTATATACTTACTGTAAACGTAAATGAAGTCAAAAACTTATTCTTATCACACTTATATTACGGGAACCGAAACACATTATTCACTTTTCACCACTAAATTTAATGTTAAATGATTCAGAGTACGGAACGTTCGGATCATAAGAGACTCGAGCCGTACCGGTACGCGATGCGTTCGTATTGTTCGGAGCTGCGCAGGGCTGCCGCAGAGATATTTAGAAATGTACTAGAAAATTCGAGGAAAATGTACTAAATTGTACTAAATTTTAGATGGATTGTCATTTGTCAAAACTTTCAGGTATGTTGTCAGTTGTCATGTCGAATCTTGTCGAATGTCAACTGTAGGATGGATGGAAATTGTTTGTTTTTGTTACTTATGTACTTTGAAAAATTGGAATTTGAATATACTACTGGAATATACCGTTACGTTAATATGAATATAGTTTTGTTTCAAATTTTATTATTTTAATCAAATTTAAAGGCAAGTTTTTATATGTTTATTAAGGTTGGTAAAAATGAATTGTACGATCATAAACCAGTCACTGACACCAGGATCCTGCGCAATAGATAATTTGGCAGTCCGAATAATCTACTGCGCAGAATCCTGGAGTCGGTGACGGGTTTCTGTTCGTTATTGGAATATACCTTGCATAAAATCCCTTTTCATAGGGAAAATACCGCCAATATTTACAACACTGACCTTTATATCGGAAAACTTAGACTTTCTACTATAGATGGTGCCACAAAGACGATCAGTGTTTCAAATTGTACTAAATTTTCCCTGATTTGACTTAAAATGTACTTTTGTACTTTGCCGTGAGAAACGTACTAAATTTAGTACATTTGTACTTAAACGGCAGCCCTGAGCTGCGTTGTAGCGTGCTCGAGCTGCAATTTTTCGAGCTTGATCGCGAGCGCTCGAACTTTACAAGCTCGTGCACATCCCTAGTATAAAGAACTTAAGAAAAGTTAGTAGTAATTGAAACGTAAAAGTGTTATGTTTCATTTTAAGCCATTTTATCTCGAAATTATTAGATTATTGTTAGGAATTTGGATATAAAACAAAAACAAACACTAAAAACTCTAATTGTAACTAGCGGCAAATACAATCCGAGCGTTTCGGTGATCGTATCAAGACTGACTGATCCCCATACGATCGGTAGCGGCTAGAGACATTCAGAGTTTAATAAATGAATAGTCATCTTTTTTTATTGGAATAATTATACAAGAATTAATAATCAAAATTGAAATAATTCAACAAAAATTAATATTGAGAACAGTGGATCTAACAATATGATAAAAAAAAAACTACAACTAACCATATACCTGTCTTACGCTACGACACTATTTATTTAGAGTTAGAAAAGATTCTGATGAACTGAGTTGGGATCTGATCTAAATACTCAAATTAACAACTAGGACACCAGATACACAAGCTCCACTGGTCTAGGGGTTATGACATTGAAACAGAGATCCAGAGGTCACGGATTCGAGCCCCAACCAGAGCAGATTTTTTTTTAATTTTTCAAATTTTCTTTGGTTTGTTAGCGCACCCCGATTTCTCCCCGATTTCTCTAATATAATTAGTGAAATTGTTTGAGATGTGATGTAAATGTTTTGCTGCCGCGCAAGATCCAAGCCATTCTAGAATGGTATAGTTTATTCGGATGTTCATCGCTAAATATGTTATACTATTATTTTCTATCAGTCAAATGTTGTTTAGAGAATGTATAAACCTAGATGAATAAATTTGCAAGTTGTCGTCTCGACTTTCGACAAAATCTTTGGCGAAAGATGCTAAATCAACCGTTAAAGTTAAACACATCATTGCACATATGAAAAACAATTTTAAAGAAAAAGTAACAGAAAAGTTCATTCAACTCGTACCGTTTGATCAAGCTCAGAAGCAATTAATAACTAAACCAAAAATTAGAAAGTAATTAATTTTAATCTCTATTATTCTACTTCAAATTAGATCAGATAATTAAATAATTTAAACCCGTCGCGTCGATTGAAATTCCGTTTATAACCAACGTTCATTAAATTTTAACTGACTTTAATTTCAGTTTTAAAAAGAAAAATTTACAACTAGATAGCCAATGATGGTAACGATCTTTTAAATAATTCCTATTTTATTTTTAAGAAGCGTGTAATGACAATTTTCACCACTGTACCGCTCAATCAGTCTATCGTCATTCATGATGAAAAGCTAGAAAGACTAATAGATAGATACAATATACGAGATGAAATATTGAAAGCAAATCCTCTCAGCGACTGTCAATATCCATATCCAGAAGAGGCAACCGATTTGGCCCTGAATGACCTCAATAGGCTATCGGCAGAATACCTGGAGGATCAAAAATAGCAGTAGCAACTTTCGTAGATGTTGAGGGAGCTTTTAATAATGCTCATACAAGATCTTTTAGAATACTTAAATACAATTACGTAAATCTTAGTGACATTTTCTTGTTAAATACTGACTCTCGTCTACGTGGTCATGAACTAAAATTAAAAAAAGGAAAAACCTAAAAACGAAGCACGGACAATCATTCCTTTCCAACTGGGTATTTAATGTATGGAACGATCTCAGCGACGAAATTGTTGGTGCCATAACAGTTAACGTCTTTAAAAATAAGTTAGACGAGTGTTTGCTTAACATTATTATTTAATTTTTAGTGTTCTCATCTTTTTGTTTCACTGTGTTTACTTTGTTCCAATTTTTCTATTTTGTTTTTAGGCTATCATAGAACTTATGTCGTCAGCCTTTATCAATGTATAATAATAATAATATTAAAACAAAGCCTACACAGAACACGAGGCGAAATAACCCTGGTAGTTGAAGACGATGACACACACAAAAAAAATCTATAATTAATGCACTAGCAACGAAAGGGGTACCAGTAGCACAGCTTATACAATACAGCTCCACAACTCCGTGTCGGCGTCTTTGATCTGGCGGTCGAGAACCAAGAAAGACGGAATGGTGCTATCTCTGTTAGATTCGAGGGAAAAGTGGGGCCCGGATTAAAATATTTTTTTATTATTGAAAAAATTGAAAACCTTGGCGTAATAAGGTTGGTTACATCCCATATTAAGTAAGTTTTGGGAAATGAAATTTTTAATTTGTTTTAAATTTGTCAAATATAATTAAAAAATAATTTAAATATAAATATTACGAAAAATAGCACATCTTTCGAATTAGAGGTTGAATAATTTGTATGTGGCTAGTAAAATCCTCGTTAACAAATGTTTTGAGCTAAAACAGTCACTTCACGACAATTTGTGGCTTGGATCCTTTTTACACCAAGGGCTTCAATTGTTAAATAATTTTGTCACGCTCGTGGATGCAAATCAAGTAGTACCCCGTGTGTCTGGCAAGTGTTACTCTTCGCGCAAAGGGTTTATACCTAAATAAACGAATGCTTCGACTGAGGTCTGGGAACTCTATGGTATTTTGGAATTATAAAGAATTTGTGCTTTTATTTTAACAATATTGGTTATATTTAGATGTATTCTTATTAATTGAAATACAGATTTGTAGAAGTAATACTTTGACAGTTTTTATTAATATAATATATTCAATTTTTATCTGACCATACCGAAGTAGGGAATTTTAAACCTTTATAGTAATGTGAAATTTAAATTACAATATTACACGAAATTACATAATTATTACTTATTTTAGGTAGGTACTAAATTTGTACTTGGAGAAAGTAATATCGATTTTCACAAGAAAACTTGAAAAGTAAATTAATTTAGTTCCTATTTCTGATGTAAAACTTAAACCAAGAAAACAAATAAATAGTAGTTTGTTCAACAAGGGTGGATATGATTGTCATATCACACAAAGACGAAGTTTGAGCACGACGTCGTAGGCGGAGTACTCAATCGTCTGATTGTGATATGAACAATATGGTCAGTATATTTTTTCTACGACCCACTAACAAAAATCTACAAAGTTAAAAAATGATTTTAGGATATTTAGACAAAATAACTAATTTTAAAATAATTTACGAAGTTGGCTAATTTATAAAATAAAATAAACATGAAAAAATAATTAGTCCTCGGCCTAGATTCTTCACCGAAACTTTCAGGACTTTAGTTTTAATACTCGTAATTAAATTAGTATCATGTAGTTTGATTAAATTTTTTTTTTTTAAATGTGGATACAATGAAAACAAAAATGCTATTATTCATCGAGTCTACACAAAAATTTTAATGTACTTTTTCGTTTTGTAGTATGTGCGTAGATTGGCTAATATCCATGCACAGATTACAAAACGAAAAAGTACATTGCCTTTAATTGAACGAATATATTTCATATTCATTCTAGGTAGTAAGAACACTGCAAAAAAATAAATTCGTCAATCACCGTTCCTATTTTGATCAACCGACTGCTATTATTTTAAAAATTTTAAATAAATGGCAATTCTGTCAAACTAATTGTCAGTATATTTTTTAGTTATTGAGATTAAACATACATTAAAATAGGTTATTTTGAAAAACGTTAGCATGGATGACTAAAGGGTATTGGGTTAATTAATTCTAAAAGTGTGGTACAAATGTTATTTTTTGTAGCCAATTCTTCAAAATTATTTTGAAATATCTTTTCAATATTGAATATTAGTTCTACAAATTCATCATTTGACAGTTGCAGATTTTCAAATGTTTCTCTGAATTGGCGTTATCATATGCCTTTAAAAATCAATAAAAAGAAAAATCATCTAATTCAACGTGTTCTTTGTTATATATAAGATAGATATCACAGGAGTGGATCCTCAAGGCTTTTATTAAAAGGTAACCACACACATACCTGATAAAAATTTTCTGTAGCAACTCGTCTTTACAATAATTTAGGGTGTTAATAATTTCATCATAAAATAAAATACAGTGTTCCATTTAAAAAACATACATTTTAATTTGCCAGACAAAAACGTGACACCCTGTATATCCAAAGAACTTTTTAAAATATGTAGGTATTTTTCAAATCCATATAACTTTTATTTAAAACTTTTTTGCGTGTCTATAACAAAATAATGAACAATAACGCACTAATGGGACACCCTGTATAAATTATACTTTTAACAATGAAACTTTCTTATAATGTGGTACTTATTGGTTTGGGTCCTTGGGAAAACTAAAGAATGTTTTCTTGCAGGTATAACCCTTATTAAAACAGCTTTTGACTGCACAAACAGAATGATTTCTTTTTTTTTCACTCATTCTACTCACAGCTAAAGAGTCACCAAAATAATAACAGTACCTTTAACTCAAACAAAATCAACGAAATTATAGGCTCCACGAAATTATACAATCAACGAAATTATACGCACGACTCAACACCTTACCTAAGTACGCTTCTGAACGCCAAAACCGTCTTTTCCCTCCGAAGGCGGAGCTTAAGCGATGCGCGACAAAATCGACGCAAACCGTTGCCGCCAAGAGAGTGTTTTAGCTGTATTGTATAAGCTGTGCCAGTAGTTCTGTGTCAGTGGATAAAAGTCAGTCTAGAAGAAAGTATAATAACATCATATTTAGGCGACGGCTAAAGCAGGCAGGGGCTGCCTTCAGGGAGGAGTACTGCCGATCGTCGGAAGAAGCAAATTCGCAGGTACAATATCGAAGTGCACACAAATCGTTGACGAGTGGTGCTAAGAGGAGGAACTAACAGTAAACCCTCACAAAACCACAATAATCAATTTCCCAAAACGAAAGGTACTGGCAGTAAAGATTCCATTTACCCAAGAGGGTGTCATCTTTGATCACAGGTTAACAAGGAATCAACACTTGCAAAAAATCATCCAAAAAACTTCCAACAGCCTTTAACTTATATCGAAGATTGTGTGGAAAAAAAATGGAGACTACAACCATAGGGACGGTTGCATACTGGAGTCATAAGACCTATGATAACCTACGGGTCGGTGGTATGGTGGCCAAAGACTCGACAAGCTGGAGCCATTAGACAGCTCAACGTCAATTAAATGCAAGAATGCTTAATTGCCACAGGAGCCATAAGAACGACTCCAACAGCAGCCCTAGAATTCATGCTAAACCTAACACAACTACACATATTCATTCAAGGCGAAGCTAGGTCTGTCACATACAAACTGCACAAAGGTCCATCACAGATAAGCATTTTGCATGGAAGTTACTACAGCGAGACATATAAAGAGTTGTAGAACGACCAAATAATGGAAATGACTTCAGTTGAAATACTCCATAAATATAGCGTTAACAAGCAATATAGAGACATTATACCAAGCAGGAATGCGTGGAAAGAATGACCTACTATTCACGCAGCATTCATCTGGTATATAGACGGCTCCAAAACCCATGAAGGTTCAGAAGTAGGTATATTATATTATGAAGGTTATACGCAACATTATGAATACAAAATAGTGATCCTAACCATTTGCAAAGTTATTATATTTCTTTTAAGGTGCTCTGTAACCTTAGACAGAACCAATTTCCCTAGGCGCCACCTCTCGGAGAACATAAAGTTTCCTATCTCAGTTGGGTCCCAGTGGTCCCAGTATAATTATTAATACAGTAGCGACAGCTTGAGTCGGCTCCTTTGATGTCGAAGTGGTCAGATTTTTATTGACAGTTGACGTTTTTGCCGCTTATTTCTACACTGAAAAAAGTAACTTTAAAATATCTTGTCCCTTTGTGTGTTTGAATAAAATATCACACAATAATTTCAAGATGAAAACTAAGTCTAAATATAATAAAACTGTATTAAAATGTGCATTACAACCAATCAGATAATCAAAACAATCAACTACCATTAATCCATTGACAATTCACATATGCCAGTTTGACGTATTTGCCGCTTATTTACGGACATGCGCAGAAAAATATGAAACCTTCATAAACAATGAACTGTCGCTACTGTATTATTACTTATATTGGGGTTGGGTTCTGATACGTTTGACCTAATTTCAGATTACTTTTATTTTATAAGCATACAAATAAATATTAAATCTAAAAAATATCTTTATTTAATTAATTCATACCTGTCAAGTTAGGAAATAAAAAAAATGTAAAAAAACCTATAGAAATCAAAGATAAACTTTTATGTGAAGGTAAGATGGATTTAAATTTCCCCCGCTTTGTCCATGCTGGTCACTTCTTAGGTTTTTTAGAGTAAAGGGTCTCAAAGTAGAGGTCGGGAATTATCGATAGTCGACACTATCGATAGGTGAGACATAAACTATCAATAGTTATCGATAGTTTCTGATAGTTTTTCGGTATGAAATAATTCAAATTTTAGGCAAAAAACAAACTTGGTTTACAAAATGTTTATATTCAAAATAATATTGAAATAATGCTTAATTTTGCCTTTATTAAACAAGAATCTTTCCATTGTTACAAATATATAATTAATGATAACAAACTAAATTGTTTATGTTTAAAAATGACACCCAAAAATACTAAACAATGACCACGAATTAATTGCCTCTTGAGAAAACGTTTTTCCTTTTAACTTTTTTCTGTTTTGCGAAAACAGATTTCCATTTATACAAAATGAGGTTAAGATAATGGGTACTACTTCTTCTAATTTTGTAGGTTATGGCGCTATCGAATACTATCGATAGTTCATGAAAAATATCGATAGTATTTGATAGTTTGAAAAATTAAATGGTATGAACAAGCTTAATATTGTTGAGTATTTTTTATAAACAAGGAGAAAGTTTACTGGTAAGTACCTATTATTTAACATTAAAACATTAGGATTTCAATTGACTTATACGTTGTGATATTGGATATTTATAAAATCTTATCACTCGAAATAAGTTTCAGTTATTTTGCGAAAAATATGATCATATTTATTTATTTATATAGTGTTTGGTACCTGTTATCACTGTTCGTGACTCACAAACTCACAATTCAAGTCTTCACAGAGACACGTTAAAGAATTCTTAAAAGGACCATCGCCAAAATTCACCAAGCATCTACTAAGTCACAGTAAACCTTTAAACAGGTCATTGTAGGCTTAACAAACATATGTATAACATCGAACTGGCAGAAAAGACCTTGTGCCGATTCTGCAAGGAAGAGGAGGAAACTGCAGTACACGTTTTGTTATACTGTAAAAGTCTATCACTACTGAGATTCCTTACATTTAGAGATGAAAAATCAAGGGCAACTAGCTACGCTGGAGAACTACTTTCTAGTCTATGGAATCTACTACAAAAGACCAAACTAGACAAGGAACTCTAAACAACGATTGAAGGATATTCAAAGGTCAAGGTGGGGAAGGTTACATGGCCCACGGTACTAATTAGGCAATCCAAATCACGTGACTTAAAATAGTGGACACTTGGCGAAAACAACAAAGTTACGTATTTCCCTTGACAAAAACACTTCTAGTGAGGTTATTAGTCTATGTTTGTGTATTATTTTTTGGAGTGTCGAGTTCTTTTCGGTGTGTTTAGTTAAAAAAATTACATTACCTAATATTTGTTAGGAATATATAAATTGTTACTATATAATAAACTTACGCCATTATTATTATTATTATTATTATTATTATTATTATTATTATTATTATTATTATTATTATTATTATTATTGTTGATTTTTATAATTTGTAACTGTTGGAACCGTTTTCGTTATTTTGAAACCAACATCTCTACACAAATGTCATTTGTCGTTTATGCCTTGTGTCAAAACTTGGATTGTCATTTTCATTTTATCTCTGTCGACAATTGACAATTGAATTTTAATTATCTTTTATCTTGGACATCCGATGTACTAATTATCTTTAATATTTTTAATGACCGTCTGATTTTAAAAAGGTAAGTTTCCTACCGATATTTTGTTGAAAATATATATTTAGTATAAGAATTTCTAATTAAAATGTCAAGTATTGAAACATAACCTCAACAACATGAAAAACACAAGAAATCACATGTTTTATATAATTTTATATATTATTTTGTTTGAAATAGATAATATGCTTTACTATATTTAAATATGTTAAATAAGACTTTTTCTTTTCCTATTAAATTTGGTCTCTGTGAAGCTATTCATTTAATAATTTAAATTGTGCATTTGATAGTAAAAAGCATCTTATCTGTTTCCTATATAAACTCTTCCTAATTCCTTTCTTTATATTTTTACCTTTTTCCTTGTAGCCTGGCTGTATATAGATGGTTTCAGTAGAAGTTCAATAGAAACTATATAGATGGTTCGATAGAAACTATATAGATGGTTCAATATAAGCTGTATCTAGATGAATTTTAGAAATGTAGAAGAACGTACAAGCTGCCTGTTTAGAATATATCAAGAAGCTTAGTTCAACCATCGAAAGAAGTTAACGAGATTTAACTCTACCTATGAAAATTTAACAAGAAGGCCTCTACAGTCACTCCTTAAATGTTACCTCTGATTCAACAGATAAGTTTTAATAAATCATTTACATTTGAATAATTAAGTCTCTATGAATTAGAATTTGTCGCTACCTTATTTAATTATAATATCATTATGGTTAGTGATTTTCTATATTTTCATCACTAATCGCTTGTCAAGTTTAGAAAGTTTAAATATAGTGGCGTCCAACATTCTTTTTCAAAGTAATACGAGTTGTTTAATAACCTGACCCACTCGCCAAAATCATAGAGCTTAAAACACTATAAAAATAGATAAAATAATAAGGTTATATTACAAATTATAATATATTATAAATATTAGGTAGTAAGGTATTTGTTGAATATAAAATATTTGCCTGAAAGTTAATATCTCAATTTTGTCGAATGTTTATATTATAAGAATGTTGCGTTGCTATCGCTGACGAAACACAAGCCGATGTAACGAAAGGAGACAAGAATATTTTGAAGGCAGAACTTCTTGAGCGCTTGGCACGCAATTATTTTACTGGAAATAAAAACGAATATTTTTGAAACAATTTATTGTCTTATTACGAACCCCTTGTAATAAAATATTAATTGTATGATTTACAATAACAGTCAAATACTAATAAAAAAGTCAGTTTAACAAACTTTGTTATGTTTGCCAAGCATCGGCCATTTCTGTATTTTGACAGGTCATTGGATTGCCTAATTACTGCATAAGAAAATGGATCCTTTGGCGTTCCGCCCATTTTGCCCAACCCCGTATATTATAAAATGTATCGATTATTTCCATAAAAGCGTATTGAACTAAAAATCAACTCATGCGAAAATAAATTTATTATTAGAAACAAACAGCCAAGTATAGAATGCAATAAAGTAAGACGGTCATTTCTATTTACCGACAAACTGGATACTTTTCCCGATTTTTATTCTACAATAATTTCAATCACGACACAAGCGATATTTAATCTCGTTTTTCAATAATAATGATAATGAAAAAAATACAACTCCATATAGGTTATCCAAGATCTGATATGCACGAACAATTATATGAAATACAAATAAACGATCTATTGTTGAGCGAAGATTAACAATAATAATCACTGTTAATAACAATAAACAATTTTTTTGACTGATACATTGTAAAATTACCAACCCAAACGAGTTGATTAATAAGCTCGTAAAAGTTTAATTTTAATTAACAATTTGTAACCTTCATCGGGTAGGGCAGGACAGCATACTGTGTATCATTAGAAGTCAGGAGAGCAAATCACCATAATCTAATAGTCCAGTCATTTAAGCTTAAATTAGGTAAGAATCTCGGAATTCGAGATACCCAGCTGTAAGTCTGTAAATACTTGTATATTGACACCCTAAAAGTTGTCTCAAAACCTACATATAGTAGGGTGTACGCAACTATTAAATTTCAAGGTCAAAGGTCACAAAAATGGGTTTTTTTGCGCTTTTTTTGTTAATATCTCATTTCCTATGGGTTTTTTGCTATTTGTATTTATTATCAATATTGTAGAATACAAAATTCTCTACAAATTTTGTTTAAAAAAATTCAGACTACAGTAAGAACGTAAAAGCTATGGAGCTTCGATGAAACAATGGTTGTACCAGTTACTCAAGAAAAATTCGTATCAAATCGAAATAACAAAGATATGCTCATTAATATGTTAAGTGTTGTTAAATAAATTAATACCGAATAAAAAGTGGATTGGTTAGGAAAAAAATGATAAAATATATTACAATAGTTAATAAAAATTGACAAATATTTATAATCATTGATTTATCGATAGTTCATCAACTATATATGGCGGGTTTTCGATTGGAGGCACTGGTTGACCTGAAGTGATGCTGTGACCGCGCGCTGTCCGCCCTCGAAAACGGTCCACCGTATGAAAATTTTTTTTTAAACAAAATTTTAGAGAATTTTGTATTTTACAATATTGATAATAAATACAAATAGCAAAAAACCCATAGGAAATGAGATGTTTACAAAAAAAGCGCAAAAAACTGATTTTTGTGACCTTTGACCTTAATAGTTGCGTACACCCTACCATATGTAGGTTTTGAGACAACATTTAGGGTGTCAATATAAAAGTATTTACAGACTTACAGTTGGGTATCTCGAATTTACTTTATAATTATGTGAGTTGCACTAATTTACAGCTTAAAATAGTAGTTTGTGAAACAAGAATGGATATGAACAATCCATTCGAGTTGTATATTATATTTTTTCTACAACCCACTAACGAAAATCTACAAATTTAAAATGTTATTTTAGGTTTAATTTAAAAATAATTTAAGAATTATACTAATATAAAAAAAATGAATATAAAAAAAATGATTTAATTTAATCAGTCCCAAACCCAGATGCGAACCAGAGCTTTTCGCCACTTTTATGATTCTATTTTTAATACATGTAATTAAATTAGTTTTTTATAGTTTGAATAAAAAATTTTTTTTTTCAAAATGTGGAACCAAATAAAAATAATTCCATTATTTATCGATTCTCCAGAAAAATAACTCATTTTAATGTATATTTAATCTTAATAACTAAAAAATATACTGACAATTAGTTTGACAGAATTGTCCCTTATATAAAATTTTGAAAAAAGTAGTCGGGTGTCGAAAATTTGAACTGTGATTGGTGGATTTAATTTTTTTGCAGGGTTCTCATTACCTCCAATTGATATGAAATATATTAGTTTACTTGTGGGTGTAGAAAATAGTATATTACATTATGAGTATGTAAAGTTACATTTTTCACAAAAGTGGGAAGTTTTGTCGCACGAGGCATAAGCCGAGTGCGATTATCACACGAGAGTGAAAAATTACTTTTTTAAAAGTGATGTACAATATTTTTCCTACGACCACACAAAATATTTTTATCAAAAAAATGTAAAACCAGTAAACCTGGAAATCAGGCTATAAAGATTCAATCAAAATGTGGATGGTTTTAGATTGTTTTTTTTTATGTAGCTTATTGAAGAATTTTTAAAGTGTTTTACTTGATTTCATTTAGAACCACTTCCATAAAATCAAGGGCAGTTTCTCCATTGGTTCAGTGAACACCCAGTTAAATTTCATAAAAATACATTATTTTAATATTACATAAATAACAAAAATATAAATTTAATTTTAATATTTTTATTTTCATACGTGTAAATCTATATTTTTTGTACATCATTGTCCTCTGGGTGATCGCGTCTCTGTGTCACAGTATACCTAAGTATACTGTATCTGTGGCGCATTATGATGAGTGAGCCTAACACGAGTGAGACGATATGCAGAATGCATATAGCTAAAAAGAGAAGACAACATGCCAACAGATCCTTCAAATTGTCAAAGAACACATTAATTGGTGCGCCGCTCACAAACAAGGTTGCCAAACCAGTGTTGCCAGTCTAGTACAATTCACAAATAGCTACACGTTCGTTTGATCTGTCTACAGGCACAGCATAATTTTGTAAATAACCATAGGAATAGAGTAAGGGTTATATTTTAATATTTTATCATTCCATTTCTTTTATTTTGCATAATAGTTATTTTTCTTTAATTATATTTGACCATAAATATGAGACACGAGAAATTGGCTGAACACTAGTTCTTTTTGGTCTTAATAGGTTGGCAACATTTTTCGTTAGAAATTTGTTAGTTCTATGATCGAACTATCACTTAAAAAAGATAATTTGTTTTTTTGGGCTTCGGCCCTTTCCGATTTGATTTTTGGAAGAAGATAGCCGTTGGGATTTAGCTCCACATTGTGTTAAATAGTGTTGAGTAATAATTAGTTTCCGAGCTTTTTGTTTTGTCCAAGGGCCCCCGTGCCAATGTTTATGTTACTTTTATTTTGGATGAACCTGGTTTTTGACCAAAATCTGAGGCAAGTGAGACGCCGAGAGATACTTTCTTCCACGTGTTAGTGGATCCCGGTAGCAGAGAAAACCCTCAAAAGAGGTAAGTCATTTCCTTTGCTGCTGCTGCATTTTCTTTGTCAACCGTGGGTGATTATTCTCAGAAAGCTACAGAATGGAATTATGTCTTGCCAATATGCTGGTCCGTTTTATTTACTCTGCGAAGCAGAGATTTCCTTTTTATTTCAAACGTTCTTACAATGGTCCCGTGCCCCAAGCAGACCTGTAAAATGATGAGCTTCGGTGTGCATTGTGTAACCTAACAGAGGGCTCTTTCTAGTGCCGCTGTCAGACCTAGGATTATATTTTAGTATTTATTATTTTTTCTTTAATTTTAACAATATGTTCGCAATGTCTATTTAGACACTTATACTTATATTTTGAAAAGGGTGTTTCTTTATTTTCTGTATGATTTAGTTTTAAGAATACTTTTTGTTTCTTTTATTTACAACCAGTTTGTAAATATTATTTTGAGTACTCAAAACAATATACCTTAATTTTAACAAAACGTCTCGGATAAGTATAAATAAACCTTCTTATTTTATTATTCATATATTTCTCCAACTATTGGCGAATAAATTGAGAGGATATTCTCAATTACACCATTTCTATTGACTATAAATTTAACTGTTTAAAAATGTATTGATTATTTTCAATTATATTGTTTCTACCGTTTATAAATTTAAATGTTGATAAGTGGATTGAGAAAATACTTCCAATTTTATTACTTTTAGAGTTTGATTCATCAAATGAATTGGGTAAATATTGATATCATTATTTCTCTTTTGAGCAAATAACGTTTGTATAATTTATTGCTCATCGAACAAATTGAGAAAATATTGTTATTATATCACTTTCATTTATTTTTCTATTAAATTCACTTTTATTTCACAGAATATCATGAACATCTCTACAAGTGTCTATTTGTAGATTCATGTATTTATGGTTTAATTATTTAAATTTTATTTACTATGGTTTCTGAATTTACCTTTAGATTTTAAAAACTTCTTTATCTATATAAAATAATTAGAAAAATTTTTAATCTATAAAAAATTCAGTGGCGTCCATCTATGGTTTAAGTACTCTTTTTTGTATTTTATTTAAGTGTATCTAAAGTCAATTTAAAATAATTAAATTTCAAGACAACAAATCGTTACTCACACCTTTATGCCACCGACGGTAGAGCTGCTGTGCTGTATACAGGGTGTATCTAAATAACACCGAAAAAATTAAAGGGGTGATTCTGTGATGAAAATTAATGTATTTGGTATAAAATTTTTGGAAAAAACCCTCCCCGGAAAAGTTACACCCCTTCGAAAATTAAAAAAAATAATGGTTTTTCTTTTTTATTTTCCCTGTATATCAAGCTAAAGACACGAAACTTGGTAAACATTATCTGTCAATAAAAATACACTTTTTGAAATTTTTTCAATTTTGAAGTATGCTTAGAAGGGGTTGAAATAATCAACCCCTAAGATATTTTTTCTTACAACTTTTTTTTAGATGAACATTTCTTCTTTAAAAAAGTATGACTGAAAAGCCCAATTCATTGACTAACTTTTTTAACTCTACAAGTTTTTTCTAAAACTTGAGCATTTTCGAGAAAAAAAATCTAATGCAATGCATTTTCAAAAAGATGAGCTAACGCGAGTGTATTTTGCGTCAAGTCTAGTGGCCTGTGCTTTGCATAAAAACATTAATACTGATACCAGGATTGTGTAGTGTCATTTTCTGTTACCCATCTTATTGTTTCACAAGTTTTATGATTGTGTATTGTAGGAAATATTAGTTGATCGAAAATATGAATGTATATTCGAATTTGGAAATGGCAGATATGCATTTTACATACGGTCGTGCTAACGGTAATTCATTGGAAGCGCAAAGACTTTATGCTGAACAGTACCCACAGCGTAGACTATCCCATCATACTACGTTCACAACTATTCACCGACGCTTGCGGGAACGTGGTAATTTTGAAAAAAGAAGTTATGATTCTGGTCGTACTAGAGAAGTTAGAACTGCAGCTGTAGAAGAAGCCGTACTTAATTCATTTGAAGAATTCCCAGAAACTAGTAACAGGAGAATAGCTCGTGTCCTACATGTAAGCCATTCCGTTGTTTTTAGAATTTTAAAAGAACAAATGTTGTATCTCTATCATCTTCAACGGGTGCAGGCGTTAATGATTCGAGATTTTTTACCCCGTGTGATTTTTTTGTCAGTGGCTTATTAATATGATTGGCCAAGCACCACAGTTCTTAGGTAATATTTTATTTACTGACGAGGCGAGTTTCTCAAGAGACTGTATTAGAAATTTTCACAACAATCACCTTTGGGCTGACGAAAATCCTCATGGCTTTTTTGAAGGAAATCATCAGCATCAATTTTCATTAAACGTGTGGCTCGGAATTATTGATAATCATTTAATTGGTCCCCATTTTCTTCCGCTACGATTAAATGATGAAGAATATTGTCATCTCCTTGAAGAATTACCTGTTCTTCTTGAAGATGTTCCCATTCAAATTTGAATTTAGGCAACATTTATGGTTTATCCACGATGGTGCACCAGCTCATTTTAGTATACGTGCAAGAACTCACCTGGATGAGGTGTATGCCAATCAATGGATAGGTCGAGGAGGACCTGTAAACTGGCCAGCCCGCTCCCCTGACCTTAATCCTTTGGATTTTTGCATATGGGGATATCTGAAATCTTTGATATACACAAACCCAGTTGAAAATATCGATGATCTGCGTAACCGCATTGTAGCAGGGTGTGAAACTATAAGAAATTCTCCAGGAATATTTCATCGTATACGCAATTCTATGAGGAAAAGGGTAGATGCTTGTATTGAATCTGAAGGCGGTCATTTTCAACATTTATTATAATTGTATTGTCGATAATCGACAGGTTTTTGTTCATTGTTTGTTCACTTTTGTTTTTAGTTGTAGAAGTCTTAAGAATCATAATTTGGTTGGCTGTTGTTTAATAAAATGCTATTTTACATGAGCTTATTTATTTTTTTCTCATAAATTCTTAAGTTTTCGAAAAAAACTTGCAGAGATAAAAAAGTTAGTCAATGAATTGGGCTTTTCAGTCACACTTTTTTAAAGAAAAAAATTTCATCTAAAAAAAAGTTGTAAGAAAAAATATCTTAGGGGTTGATTATTTCAACCCCTTCTAAGCATACTTCACGGTTGAAAAAATTTCAAAAAGTGTACTTTTATTGACAGATAATGTTTACCAAGTTTCGTGTCTTTAGCTTGATATACAGGGAAAATAAAAAAGAAAAACCATTTTTTTTTTTAATTTTCGAAGAGGTGTAACTTTTCCGGGGAGGGTTTTTTCAAAAAATTTTATACCAAATACCCACATTAATTTTCATCACAGAATCACCCCTTTAATTTTTTCGGTGTTATTTAGATACACCCTGTATAACCTAAACTCTTTGTCAAAAGAAAAAAATAGGTTACAAAATATTATTGTTGAACTTTTTAAATTGTTTATTTTACCTTATACATTTTTTTTCTACTCTTCATACAGTATTATGTGAAGAGTATTATAGGTTTACTTTGTCTGTCTGTCCGATGTCACGTTTTTTGTCTGCACGATAAGTCAAAAACGAGAATGATATGAACTTGAAAATTTTAAGCAAAAATCAAGCTTTATAAGGGGACAAAGCCTATTGATTTCTAACAAATCTGATTAAAAATAGGGTGTTAAGATGGGTTGAAATTAAAAAAAATCCTAAATTAAAAACGAAAATCAATATCAATATGAAATTTTTAGTAAAAATGAAGCTTTATAAGAAGATAAAGCCTATTGATACTGAAAAAAATATGAATATATTGGGGAGTGAAGGGGGATTAAAATATAAAAAAAAAATCCTAACTGAAAAACTTGAAATTTTTATCAAACATCAATCTCTAAAAGGGGAAGAAGCCCTTTCATTATAAAAAAAATCTGATTAAATATGGGGGATTTAAGAGGGGGTGAAATAAAAAAAATCAAAAATGAAAAGTGATATCAACATGAAATTTTTAGTAAAAATCAAGGTCTATAAGGAGATGAGGCTTATTGATTGTGAAAACAATCTGCTTAAAAATGGGGGTTAAGGTGGTCTGTTAAATTGCGAAGAGTATCATTTAAAATTCCAGGCTTTATATATCTTTATTCTAGTATGTGTCTGTGTAATATTATGTATTGTGATGGGACTGATCTTATAAAATAAACATTTAAAACATTTTAGTTCTTATTTTATTTGCCAACAAATGTATTTAAAAAATATATTTTTTATCTGACAAATTGTGAAAACGATTAAACTTAATAAAAACTAAAAAATGGTAGGTACCTAAAGTTTCATATACATTTTTTTACAAAAAAATCAATATCAAGCTTTCTACATAACCTGATATATATTTAAAAATAATCTCAAATTATTAAGAAAAGTCAGTTTATTAACTAATAATGTTTATAGATGGTATTCAACGTATTAAAAATAAAACAAATATCACACTAACTAAAATATTCATTTATTAATAGTTGTAGTACTTGCAAACAGTATGATGTTGATAATAATAACTACACTTAATACAAACTCAAATAATAAAAAAAATAGCGATATTGACTCTCGTACAAAGTTTTGATCCGAACTTACATATGATAAAATTATTGGAAAAGTGAACACCCATTTTAAATTACCACGAGCTGCATAAGATAATAACGGTAAAATAACATTAGATATGAAAACTGTTTGAAAATCAGGAAATCTGGTTATAAAGGTTCAATCAAATGTCAAATTTATAGGTCTTGAAGAATATTTGTTATATATCTTGTTAATTTACTCAAACAAATAACTCAATCATTTACATAACAATTGCAAATAACTCAAAAAACATTTTGTAAAGTACCCATATACCGAAATAATACTCAATAATACATAATAAAAAAAAAAAAATATTTTTAAATGATGATTTTATGTACCCCATAAATAATAATAAAGGGCACCCACACCTAGAATTATTACTACGTGTCGATTGCGATTCTACTATAATAATAATTATAATTAAATTTTTACTAACGAATATAATTAATTTTTACTAAGTTTTGACCATATTACTTGATAATGTATTTGTATTGATATAAAATATTTGCTCATAACTTTTTTTGTACAGATATAGATAACTTTCTTACTTTTTTTTAGTTACTCAAAACTACAGCGTTATTTTTAAACGATAACATCAAGCAGTTTGTCTTTGTCTTCAATTTAATTACGTAGTATGTTTATGATAGTTATAAAACAATTTTTTTTTTATATTTTCTTCCCGAGATTTCCCTGGAGGAAAGAGAATATGGTGTGTCAGAGGATGAAGTAATTTTTCCTTAGAATCCGGTCACAATTGCAAACATATCATTGTGAGATTTAAAAGATTATATATGACTAATTCAGTATCAAACATAAATTGGTTAAGTAATATAAGTCACCATTAACAGTTTTCTAAATAAAATTTTTTCTCGGTTATAAAATAGCATATTTTACGTATCTAGTTAAAAAATAGTATATTACATTACGAGTGTGGAAAGTGACATTTTCACACCAGTGAAATATTGACGTAGCAGGATAAGCCGAGTACGACAATCACACGAGTGGGAAAAATCACCTTTGCACAAGTGATTTACAATATTTTCCTACGACCACAAAAAAAAGTAAAATCAGGAAATCTGGCTATGAAGGTTTAATCAAATGTGACTTGGTTTTAGCTTTGTCAAAATTAAAAACATTGTGATTCCATTTACATACTTTATAATAGGATAATAAAGACAAACTAACTTTAGGTACAAAAAATTATTAGAATGCATAATGTTTTTTCATTAGGTTATTTCTTTATAATACAACAAATAATAAGATAAACAACCGCGAAGAAGAACTTTTTTATTATTAAAGATGATTACCTACTAAACTACTTATAATTTTTTTCTAAATATTAATCAAAATGGTATAAAATTAATATCGAAAAGATTAACTGTAGATGTTAATAGATATTAAGGGCCAGTCTTTTCACCTCTGAGTAAAGTTGAAAGTAATTAATTGTTGATTAAACTAAAGGGCTATTATTTGTTAATCTGTCAAGTAAATAAACATACATGTAACTTTACTCAGTAGTGACAAGATCGACCCTAAGATGAATATAATGTATCTATTTAAAATAAATAAATAAATAACATTCGTAATTTTTCAATTTTCATATTTCTAAAAATAATAAAAAATTGTTTTCATTAGTGGGGATTGAACCCACGTCGCGATGTGGCCAAAACATGCAAAGTTTATAAATTTGAACGCTCTATGAACTGAGCTACCAAATTAAATATTTATATTAACAAAAAAAAAACTAAAAATAATGTGATTAACTACTTTAAAATTATTTTAATAATTTGTTAAAAATAAATATCTAGAATATACGTAAAAAAATCATTTAATCATCAAATCTATTTTAATTAATATGAACATTACAAGATCAAAATAGAAATTACGCGTTTGACATATTTGACAGCTGTTACTTGGGATACAGTCACTGTTTGAGAAACAGTTTTGGTACACCGTTCAAGAATATTAAAATACGATAGGGACAATATGAGATCCTTGATTTATCCTTTATTTTTACACCCTTCGGAACACCCATGCTATTAACCTAATGCGTCTGTAGTCACTGAAGCCTACGGCTTATTGTACTATACATGTGAAGGTCTACTAATTTCCCATTTAACAATTCACTCCCTCATTCACACCACGTCGACGATGGTTAAACGTTATTCATCTAAGCCCCATTGTGGAACGTTCCAGCGGCCACCCATCCACGACGTGACCGGAGAGATGACTGTATAACTATTGCGAGAATGTGGATGCATACTAATCTCGCGCCTAACCTCTCCGGCCTTGTGAAATAATACGGTACTTATATCAAGGCGCACAACATAATAAAAAATATTTTTTCAATAAAAATCAGTACAAGCAACCTTTTTGATTTTCGGAAAAATTAAAATTATGTTTCAAATTTCACCTAATCGGAATCTCTAGTACTTTTACGTCGTACTCGTACAAGCAAGACGGAATCGCGATCGTAATATTTCATGCAACAATAATTTTTTCGGCAAAAATAAATATGCATATTTCCATTCACATTTCAGTTGTATAGCTATTAAAAAAAAAATTGTATGCATGCTGGTACCGAAAAGGAAATAGGTATAAGTTTTGCAACGAAAGAACGGTTTCATATTAACCTATAAATGAATAGAATATCTGGCAGATCGTCTGTAACAAATGTTCCACTTTTTCGTGCAAGCGTGAAAAGATTGATTTAACGTAATATTTCGTTTTGATTTAGTTGATTTAATAAAGAAGCGAAGCGTGCGCTTATTGTTTCTTTTTTTTTCACAATATACTTATATCTTAAGCGAAATTAAATCCAATTGTTACGTTTATTTATTTAAAGCAGTTTATTATTTATAATTTATTTTCATGCAATAAATACTAATTAATTTATTTGTACTTGAATTGCTCCGACCGCATGCAGTCCAATCAAACAGACCTTCAAATCAAAATTTCGGATATAAGTCACTTTAGAGTATTTGAAAACGATATGTAAAAAAATTTTGTTTCTCAGGACCCGGCAAGTGGCGAAAAACAAGAAAATAAAGTGTTTTTAAGGTTATTTAAAAACGGTAGTTGCTATAAAAAAAAGTTCTTAATCAAAATTGTAAAGCATAAAGTTTTACATAAAAATGATATTTCGCATTTTTTACTATTATTAAAACTAACAGAGTTAAGGTGGTTAGAAGTTAAGAATATATCTGTTATTTACGCTTGGAGAAAACAATTCTTCAAATAAAGTTGTTTTAATATTATTCTCTATAATTTTTGTTGTATACAAAATTTTTCTAAAATGGTCCATATTCGACAAAATGTAAAAAATTCCAATTTTTAAGAAAAGTGTTTTTGCGATATCATTCTCAATAATTTTTATTCTTTATATGATTTCTCAAAAATGGACCGTAATGGAAACATTTCAGGAAAAGTATAAAAAAATTTAATTTTTCAATATTTTCGTTGGCAATGAATATTTACATGAGTGATGATACATTAGGTTGTACAAAATAACCGGGCAAAGCCTGTAATAAACTAGACAGGAAAATCATGTGTTGGACATATCAGATTTTTTCTTATGTGATTTTAATTATATTTTACATAAAAGGTTTAAAATAATTTTTTGATTATTACAAAAATCGTCCTCTGATGATGACGGTGATGTTGTTACAGAAACATGCATCGATAATAATGATTACCTGTCATTAATTAATATATTTGTATTGTATTTTACAAAGCTTGTTTCAAATTAATTAATGACATTTCGATCCTACTTTAATTTCAAATTTTTTAAAATCAATAATTAAATTTGTATATAACGCCTAGATTCTTAAAACTTACTCTAATTCATTTTTCCGTAGCCCACATTCAGAATAAATTGTTGAACAATTTAACAAAAATAAATATATATTTAAATTCTATTTTTTAAAACATCTTTTGTGATCCAAAAACAGAAAATAATTTTTTTAAGCTTGTTATTAATTTTAATTTTTATTATAAAATGTAGAAAAATATATTAATATCAACTGTTTTCAATGTGTTAAAAACGTTCACTTCACAATCATATCATCCAATTCCCCGTAATCAAATAATAACCAGAATAGAATTAAAGGAAAAACGTTTTTATTTATACTCTAGATAAGTAAAATAAATTTCAAAATAAGACAATATTGCAACGTTAATATAGGGAAAACAATAGAAAACCTAGCACTTTATTTTCAAAAAAAATATGTTTTTTTTAAGTTATAACAATTTTAATTTATAAATTTTCAATATATTATACGACGAAAAATATGAGGAGTGAACTAATAAAAACGACATTGAGACAGTTTAGTTCTCACTTGAAGTTCCATTAAATAAATAAAAATTAATAAAAACAAATAAACAAAATAGAGATAATAAAAAATAATTAAAATAAGTAAATACAAATAAATATATAAATAAAATTAAACAAAAATAAATAAAAATAAATATTATTTTTATTTATTTTAGTTTTAAATATTTTCTTCTATTGATTTTTATTTATTTTCTTTTACTTCTACCTTTTTTATTTTTTATTTTATTCTTATTAATTTACCTATTTTTATTTATTTTATTTAAATATTTATTACCTATCTTTATTAATTTTTATTTTATTTTATTTTTTTTATTTTTGTTTTTTAACATTTTTATTTAGTTTTATTTTTTTTATTTGTTTCTATTCATTTTTATTTATTTAATGGAACTTCAGGTGGGAACTAAATTGTCGCGATGTCGTTTTTCTGAAAATAAAGTTTATATTTTTCTGAGTAAATAATAAAAAGAAACTAAAAAATCATTGAATGTTCAGCTCGCTATGATTTTATAGTCATATATCAGGGTGTCCCTAAATTAGACGGTCATATTTTAACAGCGTAATCTACATCCTAAAATAGGAGTAAAAGTTTATATAAACATAGATTAGAAAACATTTTGTTTCTGATATACAGGGTGTTAAAAGTGAAGTCCTGATGACACATTTTTGCAAATATTTTATAAACTTTTAAAGATAACTAAGTGAAATTTGGTACAAATGCTAAACTTTTTACGCTCTATTTAATGGACTAAACGCCAGTTTTTGATCATCTGTAAATTAGGGAAGGGGCTTAGGGTTAAATTGTCTTAAGTTTTTTGGTTGACTGTTTTTAACATTTTTGACTAGAAAAAAAAAACAATATTTTCTTTATATTAAAGCTACTTTTGTTGTATCTCGCTAGGACGCACCATTTTCTAAAGTAGAAAAGCATTTGAAAATATCATGATATTTTTTTTTAACTTTGGAAAACCGGTGACTAAAGAAATTTTAGAAAATATTTACAAAAATGTGCCATCAGGACTTCACTTATAACACCCTGTATCTAGAAAACGAAACTTTTACTCCTACTTTAGAATGTAGATTACGCTGTTAAAATTTGACCGTCTAATTTCTCAACACTCTGTATATCTTCTCTTAACTTCTAACCACACTAACTCTGTTAGTTTTAGTAATAGCAAAAAATGCTAAATATCATTTTTATGTAAAACTTTATACTTTACAATCTTTATTAAGAACTTTTTTTAAAACACCTGTTTTT
This sequence comes from Psylliodes chrysocephalus, assembly GCA_927349885.1. Lineage (NCBI taxonomy): Eukaryota > Metazoa > Arthropoda > Insecta > Coleoptera > Chrysomelidae > Psylliodes > Psylliodes chrysocephalus. The sequence continues at coordinate 9,868,571 of OV651815.1, forward strand.
AAATAACCTGAAAAAACACTTTATTTTCTTGCTTTTCGCCATTTGCCGAGGCCTGAAAAACAAATTTTTTTACATTTGATTGGACTACTATTTATATACACAAATGAGCGCTGGTAATGTTCGATTCCAAATTTTGGTGGGGTCGCAAACATTCCCATAGTTAATACGCCATAAATTAAATTGTTTCGACACGCTCCAGAACTTGTCATGATTTTTCTAGAGAGCACCTTTGCCGTTTCTTAGAATATGCATTTACCAAATTTGTCATCGTTCTTGTGCATTCTATGAATGATTAAATAGCCACAGACTATCACCATGGGGATGTGGCTGATTTATTTTCTTTAAATATTCTTTGGTAATTGGATAAGTTGGGCCTTAAAAGCCAAAACAAGGCAGATATGGACCTAAAGGATTAGAGCATGATCGGATTGGTCGAAAATGGCTGGTATTAAACTATTTATATATAATACCGACTAGAAAAATTATGAAGATAAGAAGGTATGCAATACAATATATACGATACGCAATAATATTTGTACATAAGTAACAACTCATTAAACTAAGTTAAATGAAATGTCATTTGATAGTTGTGTTTAAAAAAAAATGCGAAGTGAAAAAGGAATAGTGAATATATATTTACAAGAAACAATTTGTATATTTGTGGGTATGTAGTATAAAATATTAAATAAACTGTTTTGTTTTATTATGAATTTAATATTAACTTTCACGATTTTTTGAAACATACATATTTCTTGATGGAATGCGATTCATTTCTCTCTACTGCTAAATAACATTTTATTGATTGGACCAAACTCTTACATCTGTCAAGTTTCTATTAAATATCCATAATTAATTAAATATTATAATGAATGCATCTGTACGTTAAACACGTTAATTCGACCTCTAGCAAAAAATGTTAAAAGTGTGATAAAAACGTGTTATAGAAGCTTAAAAAAAAAACAACTTCTACTCTTTATAAAAGAAAGTGAAAGAACATATATTCATAAAATAATAGAGAGTTGAATAAAAACAAAATAGAAAATAAAAAGGATCTCTACCTGTTTTTTCAATGTTTCATGTAGTGTAGTAAAAATAAAATGAATAAAATTAAAATAAATTATATCTTAAAATCTGTATTGTATCAAAAGTTTAATTTAATGTGTTTCTGACATCGAGATAGAATAAAGTAGAGACGACATAAACCCTATTTTGCGATATGACAGATGGATGCACTTTGATTGACAGAAAAGTGTAATGAAAATGGCGACTTGAGTCATTTTTTGATTTATTTGAAGTCAATAATTTTATATTTGAAGACTGACGAAAGGAAGATGATTTTATATCATTTAAATGAAGCTATTTAAAAAAAAAATGGCATTTATTTTCACAAAAACTGACTAGCTTCACTATCTTGAGTTTGACATTGACGTAAAAGTGTAATTCAAAGGAGCAGATACTTTAGCATCGTCATAGCATCTCTTCTTTATTCTTTCTCAATATATTTAATTATGTTCTATTCAGTATTTAAAAAATGTGACTTAGATGTAAAATAAATATCAATCAAATGAAACTCGAAACCATGTGTCACAAAAATACAAGCGAGCGTTTCCCTCTTAAAAATAACTACTCCGTTGGCTAATACTTCACTAGGTATTGAATTATATCAAAAGAAAGAAGCAAAGATAGAATATATTTTCAACACTCTACCTTTGATTTTATTAATTACTTATTTTATAGACATTTACCACAAACAAGTATTTATAATACTTCCGTGGATATTTTTGTTTATCTAATTAAATTGTATGTATTTCATTTAGTGTATATTTTTTATGAATAGAAATTATTATTATATTGATTTGTTGTAAACTTACCCCGCTGGATACGCTATTAATCCGTTATTATCACATGTTAAAGCTGCATTACTGGACACCGTTACTCCTAGTACCCTTTCTAGTTTGATCTGAAAGCAAAAGAGACAAAAATCAATTTCAAAACTATCAAATATGAAAAAATAATACGCTAGGTATAAAAATGTATACACTCATACTATTTTATCTTGTTCAATCAACTCTCATATGCGTAGGCTAAAAGATAAAACAATAAGCAAATTAAATCGCGTTCAAGAAATGACCTTGAAAATACCGCAGGAATTACAAAATTCTTCGGAGGCACCGTAGATAATTAATAAATTACAGACTATTAATGTATTCTGTACCGCAACAATTTTAATATCTGCTTCAGGCTAGTATTTAAAAAGATTTAAAGAGTTGAAAGAGAATACCGACACTTTTCTTGTTTACAAATAAATAATGTACAATATATCCTGAAACAAGAATGAATATTGAATTTCGTCCCCTTCTTTTAAAATTTGAATTATTTCTGCTAAGATTTAGTAATTTGAAACACGAATTTTGGAAAGAAAATACGACAAAAGAAACACCCAACCTCTTAAAAATTGTTACTATTATAGGTAGTTAAAATTGAGAAAAACATGAGGTATTTTAAAATATTTTGTTCTCAATTTGATATGTGGCAACAGTGTAAGGTTGTTTCTTGTGGATTTAATCCGTTCTGTTAAAGTATTACACTCGGAATATCATCACTATCCTTTTTTCCCAGTTAAGAGAAAATGAGACATAGTTTGGACCGTTCTTGTGAAAGTTACTACTTGTGATTTTTCTGTGATGTGCACAACATTATTTTTTGAAGTTTTTAAAACACCATACACGTCCCCCTTAGATTATACAAACCGTAGATAGAACATAAGACACTGCGCATAATTCCATTTCGAAATTATTCACACCGACCAATCACAGTTTGAGGACATCACATGTTAGAGCGTTGTTCGTCCAAATTTAATGTGTCAACGATAATTAATTTGTTATTTTAGTGACTTAAATTTTGGAAATTATCGTTGAAATTCCAAGATTTGTTGTAGAAAGCTTTGTTTGCAATAAAAGTGCGAAGTGTGACGGCGATATAGTAAACTTACATCTATTTCGGTGAGTTATTTAATTTTTTAAGATCCTGTCGACGGCCATATTTGTTTTTTTGAAAATAAACAGAACCGGACTTTGTAATTGGTACATGTTATAAGTAGCAAATTTAATAAACGTTATTATGATAAATAAACTGTTTACTATTTCTTGTTTTAAAGATAATCTTTTTTCAGGAAGTGGAAAAAGTAACATACAATCAAATACAAAAATATCAATTTCATTACCAATTTATTCGTTTCAAAATGGTTTTAATAGTTTTTTATTTACCATATACAGGTAGAGGTACAAGTAAAGAATACTCGAAAGAACAGTTATATATTTTAAAACGTATATACATGCGTATATATAATGTTAACTGAAATAAACATACATGGCCTGAAGAAGACAAGGAAAAACTTTTTTATCTTTTCGAAAAAATACATATTATTCCTCATAAAAGTTTTTGGTTGTTTCAAAATTTATAATAATCCAAACAGAAGTTGAATATTACTTTGGTTTAGTGAAATTATGACAAAAATGTAAAAAAAAACATTGTATTTTAAAAACAATGAATTTTAAAGTACTTAGGTCGAACAGAAAATTCTGAAAATCAACCAAGTTCCAAGTTAGAAAAAATTATTTCTAAAGGAAAGAGGTATAACTTCTATTTGGTTTATTATTATTATTTTTAAAATAAAAACTTTTCAAAACTAATATTTTTTCAAAAATGTGAAAATAAAAAAGTTTTTATTCATCTGGATGAAAGTACTTACTAGTACCCAAAATCTCAGTACTTAACTAAACTAACTAAACTAATATCCCATATTCTAACTAGCCAAAGTAATTAAAATGCCCTTTTTCTAACTTTTCTTTCGGCAAACTCACGAACCAGTGATTTCAAGTTTAATTTGTCACTAATTTGGTGTTCTATAGCTATCATTGCCAATCCATTGAAACGATTTTGCGTCTGCATCGTTCTGAGATAATTTTTTATTATTTTTAGTTTTGAAAAGCTTCTTTCCCATGAAGCCACAGTAACTGGCAATGTAAGTAGGATTCTTAATGCTATGCTGAGGTTTGGTGCGAATTTAAGTGTAGCGATAAACTTGAGAACTTCAACAGGGGTTTCCTTTTTTGTTAATAATGACGAAACTATGCTTATTTCATCGGCTAGTTCCAGGGCGTTAAGATCGCTTGAATTTCTATCAGTTAAAACTACTTCCAAATCTTTGCAATGAGCCAGTAGCTCAGTTCTGGGCATGTCTTTTAGACCAAAAATATTATACAAAAAGCTGAAATAATTACTGTATTTAGCAAATTACATCTGGTTTCAAAGGCAATTATTGCTTGATCTATAGTGTGAAAAAAAATCTATTTTATATTTTTGTTTGAGGTCTTGAACGGGTTCATCCGGGCCCTCATACAAAAACGTTCTTGTTTTGCTTCTGACACGATGACGTGGTGTGGTGATTTCGAAATTAGCTTCCACGTCAAAAGCAACCTCGGTTGCTTCTAAAATGATGCTTTCAAAAGATTCGTCTGATCTCAGGTTTTCAAAGAAGAGTATGCAGTTGCTAAGCATATCAATAGCTTGTGACATATTAAAATTTACAGTTTGCTGTTGGGGTTAATATGACTCAAAATTTTGTACCAGATCACATCAGAGCATATAAATTTGAACTGCTTCAAATTATTTAATAATCCGCTAGCCTCGTCTCTGATCATATTATCGACTTCTGAATCTTCATATATGCCGTACAAAGCATCGTGAATTGGACCAATTTGAAACCGCAGAGATTTTAATGAGTCGCGTATCAATGGTTTTAGGGTGTAAGTATCAATATATTTCAGTAATATTGCCCAATGAAAAAAAGAGGAAGAAAAATATGTATACAGGGTTGGGCATAATTGGCGGAACACCCGATTTGTGGCTCAATTATGGATTGTATTGAAAATTAACCCAAATAAAGTTTTTTGTATATTTTATGTACTATTTAATGACGCTTGGGGATTTTCATTATCTGTCATATTTATCAAGATATGACGTCATCGGATGAAATTTTAAATGAATCATTCTATATTTATATTTTTTTTCAGATAGATCTTTTCTTTCTGAATCCATCAATATGGGGTTCGGGTGGTCTCTGATTTTCCTTATCATCAGAAAATAATAAAACAAAATGGTAAACGTTCTTTTAAATAATTAATGAATAACTATTCACAAAGTTGTCTGTGCCATCATAATGTACCAATATCAATTATTTTGCCATGGTTTCACTTTTTGACATTAAAATGTAATATTGACATCTCGATATTAATCACTGAGTTTTATTAATACGATTATTGTACATCTCTGACAGAAATACCTACCAATGTTTTTGTGTTACTGTTTACTTGGTTTTTATAATATTATAAAAACTATTGTCACCTTTTATTAATCTGTAGATTTTAATTCATTCTGGTTTATGGAGACAATCAAACAAGTTGAGTTTAATTGCAAGTCAATTCATTTCACCCAAACTAGCCCAATACGCGAAAATAAATAACTCTTAGCATTTGATACTATTGAGAATTTTTATTAATTTAAACCATGGTTGAACTGAGTGAACGTGAAAGAATTACACTATTGATGATTATTGGGTTTGGAGACAGAAAGAGATCTCTGCAAGAAGCTTGTAATTTGTTCAATGAAACATTTCCTGACAGGATTTCCCCGATTTCTAAATCTACAGTATCCAGAAATTTGAGCAAGTTTAATGAAACAGGAAGTGTGAAAAATAATCCCAGATCTGGACGGAAGAAAACAGCCACTGATGAAGAAAATGCACTTAATGTGGTTCTAAGTGTACAGGAAGAACCAAAAACTTCAGTTCCAAAGCTTGCGTTAGACAATAATATGAGCGAGAGATCTGTAAGGAGGATTCTGAAAGTCAATAAATTTCATCCTTATAAAGTGCAATTACACCAGGAATTGAATGAAGATGACCCAGATAGGCGAATGCAATTCTGCCAGGTAATGATGGATGCCATTAATGGAAATAATATGTTGATGAACAGCATTGTTTTTTCCGACGAATCAACATTTTGTCTCAATGGATTTGTAAATAAACATAATTGCCGGTATTGGTCTGATCATAATCCTCACTGGATGGAAGAAGGTCACACCCAATATCCACAAAAGTTAAATGTTTGGGCTGGTATAGTTAGAGGAAGAATTATTGGACCATTCTTCATGAGAGGAACTCTGAACGGTGATCGTTATTTGCAACTACTTCAAGAGCAGATAGTTCCAGAGTTAGTTCGTTTATATCCAAATCACAGAAATCACTTACAACTTTCTGATGAAATTTGGTTCCAGCAAGATGGTGCTCCACCTCATTTCGATGCTAGAGTGAGGCAGTACCTGAACACAATATTTCCACAGAGATGGGTGGGTCGAAGAGGACATATTGAGTGGCCGGCACGGTCACCGGATTTAACCCCACTGGATTTTTTTCTTTGGGGCCATTTGAAATCAGTAGTTTATAAGGACCTGCCACATTCGCTGGAAGAATTGGAATACAAAATAAGAATTGCTGTTCAAGAAATAACACCTGAAGTTTATCAAAATGCCTTAAGATCATTTGTTGATAGACTAGGATATTGTCAGGCAGTTGGAGGCTTTCACTTCGAACACTTACTTTGAGAGATTTGTAATACTTCGATTGATAATAATTATTATTTTTTATTAAATAAATGTTTACTTTCTATTTTGTTATGAACTCGGAGACCCTCAAACCTTACATTAATGGATTCAGAAAGAAAAGATCTATCTGAAAAAAAATATAAATATAGGGTGATTCATTTAAAATTTCATCCGATGACGTCATATCTTGATAAATATGACAGATAATGAAAATCCCCAAGCGTCATTAAATAGTACATAAAATATACAAAAAACTTTATTTGGGTTAATTTTCAATACAATCCATAATTGAGCCACAAATCGGGTGTTCCGCCAATTATGCCCAACCCTGTATAACTTTTGAACAATATTGAAGAAGTTGGCTGCCTCAAACGAGGATTTTGCCATATCGTTTCCAACCAAATTTAGCGAATGGCTGCTGCATGGAACATAAAATTCTCTGGGGTTTATATTTCTGATTCTTGTTTGTACTCCCGATTTTTCTCCTCTCATATTGGAACCACTGTCATACCCTTGACCGCGCATGTTTTCTACTTTAAGCCTATTTTTCTCTAACTCTTCTAGTAAAACCTCCGACAATTCCTTAGCTATTGATCTCTCAATGGGTAGAAAACCCAAAAAATGTTCGTTGATATTAACTTGACCTTCAGACTCTGATTCCTGTATGGAGACAAATCATACTACAAATGTCATCTGTTCTACTTTACTTGCATCGGGAGTACAGTCAAGAACCACGGAATAATACTTGGCCTTTTGAACTTGCTCAATGAGGTGGTGCAATAATTCAATTATTTCATTTTGTACAGTTTTCTCTAGATATGTAGCTTTGATTTATTCTTTATTGAGGACATTTTGTGTAGTAGTTGTTTCCATTTCAGTGGTTTTTTCTTCTTCGGGGTTTTAATTTTTGTTTCTGAAAATTTGCTTAGGGCACATTATTCTCAGGATCATCATCTGAACCAGAACCATCTGACATAAAATAGTCCACTGCCTGCTATTGTCTAGTTGCTGGTTCTGAAATTTCATTGTCTGACAGTTCATAATCTGAATTATTATCAGAAATTTTTCGATATTTATATGTAGAAGCTGCCGCTTTACTACCATAGAATGTTGCAGTGGGAATAGACGACATAATTCTGAAAATAAAATATATACCCATCAAGTGACAATTATCACAATTATGCACATTGTTCCCGCATGGGAACACACATTTGTAAGACAAAATAAAAAAAAAACTAAACTTATTCTTCGTATTTTCATGTCAAAATGGTTATTATCTAAGATTTTTTATGAAGCACATTTTTTTAACAATACATACTTTTTTTTCTATAAAAACAAACCACAACTGCTGCACTATGACAATCATAACCTACAAACACCTAAGTAAAACTGCTGCAACCTTTTAACAAACATATGAACTTCCCACCTACTAGCATGTACTATAGTCTATTTTTATGTATGAGAGAGTAAAAAAACAGCATTTCTAATGCAAAACTTAGTACAGTCATTTTAAATATTTTTACAGAATAATCTAAATATTTCCTAAAATTGTAATAAATGTACCTGAGCTATTACAAGTTTTGGGTCTTTTATTGGTCCTTTATAAACAGCTGTACAGAACAATAGAGAAAAGTTTGGACAGGCCAAAAGCCCTGTGTATTAAAGATTACATAGCCGTATCTTAAGATTATTTTCAATAAGTACCTATTTGCCAATTTTGTTTTATTTTAATTCCAAGAATTTCTTACAGTAATCGAATTATAAGTAGATAAATACCTTCCCAACAAATTTAACCGAAAATGCGTATATAGGTTTTCCATTTAGTAAGGAGGTCCAAGTTGTGTATTCTTGACAGTTTACTAAATGTCGTTTAGTTGCAACTTGCAAGGTGCAGTGTGAATTCTAGTGTGATCATGGAAAATTTGGAAGGGCCGCGTAAACGACAAAAAATCGATCCATTAACAGTTAATGAAAAAACATTAATATTTAATTGTTTTAAATCATTTACAGACGAACATTTATGTAAAAGTGTTGATGACACAGTGGAATTAGTTAGTAGTACGCTTGGTGTTGGGAAATCTACGATTTACAGAGTTGTTAAAGAAGAGAAATGTGGCGAGTTTCAAACAGCACGTAAAGCTCCAGGAAAACCAAAATTTCAATTAGAAAATCTTTTGAAAGAAGGACTTCGAAGGAAAGTATATGCGTACTTCTTTAGAAAAGAATTTCCGACAGTAGACAAAGTTCTTGCCACGGTTCGAGATGATAAGGATTACCCTGAAATGAGTCGAAGCACACTATGGAGACTTTTAAAAGAAATAGGTTTTCTATGGAAAAAGCATTCCAGAAAGTCTATTTTAAAAGAAAGAAGCGATATTGTAGTATGGAGAAGAAATTACCTAAGGACTATAAAAGAAATGAGAAAGCAAATAAGAAATATATTTTATTTAGATGAAACATGGATCAACGAGGGACATAAACCAAATAAATTTTGGCAAGATGAAACTGTTACAAGTCGAAGAGAGGCTTTTTTAAATAATTTATCTACTGGTTTAAATCCATCATCAGGAAAGGGGCGCAGACTAATAATAGTACACATCGGTAGTTCAAACGGTTTTGTTAAAGGTGGTTTATTGACTTTTGAATCTACTCGTACCGGTGACTGCCATGAGGACATGAATGCTGATGTCTTTAAAGAATGGTTCGAACAAATTATAGATCTTCTTCCTCAGAACTGTATAATAGTAATGGATAATGCAAGTTATCACTCGAGACTTATAGAAAAAATGCCCACAACTAAGTGGTTAAAAAAAGATTTACAGAATTGGCTAAATTCAAAGAATATTAAGTTCCATCCCGGTTCTGTGAGAAACGAACTGTATCATTTGAGTTCCCTTCATAAAGAGAAATTAAAAAAAAAATGAAATTGATGAAATTGCAAAAAATCGTGGGATGACGGTGGTTAGATCACCACCATATCATTGCGAAGTAAACCCGATTGAACTGATATGGGCACAGATAAAGGGAGAAGTTTCAAGAAAAAATAATTCTTTTAAAATGAGTGATGTTAAACAGTTGGTTTTGGAGGCTGTAAATAATATGAAGTTTGAAAACTGGGAAAAAGCAGTAAATCATACGATTAAAGAAGAAGAGAAAATGTGGAAGTTGGACAATATTACTGATGAAATGATCGAGCCACTCATTGCAAATATTGGTTGCGACAGTTCATCTTCTGATTTCGATTCTGATTTGGATTTGTAGGTAAGTAGTTTTTATATTAAAATTATTATTTATAAACGTAACGTTGTTTAAAAGTCAAAGTTTAAACCCTTATACCTACATAACCCGTTTGACACAATGTTCTTAACATACCTTGTGGAAAAATAAAGCATTTTAGAAAAAATTGCGCTCTTTTACCTTCAGCCGTTTAGAAGTTATAAGCAGGTCAATTAGGTGAAAATATAAGTGTATACTCGAGGAATAACTTCAAAAAATATTTTAACTGTCTACTAAAAGAAGTGATACGCCTATGGATTACGAACGCTTTATTATTTTAATACTCTCTCATACATAAAAATAGACTATAAGAAGGGAACGGTATGCATAGATTATTGTAAACTGTAATAGGAGTTTTGATGCATTGTTGCAATGTATACGTTTTCATACGGGGACATTATGCAATAGAGGGTTAATACACAAATAGCTATTTTGTTACAATAATTTTATAAACTTTTACATAGGGCCGATTACATCATTGTGTTAAACGAAGTTTAAAATACTAAAGGAAGATTAAAATTACATTTTTACATTAACAGAAAAATTAAGTTTAAATTACTAAACGAAGATTAAAATGACATTTTTACATTACCAATGTCATTTCGTTTAGTAATTTAAACTTCGTTTAACACAACGGTGGAATCGGCCCTTAGCTACTAGCTGTATATTGATAAAGTGTTATTGCTCTCATTGCTAACAAATGAAGTAAAAAAAGTGTCATAATTTTTCATCTTTTAGTTACCAAAATTAGGTACTATAATACAAATATTTAAGTCCGGCCCAGAACATCTCCCTACTCCTTCCACCCAGTTTTTCGGTTTTGGCAAAATTCGCGGAGGGACAAATGTAATTTAAACAATTTGAATACAAAGCACTTTTTTGTCATATTTTGTCTCACAAGGCAATAGCAACCAGCAAATTAATTATACCCATAATTGGCTTTTATCTAACTTTTTTTTTTAAACTTTCAATTAGCTTAATAAACAAAAAATCATAACAAATTACAAAATCGAAACAAGTACTTTTTAATGGCTTTTAGAAATGAAGCCCTTTTAGTTATTGGTTTTAGAGCCTTCAAAACTGACGACAATTATTAGGCAACATTGCTGCAATTAATAAAAATATGAATATGAATTTTTAAAAAATACGTGTGGCACTCGGGGACTGCCGCGATAAAGCTATTGCATAGCATTTTTTATCAATTTATGCAATTATAATTATTTATTTATTGTATTTATGCAGTATTTTTTTCTTTGATATTAATTCAAGTGTTTTCTTTGATATTAATTCAAGTTACACTTTTTGAGCGTGGTGACCGATAAGAAAACAATTTTTTTTCTTTTATTGAATAAATGAGAAGTTAATATTGTTTAAAATATTTTTAATATCTTACAATACATGTAGATTATTCAGGAATTATTATCATTGAAACTATAGGTTTATAGTAACTGAAATAAGAAACATAAGTTTGACACTTGATATCCTCTAAATATCTGGAAAATACCGCGTCAATGGTGGTCCCATAGTTTGTTATGGATCATTATTCATTTTCAAATTAAATTTTTCCGAAATTGTGTCTAAAAGAGATAGAATCAGTTATGAGCAGTTAGCAGCTAGTCTACACGCATAGAGTAAAACAAACTTAAGTTTGGTACACCCACGTGTCGATCCGATGGTTGCGCCGTAGATTTGTTGACTATCGTTACCATTCCAACCTCTAACACGGCGATGGTCAGTACCGTAGCGTAAAGAGGCGAATAGGTGATACAATGTGCATCTAACAGCGCTATGTGGTATATCTAGTGCTCTTTTTTATTCAAGTGGTGTATTTCCTTATTCTTATTTTTTTTTATTTTAGTGCCGTAATAGTTATAGTAGAGTAGCAATAACAGTTAGTGTATAAGTTTAGTTATAGTATCTACATAGTTAATTTAGAAATAAAAGTGATTTGGACGATATGGCTCCAAAAAAAACGTAGTCGTGACAAAAAAATTAAGTTAAGCCCTGGAGAAACAGAAACACTTAAAAATGTAATCTATGACTTCTACACCATCGAGAAAAGATCACCTACACTGGCTGGTAAGTATATAAATTTTCGTTCCCAACCAAACATTTTAAGTACTTACTTCTATTTATTCAAGGTATTATGCAAAAGATGAAGGACAAACAAATGGAATTTCCAGGGTCAATTGAGACATTAAGGAAAACAATAAACGAGTTAGGATTCAGGTGCTTATACTTTTAACGATCTACCATTCCGCTATTTTACGGTACTTATTTACGAGACACCCTGTATAATCACAATATACAATAAATTAGGACAAAGCCTTTTTGCGTATTCTTCAAATATTTTATAACAAATTACAGGCGGCGAAAAACAAGATATTTGGAGTGTCCTGATAGAAAACCATGATATTCGAATAAAAAGAATGGAATATTTGAAGAAGCTACTACAATATAGATCTGAGGGCAGACCAATAGTGTATACCGACGAAACCTATATACCTAGCAGCCACACTCAACCAAACCGCTGGTCAGACCAAAGCCCAAGAATTTTAAAAAAGCCGATTTCTAAGGGGAAACGATTAATTATTGTTCATGCTGGAGGAGAGACTGGGTTTATACCTAATGGACTTTTAATTTTTAAATCAGGTAATTAATTCATGCATACCCTACAAATATCTTTAATTTACCTATGACTAGTCTCATTTCGTATGACGTATTATACTGAACCAGTCACGAATGTTAATTTCACACTTACAAATTTTTGTCGATATTGATGTGGTGATATAATAAAGCATATATTAATTTGTGAAAAATAGGTTTATTACAATAAAATAAATGTAATGAATAATTTTATTTATATATATACAGAAATACTGAAAAATACTATTAAAATTTTACAACTTACTGTAATTTTTCTAAACATGATCCAACAGATTTTCTTCCTTCTACAAAATCACTGACTGTTTCCTGTATTGCACAATCAAGATCCCTGTACATCATAAAATATCAAACATTTTTCGCCGAACATAAAATAAATATTTTGCGAAAAACCCAAAAATACTCGGGTACAGTATCGTAATCCGTTAAGTATTCACATAAATCTATTTACCTATTTTGATTGGGGTACTTATACGAATTAAGATGATCTGTAGTTATTTAATAGGTACCTAACTAAGAAAGGAGGCTCTGTTTGGGAAAACCCAAACATGCTGCTTTGTGTACTTATTGAATATCTAATAGAAATAATACATATTTATTAAAGTACTTTATAATTTAAACCAGGTAATTTCGGGATGATAGTACGAAATGAGACTATCAATAATTGGTTTGGGAGAGTCCGTACAAACTGAAACTAAAACAGGTATAATTTTTGCATCGTACAAACTGAGACAGTACGAAGTGAGACGACACCTTTATAACAATAAAACAAGTTTATTACAAAACCAGTAACTTAAAATACTTCTAAATCTCAATAAAATAAATGCATGCTACTATCGAGAACAATTTTAGGAAACTTTTATTTTCAGGATGTAAGAGCGGCGATTATCACGATGATATGAACCATGGCAACTTCATGAAGTGGATACATACCCAGATCTTGCCCAACTTACCGGAAAAGTCGGTCCTGGTACTAGATAACGCATCCTATCACAATGTGACAGTTAAAAAAATGTAACGTCTGGTAGTCGTAAAGCGGTTATGATTAAGTGGCTACAGAAGAATAGCATCCCGTTTAACGACAAATTGACAAAACCAGAATTATACAAAATTATTCAAGAACATAAACCACGGTTTCCACCTATATACGTATTGGATAAGCTGTTAGAAGAACACGGACATAAAGTTCTTCGCTTGCCACCATATCATCCAGAATTTAACCCTATTGAAAAAATATGGGCCTTGGTTAAAAATTGGGTGGCATCTCACAATACAACTTTCGTGTTAAACGATGTAGTAAGTTTAGCACGAACGAAATTTGCTGATGTATCCATAAAGGAATGGGCTAACATATGTAGCCATGTCAAGAAGTATGAAGATGCTCAAATCGAAAAGGAGCATTTATTGGACGCAGCCATGGATACCTTGAAATTTACTGTCAACACTGGTTCATCAGAGGAAAGCTTTACTGAAGATGATGAGAGTTCTGATAGTTTAGGAATAGAATTCTTAGATTCAGAATCGTCCGATGAGGCATCGTAGTGTACATTTTTATTGTTATTTCTAACTTGTACCTTTCTCCTCTTATGTATTAAATGTCTATAAAGAAAAAAATTACGTTAATTTAAGTATCTAGTAAAAGTAATAAACCAACAATTTTTAAAAATTTTCCTTTTATTTTAAAAACTTGCTTATGCTAATTTTTTATAAAGTACCTATTGCTACGTAGGTATATACATGTACTTTATTGCAGTTAACAAGTTTTCCAAAACTACATTTTATGACAAACTTACAATAATTTAAAAAATACGCTGCGTAAGTAGGTTGTTTAGTGGATACAATTAAGTACATTTAGTAACCTGCATGTGTATTCTAAATTAAAAAAGCATAACAACTTACGTACCTATTGTACAAAGCAAATTAATTACCTTTCGAATTTTGATAATTACATGCATAAAAAAGTATTTCTATTTTTACATTTATTTTCGTCCCCCGCCACTGACAAACAAAGCCCGCCTATATGCGCAGATTAGTATGCAACCAACATTTGCTGTCCCAAACTTAAGTTTGTTCTACTCTACGTATAGTCGCACGCACACAAACACCGTGCCGAAGTCTGCCGAACTGAAACGACGTTAGACGATGCATGGCTTTCAACGCCGCATCGCTGTGCTGGTCGGAGTGGGGGGTGTTAGGTTTATTTTCGTTACGGAATTTCTTTTTCGATTTTTCGATTTTTCAATTTTTCGATTTTTATTTATTTAGTAAATGAGAAGTTAATATTGTTTAACGCCGCACCGCTGTGCCGGTCGGAGTGGGGGGTGTTAGGTTTTTTTTTAGTTACGGTTTCGTTTTTTTTTCTTAATTCGGTCGCCGCGCTCAAAGCACACGATAAAAGCTATGCAATAGCTTAAAAAAAAGAATTCCCGATTGGTGTTGTGTGGTGTCAGATGGGCCTTCTTTGAATATTCTTTATTCTGGACAAAATAATTTTTGAGATAATGTAAAATTTTGCCAAAGACTTAACGTAAATTCAATGAAGGTATTAAAAATAAAAATGAACCATTTCCAATTTCGTTCAAGGTTCAAGTCATGGAGTTTAATTCCTAACTAAATATTCCCACATTTTTGTTAACCAATAATTTGGAAAATACAGTTCATCAAATTTCTAGAGGTGTTCGACGCCCAGACAGAGAACGCGCTACGTGTGACTAAGATAGCTATTGTACAGTCTGCTAAACAAGTTATTTTAAATAGTTTTTAATATTTTTAGGTAATTAAATTTTAAAAGTGTGGAATAGTTTAGGGATTAAATTGGTCTGATTGGACTTTCTTAGAACGTTTTTAAAAGCAGCTAAAGATAGTATGTAGAATTGAAAATAATTATTATGCCATAAAAGGTGTTTTGGAATTCCTTCAACCTTTTGAAATTGAGTCAGAAAATATAAATTTTATAGGATAGCGGAAAATACCTATATTTTTTTTGTAGGCCTTTGTAAATCGTGGAAATAGTTTATATTTTATTTCTACCTTATTAAGGAAAATGGTACCTATTATTAATAACGGTTGTTTCTGAAACATTACTAAAATTTTCGAAATTTTGTTTTTCTACAAAATAATAAACTATACTATTTAGAAAAAAATTTATTTCTCTTATAATTTTATAAAAAATAACAGGGGAATATTTACATTTCTTGATCTATATAACAAAACGATAAATTATCTCGACGAATGACACCATGTTCTAGTACGGAAGCTAGCTTTACATTTTTGTTAGTGGTTTCATGGGTTTCATATCAATTTTTTGTAATTGTAGTTTACACGTACATATACCTCTTAACACTTGTTTGCTTTATTAAAAAAGTGTGTTGTGATTTACGTCGAAATAAGTCAAAAACAACTTGAAACCCCATATAAAATCAAAAAGGAGAAACGGAAAAAATTGAGCCTGTAAATGAACACAACTCAGAAACAAAAATAGCTATCTAATAATAAAAAAATAAAATTTGATTCTTGTGCAGCTTCATCTATATCATTAACTGTTTTTGGTTTTTTAATGGTTTTTCTTGGTGATGAAAATTCCGATATCTCACGGTTATCGATTCTTTTTTTCTCTCCAGAAATGCGGACGACAGTGTTTTTAGATACTCCTGTGGCTGCAGCAACACGATCATTTACATTTTTAAATGGTATTGAAGGTGAATTAAAGTTTCCTTCTCTTCTCATAAACTCTATAACATTGGCTATTATTTCGCGAGATTGACTGTTAATCACGCGGCCTCTTAATTTGCTATTAAACTCCATACTTAGGTTCTATTAAACTGTAATGAGCAAAAAACACAAACGAAAATAAAAGAAATGTTTTAGCGAAATTTACATCTGACATTTACGTCTGAATGAAATAGTGAAATACTTGATGCGCAGAGTGTACTTTCATTGCGTAAATCCGTCGGGATGCCTGTCAGTAGTGCTTTCTCTGTCTAGCCGTCGAAAGCCTCTAGAAATTTGATGAACTGTAAGAGTTAGTCCGGCCCTCTATGGGATACCCGCATGGAATATTCTAGAACATGAATCTATATATAAAAAAAACAAATTTGCAACACCTGCCAGATGTCTATACATTATGATAATAAGAATTATTAATAGTCTTTCAAATTGTGTTTAGTTGTTATATAATATTATTTCTTTTTATTGTTACACGATTTTGCTTTGAGTAATTTTATTGAAGTCCTACGCAATAATTTCGCCGCCATGAAAAACATAATAATAATCACGACAAATAAAAGAATATAATATGAGCAAATAAATACAAATGGGGATGGGGCTCGTGTAGAGAACAACAAGGTCACCCTTTTTCCTTATACTATCGCCGGCTATAAATATACCATAATAAACGGCCAATAATGATTCTTCCAAAGAATGAAGTACAATGCGTTTCAAGAAATTAGGAGTTTAAAATATAAGTGAAGAAATAAAGTTACAGTGACGAATTTCAAAGAAGATAAATAGAAAAACGTATGGTATGAGACAGCAAAGCAGCTAGGACACTATAGTAAAATCGCAATCGACACAGAGTAATATATCTGTCAAATCAGGAAATTTCAAGTGTGGGTGCCTATATTATTATTTACGGGATACATAAAAGGATGAAATACCTGATTTTATAACTTACCATACCCTATATTACCTTATTTACCACACAGATAAGTGCAATTGATCTAATAATAAATAAATAATAAATTGTTTTAAATTTAAATTATGTGCAAACAACTTATGTGAATTAGAATTTGATACCATACCTTATCTAAAGCATTTTTAAAGTATAATTTGTTAGTGGTTAGTAATTGTCTATATTTTTATCACTAATCTAGAGTTAAGTGTAAGTGTATAAGCTTTAAATATAGTGGTGCTCAACTTCTTTTTCCAAGTTATTCTTAGTTATGTCTTCTGTAGAGGAGAAAATAAAACAGATGGAAAAGAAGATAAAAGAACTGTCAAGGACGGTGAAATAAAGTGCCATGAGGGAGCCAAAGTTGAAGTTGAAAGGAGCTGTAAACTCTGCTCGTGTTAAAGCCCCAACTTTCGACGGAAAGATGTCATGGACCAACTTCCTTAAACAGTTCGAAACAGCTGCCAGAGCAAACGAATGGTCTGAACAAGAGAAGGCAGTAAATTTGACCATCGCCCTTCGAGAAGATGCTTTAGATGTTCTTCAGACAATACCTGTGGAACAGCCAGATGATTTTGAACAACTCAAAAAGAGACTAAACATGCGATATGGCCACGAACACTTGAAGCATTTATACCAGTAACAGTTAAAGAATCGCAAACAGAAACGAGATGAGACTCTTTAAGAATATGAAGTAGATATTGCTAGGTTGGTGCGATTTGCCTACCCATCAGCTCCGGAAAACATGATGGAATGTTTGGCAGTCTAAACAATTGTTGTGGATACGGTAAAGTGAGGACTGTAAAAGAGGAAGAAGGGAAAGATAAACTCGACCAATTGGTTAACATGATGAAAAGCCTTACCTACAGAAAGATGAAGACAAAGACCATCAAGTGCTGGAATTGCGGTGAACTAGGACATGTACGCAATTCGTGCAACCGCCCTAGAGTTTCAACAAATGAAGACAACATGTCGCAGGAAAACTAGAGAGGGTCTGACTAGAGGGGGCAGCTTCGACCCGAAACCGTTCCAAAGACCGTCTTATACTGATCGTCTCTTTGAAATGTCGCGATGATAGTGTATACGTAGACGGCGAAGTAAATGGTAAAAAATATACACTGTTGGTAGATACTGGAGCAACTAGGACCATTATACGACCAACAACCATAAATAACCGTAAGGGGCTTCTATCAACAAGATTGCGACTGCGGACTGCCACAGGTAAAAGTGCCAACATTCATGGGGAAATCCAGGTTCAATTGGTACAGAAAAGTTCATTCATACTGTTATTGTCGCTGATATCGAAAAATGAATGTAATGACTTTAAGAACAGACTGATCAAAGTTAGTGCCGAAGAGA
Organism: Psylliodes chrysocephalus; assembly: GCA_927349885.1. Lineage (NCBI taxonomy): Eukaryota > Metazoa > Arthropoda > Insecta > Coleoptera > Chrysomelidae > Psylliodes > Psylliodes chrysocephalus. The sequence continues at coordinate 9,887,202 of OV651815.1, forward strand.
TATTCCTACATCCACATGGGGACAGTACCGTGCTAGCTGCTGTACAGGAGGATACGGTGGTACCTGCAAGAAGTGAAACCGGTTTCAAGAAACTATGGAAGAAGGAATACCTGTAATAATGGAACCTTGGAACCACGGTGAAGAGGTTGGACGAGGAATTCTGATTGGAAAGGGGTTGGTCACGACTGCTAAAGAGATTCCAGTTCGTCTTATAAATGTTAATGATCACCTAATTACCATCAAGAAAGAGACCAGAATTGGAACTTGTGTACCAGTAACCTCCATAATTCGTCAGACAACACCGTCTGATAATTCTAACGAAAAATTCGACCAAATGATTGCAGTTGCTGGTCAATCTCTGAATCAATTAGAGAAAAAGAAATTTCTTCGACGATATCGTGATATTTTTATACCAAAAGGAGGAAAAACAGGAAGAACTTCTGTTGTAAAACACAAAATTGACACTGGTGACGACAGGCCGATTTGTCAATCAGCTCGAAGATTACCAAAGGCCAAGAGGGAGGAAGCTGAAAGGATTGTTTAGGAAATGAAGGAAGACAAGGTGATATAACCTTCTACCAGCCCATGGGTCTCTCTGGTAGTTTTGGTCCAGAAAAAAGATGGCCGAGAGTAAACTGTTTTCTACCTTAGACCTAAAGTCTGGATATTGGCAGGTGCACGGAAAAAATGTGACTAGAAAATTTTACTACAATGTTGTAGTAGTAGACTTGTAGAAAAATAATTAACAATTTGTAGAAAATTTTACTATAATTTATAGTTAAAAACTATTAATTATTGTAGCAATTGAATTGTCAAATAAAATGCTACAACAATAGGAAAGAAGTCCACAATGTTTAGTATATTTTACTATTGTTTGTAGAAGTAGAAATTTATTACAATTATCGTAATTACTACTACTAACTTCTGTAAAAATTTGTACAAATATTAATAATTATCTCTACAAAAAATAGTAATTTTCTCTACAAAAAATAGTAATACTTTACATCCCTTCTTATGAAAAAAATTCAATTTTGTTCAAAAATATTCTATAATATTGTAGAAATTCTAAGTCATGTGAACAAAACAGAATTCTGCTATTGGCCAACGTTTTCTGACGTCGATTATAAATGGCCAGACAGCAGTAGCCGTTCGCCATGTTCACATAACAAAGCATGGTACATATACGAGTACCTATAACACATTATTAAATTATAAGCACCGATGCGTTTGAAAAAATTTTTAATAATAAATTCTATTAGTGGTAAGTACATTTATTATTGTTTCTGAATAATTTAACTCTAGATAACTAATTTAAATAACCTTAGTAGATTATTTAAAAAAATAGTTGTGGCCAACGATCGAATGTTGTGCCCAACGATCGAATTTTGTGCCCAACGATCGAATTTTGTGCCAAGTTCAATGATGTTCTTTTGTCTTAATTGTGACATACCTACTTTCTCATTTTTGTTAGTTATCCGACTTAGTAATTTAATATCCAAATCAGTGTAAAGGTGATAAATATCCCCGTTTTAAGGGTATGAACAGTTCAATTGGTATTAATTTTTATTTCATATTTTTCAGGTGCAGAAAAGCCAACTGAGACTGAGGGCGCTATTATTACTGTTATTTATTACATAATGTAATTAAGACTTTGTATCTTTTATATTAAAACAATAAATTGAATATTTTATTAAGGAACATTTTTTGCTAGGTTATAATTATAATAATTATGGAATACTACTACAAATTTTATTAAAAATTACTACAATTTGTATGAATTTTTACTATTTATTGTGTAAAATTTTCGTATTTATTTTCATAAAACGCAATACATTTTTAATATAAATTCATACAATGAATAGCAAAAATTATAACAATTTGTAGAACAATTCTTATGATGCATTTGGATATTTTTACTAAATATTGTAGATAATAACTCTACAATACATTCTCCACAAATATTTGGAAATTTTTGCTACAAATTGTCCTTGTCCCTATATGTACTATTTATTGTAGAGAAAAAATCTATAATTGTAGAAATTTGTTCTACAATTTTTTTTCCGTGTGGAAATGGACCCAGTAGACAAAGAAAAGACAGGTTTACCACCGGATCTGAATCATGGCAATTCAATTTCATGCCATCTGGACTATGTAATGCCCCCTTAGGGTTTGCTCATTTACATTTTATGATGTAATGTATTCGAGGTTTTTCAGGATGATCATACTAAAATCTAGTGAAAATTCAAATAAGAATGTATACAATCCTATATATAGACCTTTGCCATAAAAATTGTGCTATCATGCGTTTTCAAATAAACTATACACAGTATATTATATCTTATTTATGGCCGTGTATAGGGTTTTAGGTACTCAGACCACTACACTGTATATTAGCCTAGTTCCTATTGTGGCCGTGTAAGTCCCTGTGACGACTTTGGAGGAGAGATCCCACGGATCATAAGCAATGTACTGTTTATTCCAAACACATGTTCCTAAAGTCCAACAAATCACAATATTTATAACAAAAAAATATGTAAAATTTCACAATGTCGCAATATCATTAACAAAGCAAAATTCCATATAAAGAATAGTTAGTAATAATTTCATATAGATCAATCATTCAAATTGAATTAGGTCGACAACAACTTCCGATTCGATATAACACCAATAAAACACGTAAAAAATGTATTCAACGTCAATGGCTTTATTTCTGGTTTGGCAATAAATTTCCCCATGAGCGTTGATATTCCTTTTCAGGCGAAACAGAGATAAAAATATAAAAGGTAACGGGTGTAAATTGTAGGATTTTTTTTAATTTACGATGTAAAACTATGTGCTTTATATAGAGCTTAACCTTGTTGCTGAAATAATGATTCATTTATTTAGCAGATTTCTTTGTTTCAGTTTGTTCGTCCATCAATCCTTGAGCAGTACTAATATTATTATGTAGATTTCAAAGCAGTAGCGATATTTTTTCTTTTGTTCAAACCGTCCTGTATTAGCTTTCTCTGTTTCTATTACCACTATCCGATTTCAGAAATACCAAGATAGTCATCTAAATTGCATTAAATTCCGATCTATCTCTTTCGGTAAGCTTTTTTTTTCAATTAGCGTAAATTAAAAAACTCAATTCATATTATCCAGTGGACCGTGATTGAATCATTCAAAAGTAATTTAATTGTATGGAAATCAATGAGTTCGATGGCTTTGTTTCATTAATAAAAATGAAATGCATTTTACTGGGAAAATTCTTCTTCAGGTAATGGTGTTTTTTAATTCGACTGCGGTGGTTGGCTTTTGATTTATTTTTTACATTATTTCCTGTTATTAATCATTTGTTTTAAGTAATGTAACTAATTTTCTCTGTTATGTGCGATTTCTTGTATTGTTTTAATCTTCAAATTTGGACTAATTTGTTCTTTTTCCAAATTGTTTCTATATATTTCGTTGACTTCTGGAAAAAAATCCTAAATACCAATACATCTGACAATGTACATGACCGATTAGAAGAAATATAGCTCCATATATCTATGATATTATTTTCATTAAAAAAAAACTCACAAAATTCGACTCTATCGAAATAGTCTTCTGAAAGCTCCTGAACTAAAGTAATTTTAAAGGGATGACACTTTTTTAGCATTCTAAGATTCTATTGAATAAATCAAATAATATCTTAACTGTTTGATACAATTTCAAATAATTTAAAATAAATAAATATTAATACTCAATAAGTGTCAATAAGGCACTTATTTTGAGAACAAATATAAATATAAAAAAATATATACATATAAAATAAAATTAATGCATTATAGAAAAAAATATATATACATATGTTAGCATCATTAATCATTATGATAAGAAAATACCAACCCGAAGGCAAAAGCTCTCAAGAGTGGGTGGTACGGCACATCGAGCCACATGCAGGTACCGCTCCGGGGCAGATCGACGATATCAGCCTTGAGTGTCACTATACGCCTTAGGGATTACTATTTTAAGTAAATTATAACACATATATTTTAGATATTTTATATAGGAGACAAACACAATCAAAATACCTAGATTTAATTAAAAAGATATCGAAATAAACTTAGTAAACCTTTATTAATAAAAAGAGGTGTTCCACAAGGATCCGTACTAGGCCCTCTATTATTTTTAATATATACCAATGATCTTCCAATATATATGAATTCAAATAATGCCGAATTACTAATTATCACGTATGCAGATGATACCAATTTCTCATATCACTGCAATAACACATCTGACATAGTTATTAAAAACTAAGATTATGACTGAAGCTAAACAATGGTTTGATAGCAACGAATTATTTTTAAATCACAATAAAACTGAACATGTGTCTTCAGGTTGAACCAAACTACTAGTGAAACAATGAACACTAAATTTCTCGGTATATATTTGGACACACAACTTACATGGAACTATTAAATAAATAACTTATGCAACAAGTTGGGAAAATTCACGTTTGCTCTACATAGAATATCAAATATAGTAAACACAGAAGCAGCAATAACTACTTATTATGGCTTATTCCATTCCAATTTAACATATGGGATTCTAACTTGAGGAAATGTTAGCTTCACTTCACTACAAAGACTTTTTATCTCGCAAAAATCAGCAGTTCGCTCTATTCTGCGAGTAAATTATTATGAACCATGCCGACCACTATTTAAGCAACTTAGCATAATGACCCTGTCTTCGCAAATTGTATTTGAAAAATTGCTAGCAATAAAAAATAATTTGGGAAACTTCACATGTCACTCAGACAATCAAACATGCGATACCAGAGGGAAAAAAGTTGGTCATACAAAACGCAAATAAATATCAGTTATTTGAAAAAATATTATTTATTACGTCCATATTCTTATTTTTGATAAATTTTTTAAAATTATTTTTAAATATAGACAAGGTATTACATTTTATGTCGACGATATAATTTTGGACCTAGATACAAATACGATCGTTGTCCTACTGATTTCTGAGCTGTTTTTTCCTTGTGCTATATGGATGATCTGGTAAGTTAAATAGTTTACTTGAATGATATTTAATATTAATATTATAATAAAAAATTTGTTTCAGATCCATAATATTTGCTTCAGCAAATAATGAGTTTGAAGGATACTTGTAGGGCTTTTTAAGCATTTTTTGCAGAACTTCAAGTGGTTGTAAATGTGTTGGTGAAATACAACCCCACACAATGATGGCATATCTCAAATGACTTTCTACTAAGCTATGGTACAAGATTTTAAGTTGATATGGTTGTAGATAATTTCTTATATTTTTAAATTTATATATTATCAATCTTAATTTTTGGCATATAAAAGTTATGTTTTCTCTCTGTTTGAGATATGTGTCCATGTTAACCCCTAGTGGTGAACTATGGTAAACCGAAATGGGCAATTAGCTCATTCGAACCATATAAATCACCGGGATTTATCCAATAAGGTTACAAAGAGGTCCTGATATTTTATACAGCAGGCTCTGTAACATACTCAGAAGTAGCCTGGCCTTTGGACACATACCAAAAGGTTGGAGAAATATTAGGGTAACTTTTATACCAAAACCTGGGAAAATAGGACAGGAAATGGCAAAGCCCCTAAGTCAATGTCTTATGTCCTCTGTACTTAAGACTTTGGAAAAACTGCTACATAGGCATATTAGAGACTGGATATTGGTACAGAGGCCAATATACCAAGACAAATACGCCTATAGTGCAGGGAAATCAACTGAAACAGCTCTCCATCAATTAATAAAAGAAGTGGAGAACACATTGGAAAACAAGGAGGTAATGCTGGGAGCATTCTTGGATATCGAGGGTGTATTTGACAATATCTGTGTTGAATTGAGGACACGTACGTGTCCTGGATCGACTCTATGTTAAGGGAGAGAACTATACACACAACCCTTATGGGAGAGCCAATAGCGACACTGGTAGCGAGAGGATGTACGCAGGGTGGAGTGCTGTCTCCACTCCTGTGGAACCTTGTAGTGGGCTGCTTACGGCTCTCAAAGATAAGGGACATAAAAACCTGGTATATTCCGATGATCTAGTGATCATGGCACAGGGAAAATACAACACTATAGTAAGAGATCAAATGCAAGAGGCTCTAAATATAGTAACAAAATGGACAGAGGCGAAAGGACTAAACATTAGCCCAAACAAATCTGACATAATTGCATTCACCCAGGGGGAAATTGGAGGGACTAGGGCCTCTAGGGTGCAAGCATCCAGCTTAAGGGGGAGGTAAAATATCTCAGGGTTATGATTGACTCGAGACTTATCTGGAACCAGCATCTAGAAAAAACCACAAGGAGAGCGGAAACCTCGTTAATGATGGCAAGACGATACTTTGGAAAAAATGGAGGTAAAAACCAGACATGGTATATTGGCTTTATAACATGGTGATAAGACCGATAATAACATATTCAGCTTTGGTGTGGTGGCCAAAGACACAGTAAAGGAGAGCAATAACGAGGCTAAGCAAGGTACAAAGACTTGCCTGCTTCGGAATAACGGGGGCAATGAAAACAACCCCCACAGCTGCAATGGAAGTACTAATAGGACTCTCACCTCTTCACTATGTGATACAAGGGAAGGCAAGATTTGGTGCTTACAGATTAGGGTATACACTGGGAAATCTTGACATTAGGCTAGGTCACATGAGTATCTCAAGGTTAGTGACAGGAGATGTACTAGACATGAGATCAGACCACATAACCAAGAGGTACTCTTTTAATACTCCATTTAAGGTTTTAATACAGGAAAGAGCGGATATCACCATAAAGGAGCCCAATGCCCAACGACAGGAACAAACCTGGTATACAGACGGGTCTAAGACTGCGAAAGGCACTGGGGCGGGAGTATTCTTCAAAAACGCTGATACTAACCATAGCTATGCTATAGGAATACATTCCTTGGTATTTCAGGTCGATGTATACGCAATTTTGCAATGTGCAAAAACGAACAACGAAAGAGCTGTCAAAAATCAGCATATTCAAATAATGTCAGACAGCCAAGCGGCACTCAAGGCCATATTGAGTCAGAAAGTTATGTCGAGGCTGGTATGGGAATGCATCGAAGAACTAAGAACACTGGTAGACCGAAATAGGGTAAAACTATTTTGGGTGCCAGGTCACCAAGGGATCGAAGGCAATGAAAAAGCTGACGAATTTGCAAAAAGAGGATCAGAAAAAACACTGGAACCAGACACAAACCCAGGAGTACCAAAAAGTACAGTCCGGGATTTCATAAACGACTGAATTCGGGAACAACATATTAACTATTGGGGAAGCACCCCAAAGCAAGCGCATGGAAAAGCCTTCATAGGCAGACCATGTCCCAAAAGAACTGGAGAATTACTCTTTATGAATAGGAACCAGTTGAAAGTGATAACAGGGTTCATGACTGGGCACGCCCCAGTAAAAGGACACTTGAATAAAATTCGCATGTACAGTACAATGGGGAACTCATGTGCCGACTATGTCACGAGAAACCAGAAACGGCCAAACACATACTGTGCAAATGCGAAGCTCTAGATCGCAAAAGAACAGGCACTTTTTGAACAACCCCAGATTGATCCAAAAACGTATAGAACTCACTCACCCAAGGATCTGTACAAACTTGTACAAGGTACAAAGGTGACAGAGTGGGTGCTATGAACTAACATGGGGTAAAACACAATAAACCAATAGGCTTCAGTGTTATCCGGAGACATAGTCAGACGAGCACAGGAGAAAAAAAACCCTAGATATTTTATCTTGTTTTCAGGGAGAATGGTTCTTGTTTTCAAGGAGAATGGTAAGTGTTTACCCAGAAGCAGTAAAAGTTAATTTGTTAAATGGAGGTCTTGTTATATTATTATTGAATGGCAAGTAGTGGGTTTTGTCTACATTTAGTGTCAGTAACTTACTGCCAAACCAGCTTTTTAGATTTGGGAAGTCCTGTTCAACTTTTTGCTTTAGTTCTAACCATGAGTTAGCTTTATAAAATATTGACGTGTCGTCTGCGAATCCCAAAACTTCCCCTGAACTCTCGATAGAAAATAATCCGTTGATATAAAGATTAAATAGAATACTACCGAGTACCTTACCTTGTGGGATACCGTAAGTTATGGATCTTGATCACTGTAGACACCATCTACTCTTGTAACTTGTCGGTTTGTAAGATATATTTCAAATAATTTGAGTGATGTGTCCTTTATACCTGCTTCTTATAAGGTATCCAAAAGTAAACGGTGGCTGACAGTATCAAATGCTTTCGAGAGGTCTAGATATACACAGAGACATGGACTGCTTTTACCTAGAGCAGTTAGTATTTTGGTAGATAGTGCTATAATAGCATCTTCCGTAGAGACATGCTTTTTAAAACCATATTGTTTATCAAAAATTATACCATATTTTGATGTAAAATTTACTAATCTGTTTTTAAGAGCTTTTTCAATAATCTTTGTTACCACTGTGTCATCTCCTTTTGTATATATGGGGACAATAATTGTCTGTTTAAATATATTAGGCCATACACCCGTATCAAAAGTCAAGTTTATCAAATGATATAGTGGTGTTACAATAAATTTAATTATATCTTTTAATATTTCGGCCTTAATATTGTCAATACCAGTACTTTTATTAGATTTGAACTCGTTAATAATAGTTTCAATTTCTCGTTCGGAAGTTGGAAATAGAATGAAATAATTGCAGAGAATATTACGGGGTTCTCGATAGGTTGGATTTGGCTTAATATTTTCAGCCAGTTCTTTTCCAACGTTAATATAGGTTTTATTAAAAATATTTACAATTTCTTTGAATGTATTTGTTTTCCCTTTCGAGTTTTTTATTGAATTTATATATTTTTTTCTCTATTGGGGTTAATTTCATTTATTACTTTCCAAAGTTGTTGGGGGTTACAGGAGTTGTTTTGAATATTTATATTAATTAGGCTTTTATAATAGTTATTTTTCACAGTTTTCATAGAATTAATTACTTTGTTTCTATGTTTTATGTTGTTGTTTAATTTCTAGGTTATTCGGGTTTTTTAATGTTTGTTGAAAAAGTGTATTCTTCTTATTTAACTTTTTTAGCAGCTGGTTTGTGATCCATGGACAGATTTTATGTGTTTTTTCTCTTAATTTTATTTGTTTTGTGCTATCTTTTACAAAATTAGATAAACTAACGAATGTATTTGTTGCAGAATAATAAATCAATAATTATTAATAATTATAACGCTGAATTATCTATATCATAAATTAAGAATCTTCCTACTACACGGCAATAAAATTTTCCAACAAATTGACATTAAGAATAAAAAACAATTATTGAATTAGACCCTTATTGTACCTATTACTAAATATTTAGATGCCAATTTAAATATAATAAAATGGGTTTTCTTTTGAAGCCATTTCATTTGGTGCTGTTAGTTTTTGTATCTGTTAACTTTTTTTTGTAATAAAGATTATTATTATTATTAATGCTACTTGCCGTGAACTGGTATAGGGATTATATTCAAACACTTGTAGAATAATATCTAGTTTCTTGTTTGCTAAAATTTGTTTTGCTTACGGTGAATTACGAAATTGGTTCTCGGTTGGGATATTTATATTTATTGTTGAATAAAGCACACACACCTCTATCATATATGCTTGTTTTTTACCCACAACCAATCACAATCAGAATTTTAATTCTCGTTTCAATAGGCTTCATTTTGATAAAAAGACTTTTTGAATACAAATTATTATATGAGTTACTCTGTATATTTCAAATTTCTTTATAAAAATTGTATCATAACATTTCATATTGTATTAAATAAGCGGGTTTTCACACTGTATAATTCAAAAAACGAACAAAAATTTAGTAGAGATATAACTGATGAAAAGTTAAAATACGAACACATTTAAACTTTCTCTGCAATTTTAATTACTTAAAACAAAAACAAACTAACTAGAAACAAAACATTTATATTTTAGTAGGTACTGCAAACTCTGATATTTTAAATTAGGTAGTAAAGAATAATTAACAACATAAAATAATGTACATACAGTTTTTGTTTTAATTTAAAAGTCTGTGCTTTGAGAACAAAATTTAGTACATTCCCATTAGAGATAATGAAATCGTAAAAATAGTTTCAAGTATACTCGTACTTCTTCTTGTGCATTCTTGTAGTTCGAATTTATTTACTCAATTACGACTTTTTGGCAACATTCCATGTATTGTGCTGAAAGGATATTCCGTTTGAATTTGACAAATGCCATATTCTTGACAATTCCTTATCAAATTTCTCATGTTATTGTTAACAGTATCATTCAACTTACAAGTTATGTCTGCTGTAAGTGGTGCCAGAAAGTCGTATAAAATGTATTGATGTGATGTAAAAGGAGAAAAATATTAGAATTATAAATTTCTTCATTGGACTGGGGTGGGGGTCAAATATGAAGCTTAGACAAAAAGATTTTGAAAGTTTGAAAGTTCTGGCATTGTACAAAAATTGTTCATACATGGTGTCCCAATAGTGTGTGAAAGTTCCGATATATCCTATATTATAGAAAATATCAAATGTTATTTACAAAAGTTGTAGATCATAATAATAATAATAATAATCTGCACATTTCAAAATTATTTTCGATTATACAGAGTGATCCATAATTTCAGAATTGATCAAACCTGTTTTTTTAAATGGACCACCCTGTATTTAATTGTAAATTTGAATTCCCCTGACATGTATGAGGTTATACTGGGTATTTTGCAAGTTGAAACCAATTTTATATGAAAATCGTACTAGGTTTAACCCTCTGTATATTTCAAAAGAAACAATCGAACATCAAAATTTTTTGATGAATTATTTTTAATGTTAGTCTACTTTTATAAGAATATACTAATTTTTTCCTAGCGCAACAGACGTATACAGGGTGAGTCAAAACTCAGATACATGATTTTCTCAATTTTTTTAAATGTAACACCCTGTATTTCATATCACTACTAAAAAGTACTCTAATTATACGTTCGTTTGATTTTAATATTGCCTATCCCTAAACACAACAGTTTAGCGAGATTCTTGAATGAAATGTTAAAAAGGTTTAATTATAACTAAATTCACAATGTAATTTGATTTAAACTCCTCTTAAATATTACATACTGGTTACTAGTTAAACAGTTTATATTTTTAAGGTATCTGGTACAATTTTTTTATCAACTGAAATTATTTTTTGACACATTTACAATTTTTTATATAAAATGCAATGAAAACGCTAACAGAACTACAAATTTTTTTGTGCATTAGATGAAATGGGCTTTGAAATTAATGTCAAAAGAATAATTTAACAGTTCCGAATTGTTTAAATAAAAAAATAAAATTACGTTTAGTGTTCACAAGTATTTAAATTTATTAATTTGATTAATTTAAAAATGAATTTTGAAACGAATGAATTGACTGATATGATTTTAGTGCTAGGAACTAGTGATGAAAATTCCTTGTTGGCAACTAGAATTTATAAGCAAAAATATCCTGATCGGCGACAACCTCGTAAAGAAATTTTTGAAAATCTGTTGGAAAGATTCAAACGTACAGGTAATGTAGCATATCAAAAAAATGATAGAGAAAAACGAACTTTAAATTAATAAAACGAACTCAGTATTCTACCTAGTGTTACCGAAAATCCAAACACCAGTACACGCATCATGGAAAATGAAACGGGAATATGTAAATCATCTGTCAATAGGATACTATTAAAAAATAAAATACATCCATACCATATCCAAAGTGATCAGGAGCTTCTTGAAAACGACTTTCAAAAAAGAATAGCTTTTTGTGAATGGGCAATAGAGAGCATTAATAATGAAAATGATTTTTTTGATTGTGTCCTTTTTGGGGATGAATCAACTTTCACAAAAACGGTTTCGTCAATAGACACAATTTTCATTTCATTACTATTCCACCACCAATTCTTATGAGTTAATGACACATAGCCAAATACGATGGTCTATTAACGTTTGGGGTGGTATATTAAGGGATTATGTCATAGGACCACATTTCTTTCATGGTCGTGTAACTGTCGAGATCTACTTAGACTTTCTGCAGAATCATCTACCACTACTATTGGAAAATGTTCCACTAAATATAAGACGCCAAATGTGGATATTACATGATGGAGCTCCTATACATCATACTGAACCAGTTCGCAACTTTCTGAACCATAATTTTGAAAACAGATGGATTGGAAGAGATGGTCCAGTTATGTGGCCTCCCAGGTCCCCTGAACTCACTAAAGTAGATTTTTTTGTGGGGTTTCGTAAAAAACGAGGTTTATAAAACTAGTCCATTAACTAGCGAGGAAATAAAATTTACAACAGCACCTTTTTAGAAGTGGCAAAAATATATACTGTACTGCTCAAATTGATACATAGTTGACAGTTCCATACTCTAAAATGACAGTTGACAGTTCTATATTCCGCTCTTTAGCATAGTCAAACGAAGCCTAATCTAATAGGACCTCTTAAATCCAAAATCTATACAACAGTGCGTTTAGTTTCAAGAATAGACGAATTTAATTTATTTAGTGAAATAAAGAAATTTGATTAATTAGTTTTTGTTGAATACTCAGAAACTGGCTCTGATATTATGAATTTAAAAATTTCCTCAGCACTTATAGATATATAGGAAATACGGTCCTTTGCCAAGGTTTACTGCTCTTGGAATATACGAGTAGAACTGACGCCATTTTTGTAACTAGTACCATGTGAACTATGACTTGACATCAGCTGCCACCTCAAGATTTATATTTCTTATGAAGCAATGTAGTTAATGGACTATAAGAATGCATCGGAATTTTTGATCTTATTTACTTAGAAACAATCAATAATGGTATTAATTTTTTCTGGAAAATATTCATTAATTCATTTAATTAGCCATTTACAAGATATTTTAGATTAAAAAACTCTTATTGATGAATAATATCGCGCAAAAGCACCCAATATAAAAACTACACATTGTTACAATGTTGCTAAATATTATACCGGGAATTGATAAATTTCAGTTTCAAACTGGCACATATATTAAGTTTCTGTCACTTGGTTTATAGGGAATATAATGATGTTGCAAATATTTAAATCAGCGAGGTGCTTAAGTTTGAAATCAATTATACTTTATGTAAATATACTGATCGTATCTGTTTGCCTTGCAATTATTTATAAAAATCTGATGTGTCCAACACATAATTTTCCTGTTAGTTATTATAGGCTTTTCCGGTTATTCTGTACTTATAATGCTTATAATGCTTAAGAGGATGAATTAAATACCTACATTTTCCACACATTTTTATACGAAACATTTTTACATGATTATATATTCATTGCCAACGAAAATACAGAACAATTAAAATTTTAGCCTTTTCCTCAAATTTTTTCAATACGGTTCATTTTCGAAAAATCAATATAGAATAAAAACTATAGAGAATGGATATCGCAAACACCTTTAATTTGAAGAAAATTTCTTCTCCAAACGTAAATAACAGAAATATTCTTTAAAGTAAAAAGCGACGTCCTATAAAATACGCTATGCTTCGACTATGCCCAAAATTTGTTCAGTCGTTATGTTCATGTTCAGCTATGTTTTTTAGTTGTGTTGTGGCTGTTGTAAGCTTTTTAGCGTCGGTTCTTTATTGGCTTGCTTATATTTGTGATTGTTTGTGCTTTGATTTCGATTTAGTATTAAATTATACCTGATAATTATTTTTCTTATGCACTATTTTATAATTGTTACACAAAATGTTCTTCCGTCCCTGAATCATGTTTACAAAAGGTGTAAAACGAAATTATCTATACTATTTCATTGACAGTTTCCATTCTGCCCAGCTCCACTTCATTGGTCGAAGCTGACAGGGAGGGGAACTCCAATGTGCCAGACTGGGGTAACCTTAAAATCAACCACCTCCACTTTACCTCAGGTGCTGCAGTCTTGTGGTGGGAGGTGAGTGAGAGTGTAATGTGATGACAGGTGAATATTGATTTTTGTGGGGGGGTGTCATGGCTGAAACGAAAGCGTGAAGTTAAGTTTATTTATATTGATGACTTGATTGAATTCAGTTGTGTTTTCATTTGCGATCTGCTTAATTGATCTAGTTGACCACTGTAAGCTAGTTTTCCCATTATAAATTTATGTATTTTGAACTGCTATTTTGTGCTTTTTTCACAAAGATGCCTGGTAATTGTAGAAAATGTTGTGTACCGGATTGCCTGATGTGGACAACAAGATGCATGGCTTGCCTCATCTTACGAATTCACCTGATTTATTTGATATTTGGGTTTTTGCTGTTTCTTGTCTAAAATTTAATAATAAAACAGGGCAACAAATGTATTCCACCTTTGTAGTGAGTCATAAACATTTTGAAGAGAAGTTTAAAGTAGTTGGCTCTTGTCAAGGTCTAACACTTGAAGCATTTTCAACGCTATTCCTCCTAGCAGTTTGGGGTTGCAAATCTGTATCGTAGAAGAAAAAGAAGAAGAAGAAGCAGACTAATAATATTTGTTGGACTTTTTTTCGAGAAGGAAAGTTAATACTCAACTTATTTATTTTCAACCGAATTCAAAAAAGGAGGAGGTTCTCAATTCGTCGTATTTTTTTATGTATGTTCAGCGATAATTCTTACACACGGTGTCCGATTTCAATGATTCTTTTTTATTAGAAAGGGGGTACTTTAGAGGTGGTCCCATATAAATTTGGTCAAAATCTAATAATTGAGTCCATAAGAAAATCCTCAAACTCTTCATTTTTTATGTATGTTTATCTACCTTGTCCGATTTCTATAATTTATTTTTAGATAGTAAAGGGTTACCTCAAGGGTGGTCCCATAAAAATTTTGTCAAATTACTTTTAATACTTGTATACTTATAGTGTGTATTTTCTGTTACATGACTTTAGGAGTCCAAAGCTGTGTCGTAAAAATAAAGTATTTCGCTGACCACATTTTTAATGAGATTGTACTTATACTCTTTCCTAATTCACAGATAAAATTCTTCATAAAATGAGGGGCAGTGTTGTATCCTGGAATATGTAGTAGCCTTCATACTTCATACATAATACAGTTTTCATATACATAATACATTTTGTAAATATTGGTTTTGTATTATATATATTTTAATAAATTTATTTTTTAATTTAGCTTGTTTTTATTATCTAAAAACTGTTAGTCAAGTTAAGATTAGTTCATGCAACTCAATTTCTGCTTTATTATAGCAAATATCGCTATAATAACGCAAAAATGCAGTTAGTGTGAACAAATCTTAATTTAGCTAACAGTTTTTAATAAGAGTTATTTTTACTATCAAATTTGAAGGCTCCGCGCTTTTCTACTCGTCTTATTTTTTATTATTTTATATGGCCTCTTACCCGATAAGGACTTACTTGAAAAATCAACCCCGTTCGCTAGGTGGCGCTAAAATTCGTTCACCCTAAGGGTAAGTGTTCTGTAGAACTGACTATGCACTACTAGTTACAAATGGCAGCGTTTATTACATCCACCTCGTGCCTTCGCTACCCTAGTATTTTAACGGTGGAGGGCTAGCGATAAAAGTGCCAAGGTGCGCTTATAATTACTTTTTATTTTGAATTAAAAGGCCAAAGCCGTTGTTAGACCCAGAATAATGTAGGCTTCAAAATAGTATTCTAGCTCAGAGAAGAATCAGGGGTGAGTTTCCTTAAAATATTGTTTTTCAAGGTCAGCTATAAAGTCAAGTCCAGGTATATGAGCGCCACCGAATTTTGGTCAAAGTGCTGAAGGCAGTTCACAAATTATATGATTCACTAGTAGACAAAACGCGGAAAAGTAAACAACAATCGAATCGTAATGTTTATAATGACAGGCCAATCAGTTATTAACAAGATATAGTCCATAAACGTTTGTTAACAAGAAGCTCCTGTATTATAATTTTAAAATAGGATACATATGTAAAGCTAACATGGAAAGAAAAATAAAACAGATAGTAGAGCCGTACACTAGCTGGTATGATCATACGCGCTTTACAGACTGTAGGGTTGAAGTCCCACTACATAACTACTATAAGCCCAATAGTTTGAGTTCCAGCCAAACCACGGAACAAATTAGTGACAAGTGTGTTCACTAAGAGGCAAAAATATATATATACAATAACTCAAAATGGTAATAGTAACAAAATAATGTCGATAATATACCAACCGTGATATTATTAATAATGGTATTATTAGTAGTGCTAATATCAAGGGCACAAGGAAAATTAATAATAAAATTATTAGTGATAATATTAATACCGAAGATATTGATAGCACTAATATTTATTATAAAAAAAACTAATAGCGAGAATATTAATAACGTTAATGTTGATAGTGCTACTAATTAAAAGTAAAATTAATAGTGATAATAAAACAAATTGAAAATGATATCCTTATTCGGTACTTAGCTACGGGACCGGGTTCCAGCCACTTCAGTCCAATGTTCAGGGTGTAGCTACAATCTATCACCCAATTGATAAATATTCCACGATCACAGCCGGTAAATCGGGAACACCAAAATTGAAACTGCGCCGAATATCAAACTTATATTAAGCACACTGCGTGTGAACAACACACTATCGTTTTGATAGCAAGGACACAGTTCGCCGTAAAAATGAAAAACGAAATGGAGCAATAGGAATGAAGTTAATATATCTAAATCTAATATATATCACACAAAACGAGACCTAATTATATCAACCTTTATAAAATAAAGTGATTAATATATGTGAATTCCAGACCATAACACGTTGTATAATCCGCGTACCTGACAATTTTTCTATTTGACCAATTTTGTGTAACTACAGTTCATCAAATTTCTAGAGGCTTTCGACGGCTAGACAGAGAAAGCACTACTGACAGGCATCCCGACGGATTTACGCAATGAAAGTACACTCTGCGCATCAAGTATTTCACTATTTCATTCAGACGTAAATGTCAGATGTAAATTCCGCTAAAACATTTCTTTTATTTTCGTTTGTGTTTTTTGCTCATTACAGTTTAATAGAACCTAAGTATGGAGTTTAATAGCAAATTAAGAGGCCGCGTGATTAACAGTCAATCTCGCGAAATAATAGCCAATGTTATAGAGTTTATGAGAAGAGAAGGAAACTTTAATTCACCTTCAATACCATTTAAAAATGTAAATGATCGTGTTGCTGCAGCCACAGGAGTATCTAAAAACACTGTCGTCCGCATTTCTGGAGAGAAAAAAGAATCGATAACCGTGAGATATCGGAATTTTCATCACCAAGAAAAACCATTAAAAAACCAAAAACAGTTAATGATATAGATGAAGCTGCACAAGAATCAAATTTTATTTTTTTATTATTAGATAGCTATTTTTGTTTCTGAGTTGTGTTCATTTACAGGCTCAATTTTTTTCCGTTTCTCCTTTTTGATTTTATATGGGGTTTCAAGTTGTTTTTGACTTATTTCGACGTAAATCACAACAACACACTTTTTTAATAAAGCAAACAAGTGTTAAGAGGTATATGTACGTGTAAACTACAATTACAAAAAATTGATATGAAACCCATGAAACCACCAACAAAAATGTAAAGCTAGCTTCCGTACTAGAACATGGTGTCATTCGTCGAGATAATTTATCGTTTTGTTTAATAGATCAAGAAATGTAAATATTCCCCTGTTATTTTTTATAAAATTATAAGAGAAATAAATTTTTGTCTAAATAGTATAGTTTATTATTTTGTAGAAAAACAAAATTTCGAAAATTTTAGTAATGTTTCAGAAACAACCGTTATTAATAATAGGTACCATTTTCCTTAATAAGGTAAAAATAAAATATAAACTATTTCCACGATTTACAAAGGCCTACAAAAAAATTATAGGTATTTTCCGCTATCCTATAAAATTTATATTTTCTGACTCAATTTCAAAAGGTTGAAGGAATTCCAAAACACCTTTTATGGCATAATAATTATTTTCAATTCTACATACTATCTTTAGCTGCTTTTAAAAACGTTCTAAGAAAGTCCAATCAGACCAATTTAATCCCTAAACTATTCCACACTTTTAAAATTTAATTACCTAAAAATATTAAAAACTATTTAAAATAACTTGCTTAGCAGACTGTTCAATAGCTATCTTAGTCACACGTAGCGCGTTCTCTGTCTGGGCGTCGAACACCTCTAGAAATTTGATGAACTGTACTACCGGTTTACGAGATAATAATATATTACCATTAAAAAGTGGCCACCCTGTACGTTGCTATGTTGTTACATTTTCTATTGAGATAGAACGTATTAAATTGAAAGTATGTATGTACAATATTCGGTGTCATTGCTTCTATTGTCTTGCATAAAATTATGTCCGACCATTGTTATTATTTCACATTCGTACTCGACTTCCTCAAGAAGTTATATAATAAGCCATAAAAATTTAATAACAGTCTCATGCCCGTTAAGTTCCCACTATCAACGCGGATAAAGTTGATAACAGCTATAGCTAGTTATTTTTAATTTCAATTTATTTTTCTACAAAATTAATATAATGGACGAAAAACATATATGTAGAACATATCAAAAAAAATTTGCTGATTGCTTCGTTAGTTATAAACCTAAAAGAAATGATCTAAGTTGATAAAACATTCTGTACCTCGGTTATAAAGCCTGCAAGATCCATGAAATATCGCCCTTTATTCACCGTAATCTACTGAAGTAATGGTTTTTAAAATATTAGTGATTTTAATTTATACAAATCAATGTGATATAAGTCTGGGCTTAGAGAAGGTCATATCATCGAATCGATTACAGCTTTATTTAGGTTGATCATTATCGTACATTAAAATAAAGTACAACAAAAGTCAAGTATGTATCTATGAGCATTGAGAACTTTTTCGTAAAGAAAAATGTATCCACGAAGAGCCTGAAAGCTGTATGTCCTGAATTTAATATTGATTAAAGAAAGATACGATTTTTAATTGAGGATTCATTTATACATCAAACGCAATAGAAATCTTTTAAATAGGACAAAACACAAACTTGGCCGAAAATTTAAGATTTTTATTTGTAAGTACCTAAGCTTCTACTTTTTCTCTTGACATTGAAAGAATCAAAATAAATATCAATAAATAAATTCGTTAAAAAACTCTTCAAAGTTGCCTAATTTATTTGAAAGGACGAAGCACGGATTACATGGAGTTGTGGTGTGCCGTAAATCTTCACCATATTTCGAGTGTTACTTGAGTGAAAATTATAAAATATTAGGAGGACCCTGATAGTGATAATAAATATACATCCGCTCAAAGAACCTAAGTCCGTCACACTACCTAAAAAATGTTTTTGAAAATCAATCTCTATAAGAGGACGAAGCCTATTGATTTTCACAAAATCTACATGAAAATAGGGGGAGGGAAATTAAAATAAAATCATTAATTTAAAAGGAAAAACGATATCAATCTGAAATTTCCTGAAAAAATCAAGCTCTATAAGGGGACGAAGTCTATGAATAAAAATAGGAGAATTAAGGGGGTTGAAATAAAATAAAAAATCATAAATAAAAAACGAAAAATTGTAGCAACCAGGAATTCTCAAAGATTACCAAATAAAAAAGTACATAATATTGGTTATTTTAGAGTATTAAACCTATCAAACGAGAACATACCAAATTGTTAATCTTCATACCATCCCCATAATTTTACATAATTTTCACTCAAGCGGAAATATCTTTAAAAAATCAAAATATGGTAAATCATAACTCCATGTAATTACGGACCTCGTCCTTTGGCAATTTGTCAAAACATGTTTAACTACTTATCCAGATTTATTTTCACCATATTTTTACGTAACTTAGGATAATTATCGTTAAATTGACGGTAGTCACTATATGTTTCAAAAAGTTTTGATCTTACTTTTGATATAAGTAAAAATTATTAACATTCTTTGTACATTGAATTGGGATTATCATAAGAACTACAGAAATACTGCCCACGAATTTGTAATGGCTAAAAATGGGCATTACATCATTTTTTAATTCGTATAAACGGTGCCAAGTTTTTATTTCGAAATAAGTCAGATAGAGAGAATTCTGTACGTTTTTTTTTTCTTAAAGCTAAAGTATCAAATATTTAAAGTGTCCATATGCTTTATGAAATATAAACAATTTTTTCAGGATGTCATTTCTAAAAAAAGTTAAATCTTTATATTTAGGGTGTAAATACAATGTACTAATCTGACATATTAGAAATTAACAGATAGTAATGGTAATTCTGAGTATGAGTGTTCTTATAATTTCTTATATCTTTTTAAACCAAGACCCACTAAAGAAAAAATTTGAGCCAAAGCCAATCATATAGTCTGTAAGCAGTTCAGTTTCTTTTTAAATGGGCTGTCAAAATTGGACACATTTCAAAAAAATATAAATTTTTCGGGGTTATGTGCTGTGACATGTCATTTTTTAAAACATAAGTTTCTGAATATAGAAGGCGTCTCCAGAAGGTTGGGACATAGCTTAACTAGGGACTTCTAGGACAAAATATATATAGTGATGCTGCGAGACGAGAGATTCACGTTTCGTCTTGACGACAGATTCGAGATGAGACGAGAATTTCTCGTTTCTCTCGAGTTCTTTCGAGTAATTTACTTTTTGCTTATTTGAAATTTTCAATTGCTTATTGCATCTTAAAATTTAAACATATTAGATTTCCAGATAGTCAGTGTTAACTATAACACACGTATTCTCTATACATATATTAAATGGTAATAAATAATACGTGTGTGGGATTTTATAATTAGTGATTTATAAGAAAAAAATATTTGGCAAGTCATTTAAATTTAATTTTAAATGGAAACTGTAAGAAGTTTTTATCGACATAAAATTTAAATTTCAAACGAAAAAGGTTATATTCATCGTGATTTTAATTTACTCTAGGTATTTAGTAAATATTTCAATCAACGATAAGTGTGTATTACAATTTTTTGAATTTTTATCAAATTTGATTCATTATGGATTTCGAAGTGATGAAGAACTTTTCAACCACACTTTTTTTGTGAAATGTAGGATAATAGTAATTTGTGCAACAAGAGTGGATATGAGGGGTGGGTGGCTCAGTGGTAGAGTCTCTGCCTGCGGATCCCAGGTTCGAATTCCACCGTTGGTCGGGAGTTTTTTATTTAATTTAATTATTTAAAATTAATTCTGATGCCTTAGTAGGATTCCCCACTCGACCATTCATTGTATGGTTCTAATTAACAGTGCTGTTCCTAAGGTGGCGCTGGGAAACAGTAACAAAGACTACACAGAACACGAGGTGAAATAGCTGAAGCCGAGGACACAAAAAAAGAGTTAGGCACGACGACGTAGTGCGATATGGACAATCCACTCGAGTTGTACAGTATATTTTTTCTACGACCCACTAACGGAAATCTACAAATTAAAAAAAATATTTTAAGTTATTAAGACAAAATAATTTATGAATTTTACTGATTTTTAAAATAAAAATAAGAAGAAAAATATAAAAATTACTCGCTAGCGGAGAATCGATCCCCAGCATTTGCCGTGGAAGTTAAGCACTCTGTCGAAGCTTCTACGTCCACTTTTACGGTTTTGGTTTTAATACTCGTAATTAAAATAGTTCCATATAGTTTGATTAAAATTTAATTTTTTTTTTAAATATGGTTCAAATAAAAATTTAAATGTTATTAATTTCGATTATTTATCGATTTTACCCAAAAATAAGTCAGTTTAATGTATATTTAATCTTAATAATTAAAAAATATACTGACAATTAGTTTGACAGGATTGTCACTTATTTAAAATATTAAAAATAATAGTAGTTGGGGTCCAAAATATGAACTGTGATTGGTGGTGTAACCTACCGCACCCAGGTACCTTAATAATTTATTAATTCCATTTATTAAATACAATGTTCCATTCTTTTAAATTCAAAATGCTTCATTTAACGAAAAAAATCTCCCAGATAATTAAATCTTATTTACGACACCTAATAAATAATATCTATAACCACGTCCGTAAAAGATGCACGTGGCTGAGTTCCTCGAGAAAGAAAACACCATAAAGTGTATTTCTGTTTACGAAGTAATTATCATTAAAACACTTAAGTCGCTTATTTTCCTAGTTTCGATGTTCAGACCGATATCGACAATATTTCGATACACAAAACTTTCAAGGCAAGTAATAAATAACCCACCCCCTTTTGCACCTACATTCGTTTTTTCTATGAGAAACAAAACGATAGAGACGTCACAGAAACGATTAAACTGTGTATAAAAATTCTGACGAAAATGAGCTCGGATTCATTCAATTTTTATCATTTGATGTGCAAGCATACATTTTATTATCTGTACCCAGTTATATAATCTGTACCTTTCCTAAACGCTCCTCCTAAACGACGTCTATCCTACAGTACCTCCTATCCCCGACGGTGTCAACGTCTCGACGCCCAACTTCCTGCCATCCTACTCCCTACGTCTCGAACGCTGTCACATTCCTCACCATCTAAGTATTTCCTACCGTACACTCATTTTGACGCTCAACGTCCCACGCCTTATTTCCGACGCTTTGCCGTCCATAATTATTTCCTTCATAATATCACGTCCCGCACCACCTACTTAATTCTACCGTATATCTGTCCCAATACAGTACCGTATTAAATACCTTCCCTTCCATCACGACGCTAGACGTCTCGACGATGGACGCCTCGACGCCCAACCCTGCGACGTGCCTACATCGACGCCACGCTAGATGAAATTAGTACATAATTTAATGTCTGTATTTTCAATGGTGAGTCAAAAGATTTATTTAACCTTCTTTGAGATACCACCCCGGTTTCGTTTAAGGGCGGCCTGACATTTGCTGTAAAATATTATCAATTTAACCAATAAACCACATGGCCTTCAGGTCATACACCCCGAAAGATAGGATAACATCTGTTTTGGATGGGTGAAATTTGGAGTATTTTAATAGAAATAATAAAAATCAATATTAAGAAATATACAGGGTTATATTAAGTTATTTCAATAGAAATTATAATAATCAATATTAAAATACATACAGGGTTGTATTAAGTCATATCAATAGAAATTATAAAGATCAATATTTTGGAAATATACAGGGTTGTGCTATCTTGGATAAATTGTACAAACCAAGATGGTAAAACTTAATAGTAAGTTAACCAACTGGCGAATACGCTGTTCGTTAGCTCAAGGGGGGACACCTATACGCTAAGCAACCCGTTCTACAAGGTTTGAAACAAAGTATATGTGAAATCAACATAGTACGGTAATCAACTGGCGAATTGGCGCTGTTTGTTACTTCCGTTGGTCATCACCTCTATACTCATCGTAATATTTACCTAAGAGGGTGCAACCTGTATATATCTACAATAGAATCAAATCAACATCAACTCAATAGTTAATCAACTGGCGAATTGGCGCTGTTCGTTAACTTCGTGGGTCATCAACCTAAATCAGAATATAAACAACAACACTATAGTTAATCAACTGGCGAATTGACGCTGTTTGTTAACTCTGTTGGTCATCAACCTAAATAGGATATATATTGATAGCAAATGAATATGGTCTGCGTTTGAAAGGGACTCAAGTGAGATCTCAGTAAATAGTAACAATTGTAAAATACTTTGCTAATTATTGCATCACATTTAAAGTATGAAAAATAAAAAAGAGTTTAAATATAAATTTGTATGTTTTATTTATCAATTTGCACCAAACTTTGCATCGAATTCAGGTTTACCTTAATTAACATTATCACAACGTGGGTTTATAAATTATCAATTAATTAACTAGACGATCACTTTTACTACTAGAGGAAAAAAGGCCAATTAAAGTAAGTATAGAATATAAAGTAAAGCTTGTGAGGTAAATAAATAAATAACATTCAAAGTAAAAACACAAGAACAAATCAAAAGAAGAGGGGGCCTGGGGGCGGGCTGTCACAGTGGATTTAATTTTTTTGCAGTGTTCTTACTACCTAGAATGGATATGAAATATATTCGTTCAATGCAATGACATATTTTTTCGTTTTGTAGTCTGTGCGTAGATAAGCTAATGCCTATGTGGGTGTAGAATAAATTTTTTCATTTGTATAAAACTTTATGTCAGATTTTATGTTATACAAGTATAACTTGTTAGGTAACCACAGAAATTTTTTATATCGCAAATTATTCCAAACAACAGACATATAAAAATGTATGACTAAATCAAATAGCGCAATAGTTCTCTGAACCGTAGATGTTTTAAACTAATTAGAGTTGATAGATTTAGCTGGCAGGCGCTGTTACAAAGTATCAGTACAACAGAGCTCTCTTTGTAAAACCAAAACTATCTAGCGGACAGCAATCCTGGTAATTTAGGTTACTGTTGAAAAGACAGTTATTTTTAATTTTCGAACAACTGTCAAAGAAAAAGTAAAACAAACGATCGAATTATATAATATTATGGCATCAACAAAATTTAACACAGCTGACTTCTAAAACAAAGTATATAAGTTTTTAGTTAACGCCTAATTTGGACAGACAGACAGACAGACAGACAGACAGACAGACAGGCAGACAGACAGACAGACAGACAGACAGACAGACAGACAGACAGACAGACAGACAGACAGACAGACAGACAGACAGACAGACAGACAGACAGACAGACAGACAGACAGACAGACAGACAGACAGACAGACAGACAGACAGACAGACAGACAGACAGACAGACAGACAGACAGACAGACAGACAGACAGACAGACAGACAGACAGACAGACAGACAGACAGACAGACAGACAGACAGACAGACAGACAGACAGACAGACAGACAGACAGACAGACAGACAGACAGACAGACAGACAGACAGACAGACAGACAGACAGACAGACAGACAGACAGACAGACAGACAGACAGACAGACCCAGGTGATTCCATGAGTGTTTCTTATTGCCAATTTAGGTACCTAGTAATGAAACAAATTACTTGAAACATTCTGTTCGAGAATGGATTTATTTTCTTTATTAATTTCTTAATTTAAATTATTCGCGTTATCTATTTTGACACTTTGCTCCACCTAAACGGTTTATGCTTTGGACCGTTTTCGAAGAACCAAGAGATCTCGATGTACCCCCAACGAAGTAATCTGGATCTAATTTAGATCGGTCCTTATTAATGGTTCACCCTTTTTCCAAATTTAAATTTGATATATGTTTTTATCATGAGAGAAACGAGACGAGAGAAAGACTCTCTCAAGAGAGAGAAGCGCCTTCTCGTTGAGAGGAAAGACAAGTTTTTTCTCGCCCTACGAGACGAGACGAGATAGGCATCTTTCTCGACTCGCAGCATCACTACAAAAATAAGATGATTTAAACCAACTTACCATATTAGGAAAGATTTGGTGCATCACAGAACAGTTGAACAACAGAATGTACGTCAGAGTCAACTATACAAATTTAATTTAAAAGGTGCACATTTTATAATCGCAAGTGACAAAAATAAGATTCCACACGGTATACCACAATAGTTTTCAAATAATAGTTTATATTGTTACCCATAGCATCATTAACGTTAATGAACGTTCTTGAAAGTGAACGCTAATCCATTAATTTACAACAACTTACTAACATAATGTGTATAATTAAAAAAAAAAAAACATTTAATTTCACTAATAAAGTAACGATGCCATCATATTATAAATTGCTACCTACTCGATATTTAGCAATTGCGTTGTTAATACATTTTGCATGGCCTACTCCAAAATGCAAATAAAAAACATGAAATCATAGTCGTATTTGTGCGGATTAGTTGGGAGAAAATTAGTAATGACCGTCATTCAAACACGTGTAGCCAATGTGATAATACCGAGTTGCATTCAGATTTTACGGCACTTTAATTCGCTCAAATTGACTTTGAATTGGCGTTAAAATTGACATTAAGTGTATTACGTTTTTTTCGCGATTTCTATGTTGCCACAATTAGATAAATCATGTTTGCAAACAAGGATCGTTGGATACATTTCAAATTAGATAGGACTATAGTTTAATAATTTTTTTTTACTACTACAGTATGGCTTGGTTATTTTTTTATTATGCCAAAACTGATAATGATTTGATTAACAGTATCTATTTCTCGGCGACGTTATCAATCTGCAAGATTTTGACAATCTGAGATGCAGATTTTCCTGGAGGATGCACATAGTGAGGACTAAGTGCTGTGGGGAAACCTGCTCTCCCACACTTTACATATACAGAACTGTTTCTATTCTTAGGTCCTGGCGAATAGGTCCGTGAAGTTGGCCCCCCCAATGATATTTTTCAAAAAAAAACTATTGCACCATAATGCACTAGTGATGCACCAATATGCACCACTAATTATTTTTTTTGCACCACCTTTCTTGAGTAATTACAGCCATCTCTTTGTGGGGGGGACCAAATGAACGCTCCCCCCCCCCAGTGAAAATTTTGAGATTTACTGTAATGCACCAGTTAGTACTTGTCATGCACTCATATGCACCACCAATTAAACTTTTTGCACCCCCTCCCTTTAGTAGTTATAGCTGTTTCTTTACCGTGAAGTTGCCCCCCCCCAATGATTTTTTCACAAAAAAAAATATTGCACCGGTATGCACTCTTGATGCACTCATATGCACCACAAATTAAATGTTTTGCACCCCCTCCCTTTAGTAGTTATAGCTGTTTCTTTACCGTGAAGTTGGCCTCCCCCAATGATTTTTTCACAAAAAAAAATATGCACCGGTATGCACTCCTGATGCACTCATATGCACCACCAATTAAACTTTTTGCACCCCCTCCCTTTAATAGTTATAGCTGTTTCTTTACCGTGAATTTGCCCCCCCCCCCAATGCTTCTTTCACAAAAAACAATATTGCGCCGGTATGCACTCCTGATGCACTCATATGCACCACCAATTAAACTTTTTTCACTCCCTCCCTTTAGTAGTTACAGCAATTTATTTACCGTGAGGACTTGTTGCACTTGTTGCATAAATAACTATTTTATCGAGAAATTTCATTAAATTATTATTTTATTAATTTGCAATATTGCTTTGAATTTTCAATTTTTTTAAATTGTTACTTGAATAAAACTAATATGGGGGTTATGATGGACAAGCAATGTTATTTTTAACAGACACATTATTTGTGAACAGGTTGTAATTTCTGATTGTTTATAAAATAACAGACCTGTTAAAAATAACACAGATTGCCAATCATAACCCCCTATATCGATATATCTTACTTGGGGTTGTCACCTGTCCTTTTTTGAAGCAAAATGTCCTTGCGACTTTTTAAAGCTTAAAATGTCCTTTTTACGGCAAGTGTCCTCTTTTACGACAAAAGTCTTTTTTGACTGACAGCACATATTTTTGGAAGGGGCATGCATGGTTTGTACAAGACGATAATATTTTGGTTGTCGACTCCCCGTTTTTTTTTTAGAAGTTTAGAAGGATGAGGACTTTTTGCTTTTTGTATACGAGAGCCCCTGTCAGCATCGTAGTCCTTTTTCACTTTTCAAAAAGGTGGCAACCCTAGTGTTACTTAAGTGGCACCATGAAAACTTTTTATTTGTTTTATGAAAAAAGTTATTCGTCATAAGAAGTTCTACATGGTCTAAAAACTTAAATGAAATCACCAGGTATCAACTTTTTTCAGTCGTATACGAGGTTTGTCGAAAATTATGAATTTTACGCAGGAGTAAAGTTGTACCTTTATTTTTAATAATATCGAAAATTGTTATTAAGAAAATTTGATGTATAAGGTAAATACATTAGAAGTGCACCACTAATAAACATTTTTGCATCCCATCCCTTCGGTAGTTACAGCAATTTCTTTACCGTGATGTTAGCCCAACCAATGATATTTAAGCAAAACCAATATTGCACCGATATGTATACATTATTTACTCACGTTTAGCCCTAAATAAATTTTGGCCAATTCGCACGTGGATGCACATTTTAATACTCGTAATATTTCGTAGTACATCTCTGAATTTTAAACCAAATAGAAAGGAATTACTTTTTAAGCTTACTACAACATACTTGGTTTTTTAGTTACTCTGTTGACAACACAGATAATGTGGTAACGTTAAATGTGTAACTTTATATATGTAAAATTTAATTTAAATTAGGGATTTCTAAACCAAATTAGAATCATAAGAGATTTTAGGATCTTTTAATTTTGTTATTTATTTAAAATGATGTCTTCTCCAACAAAAGAAGAAAGGTTCTATTTTGTGTTACATTTGTGTTGAAATATATTTCCATATTTATCGTTATTTCAGTATCCTGTATTTCAAATTTAATTTCTTTCATAGTAAATACAAAAATGTTTAAACAAACCCTAATCACAGAAAAACTTATCTCTTCAAATTTCTTTTCACTTTGCGCATGCTCGATATGTTTAAATGTGTACCTTACCACATAACCGACGTGGTTAGAAGTAGTAGTTGTATGCTTTGATAACATGACGCCATGGAAGAAACCAAATTGTATAAATAAATAATCTGGTCACTATAGGATCTAGTAAGTTATGATGGTGAGCTTATAAGTTTACTATTACGATAATCATAGGTGAAGGTACGTTTAATTTAAAAAATAAAGGACGAAAACGAGACAAAATTCAGCCCAACCCAGATGATAATACAAAAATTATATTAATATAAGTAGACCTTTAAAAAATTAAAGTAATTTGTAAATCACCTGTATGCACTTAAAAACAGTCCAACAACTTTTAATTGCACAGATTTCACTCAAAATATAGATTATCAAGAAACCGCGGTATCTAACTAAAATACTTGTTTTATAAAAAAACTTCTAGGGAGAAGACGAAAAAAGTTTTAATAATGGTGCATATTAGAGTATTAAGAGTGCATACCGATGCAATATTTTTTTGGGAAAATATTGCGTGGGGCTAACTTCACGGTAAAGAAATATCTATAACTACTAAAGGGAGGGAATGCAAAAAGTTTATTTAGTGGTGCATATAAGTGCATCAGGAGTGCATACCGATGCAATATTTTTTTTTCTGAAAAAATCATTGGGGGGCGGGCAAATTCACGGTAAAGAAACAGCTATAACTACCGAAGGGAGGGGGTGCAAAAAGTTTAATTGGTGGTGCATATGAGTGCATCAGGAGTGCATAACGGTGCAATATTTTTTTTTTGTGAAAAAATCATTGGGGGGGCCAAATTCACGATAAAGAAACAACTATAACTACCAAAGAGAGGGGATGAAAAAAGTTTTAATGATGATGCATATTAGTGTAATAGGAGTGCATACAGATGCAATATTTTTTTGGGAAAATATTGCGTGGGGCTAACTTCACAGCAGAGAAATAGCTATAACTACTAAAGGGAGGAGGTGCAAAAAAATTAATTATTGGTGCATATGAGTGCATCAGGAGTGCATAACGGTGTAATATTTTTTTGTGTGAAAAACTCATTGGGGGGGGGGGCAACTTCACGGTAAAGAAACAGCTATAACTACCGAAGGGAGGGGGTGCAAAAACTAAAATTGGTGGTGCATATGAGTGCATCAGGAGTGCATACCGGTGCAATATTTTTTTTCATGAAAAAATCATTGGGGGGGGGGCCAACTTCACGGTAATGAAACAGCTATAACTACTAAAGGGAGGGGGCGCAAAAAGTTTAATTGGTGGTGCATATGAGTGCATGACAAGTACTAACTGGTGCATTACAGTAAAACTTAAAATTTTCAATGGAGGGGGCTAGCGTTCATTTGGCCCCCCCACAAAGAGATGGCTGTAGTTTCTCAAGGAAAGTGGTGCAAAAAAAATAATTTGTGGTGCATATTGGTGCATCACTAGTGCATTATGGTGCAATAGTTTGTTTTTGAAAAATATCATTGGGGGGGGGGGGGCAACTTCACGCACCTCTGGCGAATGATATCCTAAAGTTGAATTTGTATATGTAAACAGATTTTATTATTGGCTTGTAAAAAATCAGTTATTTATTATGTGGTCAATAGATATTTTTTTCTAATCAGCAAATAAGTGTTTTTGTACTTTCTATCAACAAGGGCTATGACTTAATTATCCAGCTATGC
Organism: Psylliodes chrysocephalus; assembly: GCA_927349885.1. Lineage (NCBI taxonomy): Eukaryota > Metazoa > Arthropoda > Insecta > Coleoptera > Chrysomelidae > Psylliodes > Psylliodes chrysocephalus. The sequence goes on from OV651815.1 coordinate 9,917,289, forward strand.
CATCTATGGTAGGAGTCAAATACTTTAAAAAAACTTAATTTCATTCAATTTTGTAGTCCTGATGTTAATATGGTCAATAGGTCTTTGGAACTTTCTGGTTGATTCTTCATGAAGTTTTCTAAAAGTAAGTATTGCAGTATCGTCGACAAACGTGTGATTGTGTCATCTAGTAATAAACAAAAACTTTTTTATAAAGTACATGCTTAGTGTAAAGTTCTCTGCATAGAAAAAAAAATAAACTAAATTTTTGTACTAAGATTATTCTCATAAAGATAAAAATAAGTATAATTTTATTTAAACCTACCTGTTTTTAGCCCAATTTTCACCTCTAAATTAAAATTATAAATATTGTCGGTACAGTTCCGGGATATAGGACTTTTCTTTAAGAAATTTTTTGCTCTTTAAGGATCTTTTTTCAAATTTTGATTATCTCAAAAAAATTTTGAAATATTTTCAAAAACCAAACCATTCTTTTTTTACGTAATTTTTTTTTTTTTTGGTGTCATCGGCATCAACTGCTAAGGTTATTAGCCTCGTGTTCTGTGTAGGCTTTGTTACTGTTTCCCAGCGCCATTTTAGGAACAGCACTGTTAATTAGAACCCAACAGTGAATGGCCGAGTGGGGAATCCTACCAAGGCATCAATTTTAAATAATTTAAATTAAATAAAAAACCCCGGCCAACGGTGGGTTTCAAACCTGGGACCCTTGGATACACAGGCAGAGACTCTACCACTGAGCCACCCACCCCATTTTTACGTTATTGTTTACAACTTTTATAATTTTTGTCGGCTCCTATTGTCCACTTGATGGTTTGTTTTAGATGCCATTTCAAATCGAATGAGACCAAAATCATAATTTTTGGTGGTCCAGCCTAGGTTTATGACGAAATGGCACTTGTGAACCAGAATATAAGCTTTCCATTACTCTCCTCATAAAACGAATGAATTTAGTCTTGACGTCTTAAAACTCTTCCTTAGTTTAAAAGCGCTGTCCTCTTAACAATGTCTTCAGTTCAGGGAGAAGATTGAATTCACTCGACTCTAGGTCGGGACTGTACGGTGGGTGGTTTAATATGACCCACTGAAATTGCCTTTGAATTGGATCAGCACTGTGAGGATGGACGTTGTCATGTATCAAAACAGTTCCAAAAGTCAATATGTATTATCTCAAAAAGTTTTTGAAATATTTTCAAAAAACCAAATCATTCTTTTTTTACCTTATTGTTTATAACTTTTGTAATTTTTGTCGGCCCCTATTGTTCACTTGATGGTTTATTTTAGATGCCATTTCAAATCGAATGAGACCAAAACCATAATTTTCGGTGGTCCAGCCTAGGTTTATGACGAAATGGCACTTGTGAACCAAACTATTATCCACAGATACGACAAATGTCCCAATCTTTACTGTGATTATGTCGAAAAGTAACCTTAAGTGTAAATAACTTTTAGTAATAAAATGACTTTTTTATACACACTTGTCTATTATTTATCCTATCGGAAGTTGCAAAAAAACGGCCCTCGTAGGACGAGAATAAAAAAATTAAGATTTTCTCGTATTTCTCGTTATATATTTTTTTAATCATACTTAATAAAGTTTATAAATTATATATATTTCAAAATGGTTTGAGATAAAAATAGATAATTTTTTTATTAATAACAGCAAACATAGTCTACCAACTTTTTGATTCACCCTGTACAAAATATGGTACCTAATTGTGATTATTTATATCGAGGCTATTCCAACATAATATTAATTTCCAATGCTAGACTAAAAATAAAAATCCTATTTTCAGTAATTTGTGACTCGCCCTGTAAGTAATAATAATTTACGTTATAGGTTTTGCTGGAAATATTTTTTGATATTAGCAAATCACTAGCTGTTGCCTGCGGCTTAGCACGCGTGGTGACGTGTTTATAATATCAAAAAATACATGATTAATAATTTTTATAGTTTTTATTATTTTTTATATATTTTTTGTTTATTTTTTGTTTATTTTTTGTTTATTTTTTGTTTATTTTTTGTTTATTTTTTGTTTATTTTTTATTTATTTTTGTTTATTTTTATTTATTTTTATTTATTTATTTTTATTTATTTTTATTTATTTTTATTTATTTTTATTTATTTTTATTTATTTTTATTTATTTTTATTTATTTATTTTTATTTATTTTTATTTATTTTTATTTATTTTTATTTATTTTTATTTATTTTTATTTATTTTTATTTATTTTTATTTATTTTATTTTGTTTATTTTTGTTTATTTTTGTTTATTTTTATTTATTTATTATTTATCCATCCATCCAAACTTTCGCATTTATATATTATTAGGATTATTATTAAAAAGTATCTGTACTCTAAGAACTTTGTTTGCTAAGAACGCTTTTTTTTTTTTAAATAGACAATTTGTAACGCCAACGCCAAAAATTAGTTAAAAGATTGAGTTGTGCCCATGGAGACTTTTCAGGAAGTTGACATCTATAAAATAGTAAAAATTCGGAAAATTTCACGGAAGCCCATTCTGCCTGGATCTTTGTAGAAAATGTGCAGTAATATGCAGCAAATTGTACTACAATGTAAACAACTTACATTAACGATAGTAGCTTAATTAACACACATACACAACCAACACCTAGAATTTATAGCTGTTCGTGGTTAATAATCTATTCATAACGCAATTTTGGGAAAACAACAATCCGCTATTCATCGCTGGAGGGATATGAAACGGCTATTTAAAGGGTGCACGCCTCGTTAGTGCCAAATTATTTTGAACTAATGTATTCTAAATGTGAAACGATGGAAACTCCAACACATAAAGGTCACAAGAAGGCTATGCATGAAATATCGGGGAAGATTTACTATTTGGAAATGGTTTTATTTGAGGCTTTTAAAATACTCTTTCACTTTCGTTTATGGGTATTGGAACAAGAGAAATTCGAAAGAACTAAATCTGGATAACGCATCGAATCTTTTGAAAAATTTTCAGCAAATGTTACTTAGTTTAATTGGTTCTATTATTTTGGAGCATCAGTATCCAACGGTTCGATCTAGAACTATTTTCCTTAAGTGTTTTACACATTTTGGCGGGTTTCTTGCTTCCGATAATATTTTTCTCCTTTTTTCCCTATTTTTGTATTTCGATTTCCAATCTGTCATTCTTAGTATTCTTGTAACATTTTCTATATCCTCTGGTCATTTTTTCCTTGGTCTCTCCCTTCTCTATGGTCATAATTGGATCCATTCTTCCATTCTTTTGATATTTCTGTTGGGTTTCTCCTCATGACATGTCCTACCCATTTGAGATGCTGTGCTTTTATGTATCTTGTGATGGTTCCACCTTCGAGTTTATCTTCATTTTCATTATTGATTTTTAGTCTTCTTTCTCCAGTTGTCATCTCTATCACTTCCCACCTCCCTGGCCCCACTACAAGCAATTGTCGGTAGAGTTCTTAGATTATTGAATAACCTAAGAATTTTCTCAATAGAGCCGATCTTTCAAGTAACACTTTAGGCAGCGTGGAGAGGCAACGCTTGCGCAAAATATCCTCCAGCAATTTAATAATAAATGTTGTGATTTAAAGAAGGAATTGTGCAATTTAGAGACATGCGATTTCTTGTATTTTGGGTATAATAAATTAATTTAGGATCCAGTTATGGATTGATCCACCACTGACGATTTTTTTCCCGCCATCAAACTCATGGCTGGTGAACTATAATGGAACATGTCTGCATTCGAGAATAAGCTTATGTAGACTGGGAGGGATTTTAAAAATATTGGATAATATTTATTAAACAAGTTTTTATATTTCTAATTACCTCGTAACTATAAAAACAACTTAAGGTTTTTTATTTAGTCCTGAATTTACAGAACCTTTCTAAATATAACTGCAATATACATTTTAATTAATGTATTAATGATAAATTATTAATTTCAAAAAAACAAAAATAGTTTAATACAGGAAAATAGTATCTATAAATAATATTAATATGTTTTATACATTTATTTTATTAATTTTTTATTGAATGAAAGTCAATGACAATCTAAATATGGCAATAAATGAGTTACTCAATAAAATAGATGAATAAATTAAGTAATAAAATTCTCAGCGAATTTATAAGTACATAATTATTTTATATATAACTAGTTAAATAAAAAAATGGAAGTTTGTCAATAAATACTACCTATAATTATGTAATTATTATTTTATAATACGCATAAATACAATGCAGAAGCTGGAAAAAGTAAGGCAACATTGTGTGTCGATTTTAAACGAAGATTGTTCGGTGACTATGTGGTCTAATTCAAATATGACGTGAATTAGGAGGAATCTTCTTTACCATTCTGATGGAATCATCTTTTAGCAGGTTAAATATGACAGTACGCAGCGATCTATCAGTCAGTTCTTAACAGTACCTCAAAGTGAACCTCTCGTGTGATCTTGTAAACAATTGAAAACATTGAGTTAGCAGTACGTGATAAAGTACTTTCATTTAAAGCAACACCAACCGAAATCAAAGCAGGATTTAAGACTATTGGAATCCGATCCTTCGTTTTCAGTGGTTAAAAACTGGGTTGCCGAATTTAAAGGAGATCGCCTGAGCACAAATGATGAACATCGTAGTGGACGTCCTAACACTGTTACTGCCCCGGATATGATTAAAAAAGTCCACCGTATCGTAAATAAAAAGTGCACAGAATTTTTACTGAAGAACTGGAAATATTCCGAGAATTGGATGACACTGGAGCAAAGGCTAAATCTTTTTTTCACGATCATTTGGTACGTTTTCGCCGTTTCATGACCGTCGATGAAAACTGTATTCACCATTAAACTCCCGACACTACAAAACAGTCCAAACAATGAACTCGCAAAGATTCTCCGCCACCAAAGAAGGCAAAAACGGTTTTGTCAGTAGGAAAGGTTATGGCAACTGTGTTTTGGGATTCGCATGAAATTATCTTGATCTACTAGGGGAAAACAACAAATGGCGAGTATTAAGCGAATTTGTTACAAAAACTTAGTGACAAAATCAAAGAAAAACAGCTTCATTTTGTAAAGCAGAAAGTGCTTTTCCATCAGGACAACGCACCTGCTTACAAATCTGCGATTGCAATGGCCAAAATTCATGAATTTTGATTTGAATTAGTGCCTCATTCGTCCTATTCCCCAGATTTGGCGCCCAGCGATTATCAACTTTTTAAACAAAAAAAAATAAGCAATGTAATTTACCCAAATATAGAAATTGTAAAAAAACGATTCATCTAAGCATTTACACTTAAAATTTAAAATTAAAACAACCAAACCAAAAACCCTTTTTCACCTTCCTCTCTCCAGCGATCTTCCTCTTGATTCCACCCGAACTCTTACTTCGCGTCTACCCGGGTTTCTTTCTTCGTCACGTTCAACGTTATTGAACGATAGTGATTGGCTGCTTTTAAAATGGTCAAATTACACAAACCAAAAGGACGCTTTTTATTATTTCCAGACAAGGGGGATATTTTTGATTAAATAAGATTCCTTTCAACGCCATTCTAAATATTTAAAACCTTATTTAGGATTTATTATCTTTGACTTATAAAGTACTCCGATACAAATTTTAGTCGAAATCTTAGATTATACAAACCTTAGATGGAACATAAGACACTGCGCATAATCCCATTTCGAAATTATTCACACCCACCAATCACAGTTGAGAACATCACATGTCAGAGCGTTGTCCATCCAAATTTAATGTGTCAACGAGAATTAATTTGGTATTCTGGTGACTTAAATTTTAGAAATTAACGTTGAAAATGCCAAGATGTGTTGTAAAATGCTTTATTTATAATAAACCTGCGAAATGTGACGGAGATAAAAGAAATTTACATTTATTTCGGTGAAATGTTTAATTTTTAAGAATTCTGTCGACGTCCATATTTGTTGATTTGAAAATAAACAGAATCGGACTTGGTCATTGGTACATGTAATAAGTAACAAATAAAGGTTATTATTATAAACTGTTTACTATTTCTTGTTTCATGGGGAATCTTTAGGAAGTGAAAAGAGAAACATACAATCAAATACAAAAATATCAAAATCATTGCCAATTTATTCGTTTCAAACTTCACAACTGGTTTCAATAGTTTTCTCAAAACTATTTATTTAGTAATTATCTATAACAGTGTTACTCAAAGTGTGCTCCGCGGAGCCCTGGGGCTCCGCACAGCCTTTGTGAGGGCTCCGCGAAGAAAATAATTACAAAAAAAAAACAGTACTATCGCTACAAAATGGAGGGACCTGGCTTGAGGACCTTTTTTTGAGAAGTAATTTTTTTAAGTCACTAAGAGGAAGGAGGATATGATTTTGCTTTAGGACTTTTTTTTATTTTATTTTTTATGGGTGAAATGGATTTACGGATAATTCTAGCAAGGAATCTTGGGAATAAATCCAAAATTAATTAACAACAAATGTTGTTCTTGTGCATTTTCAGCCTCTGTAGCCGATTAAATTATTCGTAGATGCATCAAATGTGGGAATAAGGGCCATGTATGTCATGTTTTTGAAAAAAATATTGAGAAATCTATAGCTTCTGTTTCGCATACCTTATCAAAGTCCGAACAAAAATATTCCCTAATTGAAAGAGAGGTCCTTGCAATAATTTTTGGCTTTAATAAATTTAATGAATATTTATATGGACATTTCTTTATCCTAGTTACCTCTGGTAACTATTTTTAACCCAGCTAAATGTATACCCCAATTTTCAGCCAACAGACTACGTAGATGGGCAGTAATATTGTCAAATTACAATTATAAAATTGAATAATATGTGAAATCGGAGCATAATATAAAGCCGATTTTTTATCATGTATACCTATTGAAAGTTAAAGTAAGAGTCAAAATAAAGAAAAATTTGAAATAAATTTTTTAAATTATGTGTTTTGTGTGTTTAGGGCTCCGTCAAATATTTCGCCAAAAATAGTTTGAGAAACACTGCTTTATAATAATATGGAATCTATCCATTTAATTTACATTCTGGTATTTTCTCTAATTTTGACATATAAAGTAATATATTTTGTAATCGCAGCAAGTATCAAAACGATCTACTTTATGCAACCAGTTGCATAAAGTAGAACATTATGCAACTGATTACGAAAAGTTGATTATGTCACCAGTTACGAAATGAAAATAAATAAAACTGCCTCTATTTTGGTTTTTAAGTTGAAAAATCGAAAAATCGTGAAATCGAGAAATCGAGAAATAGAGAAATCGAGAAATCTAAAAATCGCAAAATAAAAAATCGAAAAATCCAAAAATCCAAAAAACGAAAAATTGAAAAAACCAAATATCGAAAAAAAGGCAATTAATAGTGACATTTTACATTTGAAATTATGACATTACGTTTAACAACAAAAAAGAAAACAAAAAAAGAAAAGCTGTAAATTGCGTTTTATTTTTAAAATAACACCGTTATTGAAAACTGCCCAGAAATGTTGGGGGTAAAATTTTGACGTACTCCTTTAAGGATAATGGGTAAAAATGTTGTTTTTCAAATATCTCGCGGGTAATGTCAAAAATTAGATCTGCAACACTGCACATGTCCCTTATTTTTATTATTACTATTGAAAAAAAAAAATAGGTCGTAGGGCAATCAAATAAAACAATTTTCTAAAATATTTGATTGGAAGTACCTACAGAAGAATGATGGTAAATCATTTTTCAACACAATTTTATAAATAATTAAGTAAAAATTAGAAAAAATCTTGCATGTAAACACGTTACGAAATGCCGTTTTGTGTAACTCGTTCATTTTGCGGGACTTTGCTCCGCTCGTTCCGCAAATATTTACTCGTTACACAAAATAAGGCATTTCGTAACTGGTTACATAAATATCTATTAATTGACTTCCTAATATTTTAATTCATTGAACGGTATTTTCCGTAAATAATTATATCATAAATAATTACCGGCATATAAGTAAAAAAACATTTTTTTCTCTTTGAAGAGTGGGCTTATGTCAAATAAACTTAAAATATAACGAACGAAAAGTTAACCCATTTCTAATAAAATTTAATTATTTATTTTATTTTGGTGTGATCGTAGAAAAAATCTTGTGTGTAATTCGAGCAAAAAGTACTTTGGCTGTTTCGATAACTTTTTGTCTCAACAGCTATTTTGTTGCAATCATTTTATAAACTTTTACTTAGGGTTGATTTCACCGTTTTGTTAAACGAAGTTTAAAATATTAAACGAAGATTAAAATGACATTTTTATATTAACAAAAACTAAGTTTAAATTACTAATTGGAGTTTAAAATGACATTTTTACATTAACAATGTCATTTTAATCTTTGACACAACGGTAGAATCGGCCCTTAGCTAGTTATATATTGATAAAGTGTTATTGCCCTCATCATACATGAATCGTGCTAAAATAAAGTAAAAAAAACGTCTCATAATTTTTCAACTTTTAGTTACCCACCAAAATTAGGTACTACAATACATATATTTAAGTCCGGCCCAGAACATCTCCCTACTCCTTCCACCCAATTTTTCGGTTTTGGCAAAATTCGCGCAACGACAAATGCTTCCTATGTTACCTCTACCCTTTCTAACCTCTTTGGTCGAAATCTAAAGCTCATTTGCGTCTTTAAAAAGACACAAAAAAATGCAGACAATATACAGTATGGCCCAAAATAAACAGTACTGAACTTATAATTATTTTATTTATTTAAGAAATACGTATCATTTAAACCTCCTCCTTAAATGTTCGAAAGACCTCCTCTAATTCATTAATGATATTTCGTTTTTTTGAAGACTACTTCTTTGACGATATGCGTTTGGAAAGGTGAGATCTGGTAGACGTTAACAATTATGCGCTACTACGTGAGTACTGTTTATTTTGGGCTATACTGTAGTTTGGACTACTTGAAGTTTGGATTTATTCCATCTCTATCAAATCAACACTTGCGGATGTGTCTTATATGTGAAAAAGTATTCAGTAACGATGAAGCCTTCAAAAATGGAGGACCACTTATCAAGAGTACATGTTAAACCCTTGTCATTTTTTTAGGCACTTAAAGAAAAATTGGAGAAAAGGCCGTCTATAAGATCGATGTTTGCGTCATCATCTATGCAAGACGTTGATGGTTTACGAGCATCCCCTAATAATATTTACAAATGTGACGGTTGGAACCGTTATTCGTTATCATCTCTACTCAAATGTCATTTGTCGTTTATGCCTTGTGTCAAAAGTTCGTATTTCATTTGATTTGAATCTGTTAACGAATCAAGTTGATTTTAATTTATAAATTTTCTTGGACATCCGATGTACTAATTGTCTTTTAATATTCTTATTAACCGTCTGATTTTGTAAGGTAAGTTAGAATACCGATATATTGTTGAAAATATATATTTTGTACATAGATTTCTTAATTAAAATATCAGATATTGTACATAACCTCAACACATGAATAACACACATGATAACACGTTTTATATAATATTATATATTATTTTGTTTGGAATAAGATATTATGCTTTACTATGTTTAAATATGTTAAATAAGATTTTTCGTTTTTACATTAATTTTAGTTTCTGTGAAATTATTCACTTAATAGTTTTAAATTGTTCATTTATTAGTTAAAAGCATTTTATCTAAATCCTGTTCCAATTTCCTATATCCTTTCTTTTTAGCATTGGCTATATCTAAACGGTTTATGCTTTATGGAGATTTATATTTTATGGAGATTTATGTTTAAGGAGATTTATATCTAGACGGTTTATTTGGATCCATATCAAGACAGTTTATGTGAATTTATATCTAGAAGTTTTATGGTTTTTATACCTAAGAGATTGGTGCAATCTGAAGACCGCGGTTTGGTTCAACTATATCGTTCAAGTCCAGAATTAAGCATAAGGATTCCGAATCCCTTTAAAGAAGTCCTGAAGCATACCATAAATATCACATTCCTTCTATTACTACCTCCTGTACAAAGATAAGTGTGCTTCCAAATAAATCATCTTAAATTTGAATTAAGTAAAACTATGTGAATTAGAATTTGCTGCTGCCTTATCTAAAACTTGGTTTAAATATAATTTGTTAGTGGTTAATGATTTTCTATAATCACTAATCTAAAGTCAAGTATAGTACGTTTTAAATATAGTGGTCCCAACTTCTTTTTCAAGGTAATTCGAGTTATTTAATAACCTGACCCACGCCCAAAATCAATAGAGCTTAAACACACTATAACAAATAGATAAAATATCAAGTATCACGTTACAAGTTTATTGCTCGGAGTGCCTCATCAGCAAAGTTAGCGCTTTGCACCTTCACGATGATGAACCCGAGGTTATAAATACGTTGTCAACGTGGGAATGAATGTTCTTTTTATTTTAATCGTATTACGATAAACATTGTTTTACATAATTATTTTAAATTATTAAAGATCCATTTTTGTACATTTTTTAAATAAATAAAGTTTGGTTTTTTTTGGAAACTTAAAGTGTTGTTAACTTAACTATATCTTTACTAATAGCGAAGTCAAGGAAACCCCAAATAATTGGAGAGCAGCTTACCAGCCATTGCGGAGGTCTTCAACAAAGTATTGCACAAGCCCGCACATGATATTATAAAGAGAATTCCTTTGAACAATAACACCGTTCAGAGACGAATAGACGAGATGGGTCGAGACGTGGAAAATATTTTATGCAATTTCATACAGACCAACAGATTCTCTCTCCAGTTGGACGAATCTACATTACCCGGCAATGAAGCTCTTTAGTTAGGATATGTTCGATATATTAAAGATGAAAATATGTGCCAAGAACTGCTTTTTGCTACATATTTAGAGAGTGATACCGATTGTTCAGGCCGTGAAACGTTTTTTAAGCGACAAAGCTATTCCATGGAAGAACATTGTTTCTGTTACGACTGATATTGCACCATCTATAGTTGGTCGTCATAGTGGTTTTATATCTCACTTAAAACGACATCTGCCTGAGGTACTGGTCATTCACTGTGTGGTTCACAGACAACATTTAGTAGCAAAAAATCTGAGTCCTAGATTGCACCGTCTTTTACAATGTTATAAATGCTGTTAACAAGATTCTAAGAAATTGTTTGAACTCTCGGTTATTTGCTCAGCTCTGTGAGGAAAACGACGAAGTCTCTACTGGGTTATTTCTGCACACTGCAGTTCGCTGGCTAACAAGAGGCTCCTGCTTAGCAAGATTTTCAGCTATTTTTGAATCTGTGTTGGAGTTTTTACAAGAAAAAGATCCGAATTTGAAAGAAAATCTGAACAATTGTAAAACAGATATTTATTAAAGCATCCTATAAAGTGGCAAGCTTACTTAAAGACCACTTTAAAGTATCTTTCAAAACCCCCTCCTCATTACATAAGTTATTTGTTCATAATAAAGATAAATTAGATCCCTTTGACTTATCTGGAATTTATAAATTAACTTGTAAATCTTGCCATTCTTTCTATGTGGGACGCACATTTCGAAATTTCAAGATCCGTTTAAAAGAACATTTGCGTTGTCTTAACCAAAATACAACAGGTTTTTCACATTTTGCCAACCACCTACTGGACTCAAATCATGACTTCGATTCAACTGAAGGTTTCGAAATCCTACATAGTTCCTACCATAGATTTACTCTTAATAGCTTCGAAAGCCTCGAGATATTGAGAAATTTAAAATTAAATCCTGTTGGTTGCTTAAATGCCCAGATAATGTCAGAAACTCCTCCTGTTTTCTCAACACTAATCTAAATTTATCTTTCTAACTTCCTTTTTAACCTCCCCCTTTATTTCTATTCACATATTTTCTTGCAAGGGGTACATTTCAGTAAGTAATTTTTTTCCCATAAGAAACCAACGAGCACGTTTAAAGATTAGGTTAGATTGTGTGATTTCACATCCGTCATTTTCTTCTTTTCTTCTTTTATTCTTCAGTTGCTTCACAACAGTTAACCCAGTCATTTCTTCTTCTTTCTTCTTCCTACAACATCACATACACTTGCTGATTGGTTCATGGCCCAAATCTTATATAATAAATAATAAATATTTCTTCACTCATAGTTTACATCTTATTACCTATACCCTGTCATGGGTTTACCCAAGAATTTTTTTGTTAATACTTGCCACCACCTGTAGAGGCCTTAACTTGACAGGTCTCCTTTCAAAAATTTTAGTTTTTTGAAAAAACAAGGTTGTTTAAAATAAGCCTTATCTTTTAATCTGTTTAATGTATGTGATTTGTTTTGTATAGTCTTGAATATTTTAAATTTTACTATTCCAATTGACTAATATTTGTTTTTCAAATATTTTTAACTTTTTATTACTTGTAAACTTTGTTCATTTTACAATTTATTTCACCCCACATTTGATGAAACTTGTTTTGTAGTATTCCCTAGTGGATGGAGAGTATGGTGAGTTTTCTCTTTTTTACTAATTTATATATCGTTTGTTAACACACCTTACACCACATATTCTCCTTTCCACTAGGCGAGCCTGAAGATGAAGTGATGACACTTCGAAACCGGTCGCATTCAATGTTTTGTTAAATAATTAAACATTGACTTTCCTTGTGAGATATAAAGGACTTTTTCTCCCCCTTCACCTTAAAATAAGATATTTATTACTTGACTGATAACCTTGGTATGTTTAACAAAGTTAATTTGCAGCTGCAGGGTGACGATCTCAACTTGATTAAAACAAAATCAATAATATCGGCCTTTCTGGGTAAACTTATCCTTTATAAACAAAATTTAAGCAGAAAATAATATTTATAATTTCCGTATTTGTCAAAATTACCAGAAATTCTTCAAGACGATGTTAGTTTATCATATGTCACTCACTTGGACGCATTACACATGGATTATTACTAAGAGGTTTAAGGATCTCTTAAATTTACAAATTCCTCAATGGATAATAAATCCGTACAATATTACAGCCATGGAAGAAGCCAATGTGATAATGCAAGAAGAGTTGATTACCATCAGCACAGACAAGGAGCTTAAGCAGAAGTTCAACCAAGGCTATCGGAAGTTCTGGTTGCAGCGCAACATTAATTGTGGAACATTGCTGAAAAATACCTTATCGCTTGTCCATCATCATACCTAGTCGAAAAAGGTTTCAGTGTTTAGCTAGATTGGTAGAAAGTCACCAGGTTCATCAATCACATTAAATTTTGTATTTTTTTATCCTTACTTTGCGGTTTTAATGTTTTTTTTTTCTTCTTAAAATAAAAGTGTTTTTACAATAGTATATTAAAGCATAAGTGGATATAACGGTCTTTAAAACACTTTGAAATCCTAAATATTGGTAATATTTCTACAAAAAAATGGAAATAAGAACTAATAACTGAAAATGGTTGAATTTGTGATGTAACATCAGTATACCTCGTTGTCATGAAAATGAGACAAACAAAAATTTATTTTCAATCTGTCACGTAAGATTAATTGTCGCAACAGTTGTTATTGTTTAAAATGAGTTCAAATATTGAGTATTTAAATAATAAAGCAGAATCGCGCTTAATACCACAAAAATCCGAAGCGGTTTATAAAAAAGAATACGATAAATTCAACACGTGGATGGAAGAGCAAATGGTTACACATATAGATGAACTAGTTGTTCTCGCTTATCTCCAGTTCGTCAAAGTGCATGCCTTCATGAAAGCAATTAGCAAAAATGAGGTAGTGAAGAAGGCATATGTATTCGAGGAAGACGATTTGCGGAAGTTTTTTACAGATGCACCGGACATTACGTATTTATTTTTGAAGGTGTTGAATACATTTTTGGAAAAATTTCTCAGAAATATTTTATTTGACATTACAAGGCACTCCTGTCAGATCAATATTTAAAAAGTTGGCATTTAGACATTACGTTTCTCGGGTTGTTGATGTTGCCATGGTAACTTTAAAACACGCGCGTTTTTTAAAGTTCGTTTTAAAAAAAATTGTATTAACAATAATTATTAATTATTACACTTAATATTTACTGAATTTTTTCAATTTTGATAAGCAACCGCAAAGTTTTTAAATTGGTAAGTATTTTGTATTAATAGGAAAAAACTAAAGATAGGATTTTTAAAGTAATTTGGCTATGGGGGGTCTGAGGTATCAGCTCTTTTTGGAAAATAATTCATTCAGAGATTAATATGGGTTTGAGAGAGGAATATTTTTTATTCGAATATTCGTTAGACTGAAATTTTTTCATTACTCTTCTGTAGACTTCTTCCTGACCCTAAAAATCTGAAAATTTAACTGTTTATGTTACCCTATTGTTAATTGTTACGTATTAATGTGTATTACATTATTAGTAGAATTAAATTAGCTAAATTAAAATACCCCCGATTTTAGTATAATTATTTAATTATCATTTTAGTGTGATTACTTCGTTTTTATATCATTTTTTTTACCTGATACGTGCAGAGCACCTCCTTCTCTATAACGGGCGATGAATTTCTCGGCATCATATTGCCAACTAAGCTCTGCGCGCATTCCTAACAAATACCTTTCACGATATTTATGTTTCCTCGTTTTTTTTCCTTAGAGCAGAAATGTAACTCTATAGGCGTATCAATCGTTGTCGCGATCTCTTTTTATTTTCTCGTTCGCAAATAGATATCGGTTTTCGCACAACGAATCTGGTTACCAAGGCACCTACAACAAAATCAAGAGTTTCTCAAATGAGGAAAACGTGCGTGAAGTATTGGATTGCCAAGGCTAAGCCTTGTGGTGTAATAATTATGCATTCACCAAACGATAAAATATACAGAGAGAGTCTGTAGTTTAGAATAAATTCAATAGTTCAAATACTACACTGGTGGAAAAAATTAAGGGATCAAAAAAATCTCGAATTGTTGCGATTTTTCGAGTGGCGGTATCTTTGGTAAAAATGGTCGTACGTGAATGAAAAAAAAAAGCAATTTGAAGCTTGAAGTGTCTAGTTTATGGATCTTGCCATTAAAAAATGTTTCCATCGAACAATTAGCACAAAATCCCGATGAATATCGTGGTTAGAAAAACGCGATCTTTCAATTTCTTCAAAAATTCACTCACATGAAACAATGAAACGGCTTGATGGATCTGGTTGAAATTTTGTAGAGCTTTCGGGGGAACAATGGCCTGTAAGATACACACTTAACATTATTCAGTTTCCAAATATTCTCAATGTGGCGCGTGATTTTCTAAAAAACCTCAAAAAAACCTGTTTTCCGAAATTCTTCAAAGTCATGCTAGGCATGAAAAAAAAATTTCTCATGAAAGAACATGCCAGAACCTTGTAGAGAATGAATCGAAGTTTCCGAAACCCCCTTCCATTTTCTGAGCGACCATTGGTTCCTGAGATATTGACGAGAGAAAAGGAAATGACGCATTTACGTTCATTTTCTGATAACTCAGCAAGGAAGGGTCATCTCGAGGCCATCAAAAAAGGAATTGAAGCTAACTGAACCACCTATCCAATGCATAAAGTGGTTATGTCGAGAAAATTTTTTTCAAGTCCGTACAGTAAAAATTAAAAAAAAAAAAATTTCAAAAATTTTCTATCCATGATATTCATCAGAATTTTGTGCTAATTATTGGTTGGAATTTTTTTTTATCGCAAGATACATAAACTAGACACTTCAAGCTTCAAATTGCTTTTTTTTTCATTCACGTACGACCATTTTTACCAAAGATACAGCCTCTCGAAAAATCGCAAAAATCGAGATTTTTTTTGATCCTTTAATTTTTTCCACTAGTGTAATATTTTTTTGACCCATCGATTATTATATCCAATCGCGATTTTTTTACATAAAATAATAATGTATACAGGGTGTCCCAATTTAGAGATATGACGTCATCGTTGATTTTGTTAAATATCAACACTGTCATTTTGATGGCTATTTTTATAGGGCTTGTAAAGTTGTACATAAATGCCAAATATCAAATTTTTATTCCTTGCCAATAAACAGGAAAAATCAAATTGGAAAATGTCATGTCTTGAGACTAGGATAACTTATATAGTACATTATTATTTTATAAAAAAAAAAACAGTAATATAGGTATTTTATTTTTAATTTTTTTTATTTTATTTTATTTTTATTCGGTACACAGACAGGACTAGCCCAAAAAAGTGTCCACCAGATTATACAATAATATAGTACAAAGTTATACAATATTCATATCATTTACAATAATACCTACTCAAAAATAAAGACTAAAAACTATCAACAAGAGAGATTACATAATATTCTGATTTAGAAAATATTTTAATAGTGGTTTCTTTACAAACATAAAACTATGAAAGAAAATATCTACGTTAAGAGCAATCCCCCTTCTGACGTCACACCGCACGGATCTCACGACCTCCCCTTAAAGTATTTGGAACCTTGTTCGCTACATAAATTTGGCAATGTTGTGTATCGTGCGCTGAAGAATAATCAAATTGGGTAGGGTCCGATTGCAATTACATGAACACAGGTATGTCATCAATTGGCGAAGTAATTCGTTGGCTATCGCCGCCTACTGGGGGTTTAGTGGCTTCTTAATATTATAGGAATGTAGGAATACAACTTAAACATTTTTTATTTATTGATAGTTATAGATAATATACCGAAATCTACATTCTAAAATAGTAGTAAATATTCATATAAACATAGGTCCGAAAACTTTTCTTTTCCGAGATACAGGGTGTTAAAGGTGAAGTCCTGATACCACACTTTTGTAAATATTTTCTAAACGTTTAAAGATAATTAGGTAAAATTTGTTACAAATACTTACCTTTTTACGCTTTATTTATTGGACTAAACCCCAGTTTTTGATCATCTTCTTAGGTGAGTAAATTAGGGGGAGCTTAGGGTAAAATTTCCGTATGTGTCTGTGTGTCTGTATCCACCATAACTCATGAACCGATACACAGAAAAACACTAAATTTTAAACTTAAGCTTCATTTCAGCGTTCAATTTTGAGCAGAGTCGGAACATCTGTGGGGGGGTACTTTTTTTTTATAAAAATTGTTCAAATAAAAGTTGTTTGAAATATAATTCTCTACAATTTTTATTCTATACATAATTTCTCTAAAATGGACCGTATTCGAGATATTTGAGAAAAGTGTAAATTTTGAATTTTGAAGAAAACTCAAAAACGGATAAAGAAAAAAACATTAAACTTTAAACTTAAGTTTTATTTCGACCTGACGTGTAATGATTAGATTTTGGACAAAGTCGGAACATCTGGGGAGGTACTTTATGGGAGGCCGTTTTTATATTTTATGGAATATATCTGTTATTTATGTTTGGAGAAGAAAATTGTTCAAATAAAAGTTACTTCTAATATTATTATATATAATTTTTGCTTTATGTCAAAATTTCCTGAAATGGTCCGTATTCGAGAAATTTGACAAAATATGCAAAATTTTTTATGAAAATTGTTGAACTAAAAGTTGTTTGCGATATCGATCTCTATAATTTTTGTTTATACATGATTTTTCTAAAATGGACCGTAATGGAAAAATTGTAGGAAAATTGCTAAATTTAAATTTTTCAGTATTTTCGTTTTCAATGAATAACTATAAAAAAATGTTTCGAGGTAGATGTATGTGGAAAATGTATATATTTAGTTTATCCTCTGAACATTTATAGAGGTGCTGCAATAGGTTGTACAAAATAACCAGAAAAAGCCTGTAGTAACTAGATAGGAAAGTCATGTGTTGGACACATCAGATTTTTTGACTATAAAATTTGGAAAACCAATATTTTCTGTATAATAAAGTTACATTTGTTGCATCTCACTAGGACGCGCCATTTTCAAGAGAAAAGCATGTTACCTTATTCGAAAGTAAACAATAATTAGTAGGTCTGTAGAATCAGAAATTTTATTTTTTTTTAACTTTTAAAAATCGGTAACTAAAGAAATTTTAGAAAATATTTACAAAAATGTTCCTCTGGACTTCACTTGTAACACCCTGTATCTCGAAAATGAAACGTTTTCGAACCTATGTTTATATAAACTTTTACTCCTATTTTTAACCGACTTCAAAAAAGGAGGAGGTTCTCAATTCGTCGCAATATTTTTTTTTTATTTTTTTAATTTAAAAAAAAATTCCCAAAACCAATACCTTCATAGAAAAAAAAAACTGATAAATTAGGGTGTTAATTTTTTTTCTGAAGCTATTGGTTTTGGGAAAAAAATTCAAGAATAAAAAAAATAAATAAAACAAGGATTTCATAAAAGTTTTGATATGAAATATTGAAAAAATACCCGTGGTTAGTCCTTTGCGATTACAGAATTTCAAGTTTCTAGCTTTACTGAAATTTTAGAAAAAAAATAAAAACTCAATTTTAGTCACCACCTTTTAAGGGTGATATCTCGAAAAGGGGTGGGCTGAGGAAATTTTGTTATAGGAAAGACCCATCTTAATTTCATACGAGCCATCATTTTTCATTTTTTAAGCGGGCAAAATTCTTGACAATCTCTTTTCCCTAATCGCCACATGTCGTATTTCTATAGGATTTACTAACTCTGGCAGCAAACAAATAAAATAGAAATTTGTCAGCTGTGCATTTTTGCCTTCCAGAATTTCTCATTTCATAAATTAACTAAAAACTAAATTAAACAAAAACCTAACAACGCCTCAACAACAAACTAAGACGATCACAATAATTTCGCACCTCTTCAAAAACAACTACCTATTTTTCGACACAGGAATTAACAAATTTAACTAAACAGCAGCTACCCTTTTAACCACGCTCTTCATAGACTAGCAGCGTTGCCATATTCACTGGTATCATTGTTTTAATAGAATTAGTATCGGAATGAAAACTATGTTAATCTTCGGTCCTGTTTAAAATTGGTAATCTTTTTCAAAAAAAGTTATTTAGAAAATAGTTAAGATATTTGTTATAGAATGACGCTAAAGAGCCAAAAAATTAAATTTGTTAAAAAGTTGAAATTTTTGTTATTTTTTTTTAAAAAATATAAGTTTTTCGCGGTTTAGCGTCATTCTTGGTTCATTTTTAGAACGATTGATCTGAACCATTTTTTTTACAATTTTTTTTAACTGCCTCAAATGTAAAATTGATTTTTGGCTGAGGAGCGCCCGTCATGTTTGCTCTTAACTATATTTGACAACTGATTACAAGTTTTTGATATTCTACGGAGGGGAGCATTTAAATAGTAGTTGGTTGCTGCCTTGTTAAGAAAAAATGAATTGTACCAAGCTCTTCACTCTTCCCCTTTTTTTTAATATGGACTTCCTAACGAAGTCTAGTATCACGTGTCATATCCAGATATTTTGCTGAATTGACATAAGGAATCTAAGTGTCGTTTATTCTAATAGGAATATATTCATTTTGATTATTGCTGAAGTTGATATGGACAAATTTGCCATCATTCAATTTAATTCGACATCTTTTCGTCTAGGTGTTAATGAGATAGTTTCTTCGTGAAGCTTTCCAACATACAGGATAGTATATTATCAACAAATGTTGCGATAGTGTTGTACTTAAGATTATAAATATCTCTGGTATACAGTAATTAGAATACTGGACCTAGTAAATTACTGTGAGGTACACCTGTCTTGATTTATATTAGGTCAAAATATGCTTCTTAGGAACTATAGCAGACGTCTCCAACGAAGTTTATCAAATTAGCACCACACATGGCTTGTTAATTTGATGGTTTTCGAGGAATGAAATAACTGCCTGTTAAACTAATGATATAATTACTATTCCACAGGAAAAGCAATGCTCTAGGGTTATTTTCAAAATTCTAAGGACAAGGATTTAAAAGTGTTCTTGCAAGATGCAGTTTTATTATTAAATAACTTTCTCATAAACACCAGTTCAATAGTTTTAAGTATTGATATGGCAGTAATATGTTCAGTTCATGAAGGTATGCTTTGTTGAAAGCCCGAGCTTCATCTAAAAATAATGAAGAGAAAATATTTTCTCTTCTAATACTTCAAAATCAAAATGGTCCCAATACAAAGCGTTCAAGGACCTAAACATTACCAAGAAGAAAAAGAAAATAATAATTATTGGTTGTGCATTTTAGTGTCTAGATTGGTAAAAATTTCGGTTTAGGGCGATATATTTATTTTTTTTAATTTTAATTAATTTTGCAACTGTAAATATTGAAATATTCTTCATTACTATTAGTAGCTCTTTGTTGAATAAGCAATGCAACCGTTTTCCAGATCTCAGCTCTGGTCCCAACCTTTCAAAGCAACCCTGTAAACCACCAAACCATGAGTAGTCTGATACTCAAATCCGAACCCAAAACTCCAAAGTAAAGTTAGGCCTTCATCAGTTACACCTATTTGTACAGAACAAGAGAAGTAGCTCTAAATGTAAAAGATCTAAGGATAAGTCACTCAGTCCAGTTTGTACTAATAACTCTACCCTAAAGTTGTATGCCTATAAAAGGCTTTAAAATAAACGAAAGAGAATAAGAGGCAGCTTGTGAACCTATTTGGTGGATATCCAAAGTCCTTGGTAACCCTCCCTCTATTTTTCAAGGCACAATTCATATCTGAATAGGCATGCGGTGTGCAATGATATACTATCAAACAGCCAGGCATTTCTAAATGTATTTAACTCTTTAAATGTGATTGTGGGAATGATTGAGGCAGCAAAATCAGGCGACTGATGAAGATAAGTACAATCATACTATTAAACGTAGGTATTGTCGAGTATTTCTTGGTTTCTTCATTGTCAGAGTATTTCAGTAATTCCCCGATTTACAGCTATCAGTTTAGTCCCATATTTTTATACAACTGGCAGTGAAGTGATGGTGGATCCTATGATACTAAGTTATGGCGACGTATTGTGGTGGGAACGCGTGGCTTTTACGAGTTTGAGGTATCAGCTGATCGAAAATAGCGCGCGAAAATAAAATTTAATCTGCTCATGACCAATTGGACACCACAATACATCATGCGCGAACTCGACGAGATTTTGTCGGCTAAGTATCATACAACTGTAATTTTTTTTGTATCATGGGTGGATCCCTTCTCTTACTGCTGACGAGACTGCTACAAATACCCGAAAAACAACAGCGTGATGACGATATGGCATCAGTCAATCACATTGATACAACAACAAACACATACAAATATTATTTACTTACGGTTTTGAGGTTATCTAACGGGCCCTGTAATAATAGAATGATATAAATTTTCAATTTTTACAGTTTAATTTTCTTACATAACAAAATACACCTACAAAATCACAGAAACAGATATATACGTATTATTAAAATCAACGTGCGTGAAATATTATATTTCTAACCTTGTACCTGTTTTTTAATGCAAATGCGATTTCAGATGGAAATTTGCGAAAAAGTAAGGTGCACAAATTTTGATTTGACTATGGATTTTAAAAGCCCACGCTGCATGATGTTGACATTGACGATGCTGAATATATGAATGAAATTTAATCTCAAGATTATTTTTAATTTTGTAAAATTTATGAAAAGAATGCTTATTCCGCGACATCAGAATCAAAGAGTGGTCTTATTAGCACATTCAAAAGGTTGATTACACCATGGTGTTCTGCTAAAAACTATGTTGTTGAATATAATTACTAGTCGTGCCGCAATGGCGTATCCACGGGAGGAGGGGATATTAGGGATATATCCCTCCAGGAAGTTCCAGAACGTCTGCAAACTCAAACAGATCATCAAAGTGATAAGTGATCATAAGAAAAAATAAGAATAAGAGACCTCTAAATCGCTTTAAAATAATTACTAAATCAAATAGATCATACAGATGTTAGAAGTAACTTAATAAATAAAAAAATTATTTGTCTCAAAATTGTTATGAGGAGTTTTCGTGGTACTAATTCATCGATCAATTATATAATATGAGGTTTGTTTCAACAACGATCCAAAACCAGTCATTGGCACCAGGATTCTGCGCAGTATATAATTTGGGATCCTAATGATCTACTACGCAAAATCCTGGTGGCAATTAGTGGTTTCTGATCGATGTTGGAACAAACCTATGATATCAGCTCCTGGACTAGGCGACTAGATTTTGTTATATAAAATAGAATACTCAAATTTACAATAAAAATTTGTTCCATGTTCAATTTTGTTATCCCTCTCCCCCAAGATCCATATTTGGATACGCCATTGAGCCGTGGTAATAAATACGTAACCGCGTGTTCTGTGTCTGTCCTCAGGGTAATAATACAGCGAGTAAATTGATAGAAAACATTAATTTACCTGTTTTTTGTCGGATTTCTCATCCGTCTTCATTTCAATCCTTTTTTTGGATATTTAAAATCACGATTCATTACACTGATACCAAAACGAGTGCGAGTCTAGCAGAAATAGAATGAAAACTAACCGTATAAAAATATACTTGAATTTGTATTGATGATAAATTAATCCCAATTTTAATCTCAAGATACAACGAGATAAAAAAAACAGAAGTACCATATTGTTTACCTCAGATAATTTATCAATTAACTACTTCATAAATACAACTGAGGATTAACGACTTTAAAGTTTAATAATAGGTATGTATGTAACCAGTTACGTAATACCTTATTTTGTGTAACGAATGAATATTT
Source organism: Psylliodes chrysocephalus (assembly GCA_927349885.1). Classification (NCBI taxonomy): domain Eukaryota; kingdom Metazoa; phylum Arthropoda; class Insecta; order Coleoptera; family Chrysomelidae; genus Psylliodes; species Psylliodes chrysocephalus. Next base: position 9,939,829 of record OV651815.1, read on the forward strand.
GCGGGACGAGCGGAGTGAGGTTCTACAAAATAAACGAGTTACACAAAACTGCATTTCGCAACGTGTTACATACAAGATTTTTTCTAATTTTGACTAGTTTATAAAACTGATCAATTCTGAATTTTTACCGCGTGCGCGATCCCTCTTATTTTAATATTACATAAATAACATAAAAATATAAATTTAATTTTAATATTTTTATTTTCATACGTGTTAATCTATATTTTTTGGTACACTATGATGAGTTAGCCTAACACGAGTGAGACGATATGCCGAAATGCATAAAGCTAAAAAGAGAAGACAACATGCCAACAGATCCTTCAAACTGTCAAATAACACATTAATTGGCGCACCGCTCACAAACAATGTTGCCAAACCAGTGTTTCCAGTCTAGTACAATTCACAATTGTACTAGATGTAGTACTTTCTGCGTGCATCAGTGTTCACGTGTAAAATATATAAATATATATATATATATATATATATATATATATATATATATATATATATATATATATATATATATATATATATATATATGTGTTCCTTGTTTGGGTTCATTATCAATAAAGACCCCCTTTTTTCCCTTTCAATGAATTAGATGTCATTGCAAATAGAATTCGAAAAATCTGATACATTTAAGGAATCTGGTACATTTTTTAGACAAATCTGATACATAACAGAAACATATTCTGGCAACACTGTATCAAATCAAACAAATTGTCACTGTCATTAGTGTCACTATTAAATACAAAAAAAACGTAAGATTATATTAATTGTGCTTATTTAAAAAAATGTGTTTAATTAAGAACTGTGTCTTCAATAAATTGAAAGATGTGTGCCAATTCAACAATTGTTCCAGAAAGGCAAGGTAAATTAAAATTTTTAAGGTTATGTTGATTTATTTACATATAATACATTTTTACGACTTTATTTTGTATTATATTTTGTTTTAGTGTCTAAGGCCATCCAAAGACTACTTCAAAATGGTCTATTTTGAATTCAATTGTAAATACTATGAAGAAAGAAGTAAGCAACAAAATTTGGAATTTTTTTTCTCACAAAACCCGCTGAAAGGAAACATTGAATTAATCTGATGAGGTTACCAGACATCATTATGGAAATGTACAATAAATAAAGAGACAAATGGTTTTTCACTTTAAAAGTCTGAATCGGAAAAATGGATTAACGAGTTAATTTAATATACTCGATGAGAAATTTTACCTAAGAAATGGTATGTACATTTAAACAGTTTACCTATATAAAGTTATGTTTGCCTGCAATTATCAATCGTGTTACCCTCTAACCAAGATCGTTTGTTGCATACAAACCAGAAATTTTTTTATTGCCTTGTTTGTATAATTTGGTATTTTCAAAAATATTAGATGTTATGGTAATTTGAATCACTACAGGTATTAAATAAAAATAAGGCTATTGGTAAATTAAATAAAGAATGTCTGGAAAAAATCTCGAAATAAGTATCAAACATAAATTGTGATTTTGATTAGGCGCTTAACAAGTCACATCCCAGATATCTACATGCTCTGGCTAATCAATCCTATAAGTACATATCAAAACATTAATATACTATCTACAATTAAACAATAATTTGGAAATACAGATGAAGCCGATTTACCTATTTAAACAAAATTACTATTATTCTATTTATTAAAACTTAAAACACATTATTTTTTTAGTAAACTTGGACATGCAAAAGCAGACATGAGGGTAGGACATTAGTGAGTGCAAGAATACTTTGAAATGTGCTGTGAAATACACATAGAAAGGATCATAATATGGAAAATTAAGTGTGATAACATTTTACGATATGTATGTCCCTAGTTTAGTTCACAGATTTCTGTGTTCAATTATGTGCTGCTATTTCAAACTTCTAGTATCCTTTGATAAAAGAAGTTGAATATTATTGTTGACCTTTTTAAATTGTTTATTTTATCTCAGACATTTTTTTTTTCTACTCTTCATACAGTATTTTGTGAAGAGTATTATAGGTTTACTTTGTCTGTCTGTCCGATGTCACGTTTTTTGTCTGCTCTATAAATCAAAAACGAAAAATAATATCAATTTGAAAATTTTAAGCAAAAATCAAGCTCTATAAGGGGAGAAAGCCTAGTGATTTTTAACAAAAAATAGGGGGTTAAGATGGGTTGAAATTAAAAAAAATCCTAAATTATAAACGAAAAGCGATATCTACATGAAATTTTTAGTAAAAATGAAGCTTTATAAGAAGATAAAGCCTACTGATACTGAAAAAAATATGAATATATTGGGGAGTTAAGGGGGGTTAAAATATAAAAAAAAATCCTAACTGAAAAATGAAAATTAATATAAACTTGAAATTGTTAGCAAACATCAATTTCTAGAAGGAGAAGAAGCCCTTTAATTATAAAAAAAAACTGATTAAATATGGGGGATTTAAGGGGGGTTGAAATTAAAAAAAAAAAATTAAAAATGAAATGAAATTTTTAGTAAAAATCAAACTCTATAAGGAGTTGAGGCCTATTGATTGTGAAAACAATCTGTTTGAAAATGGGGACTAAGGGGCTCTGTTAAACTGCGAAGAGTATCATTTAGAATGCCAGGCATTATATATCTTTATTCTAGTTTGTGTCTGTGTAATATTATGTATTGTGATGGGACTGAACTTATAAAATAAACATTTAAAACATTATAGTTCTTATTTTATTTGCCAATAAAAGGTATTTAAAAAATATATTGTTTATTTGACATCTTTGACAAATTGTGAAAATGATTAAACTTACAATAAAAACTAAAAAATGGTAGGTAAAGGCGAAGTAAGGAGCCCAAATGAGTAGGCTTAAGAGGCAAAGGGGCCAATTATTATTGGATAAATTGCTCGAACAAGTTTGTAAACCATAATTAAAAGGCGATATAGAAAGGTTTTAAAAATCAAGGCTTGTCAAAATCATCACATCATCATATCGGCTTTCGGTTTTTCGTTCAAAGTTAAATCATGTCTCGTTTTTTTACACTAGGAGTTTACCCTTGTGGGCCTAAGTCTGGATAAGGTGGGAATCACCATTTTAGCGTCTCTCGAATTAAATATTCCTTTTACTGATATAGTATAACATTCAGTCGAAAGGGTTAATAAAATCCTTATAGACAAATTATTCGATGGTTAAATCAATGCTGATAGTCAATAAAAATGTCGATATTTTAAGCTTTCCTAAGCTGATCGCTTTTAAAAAAATTACCGTTTGGTTTATCATCCTAACCAGTTAAAAGTGTTAACTAGGAAATGAGTAGAAACATTCACGAGAGAGGCACTAACAGATTTGTTGTCCTTTATTGTAGGACTCCATTATTTAGAGAATGTTATCTAGTATGATCTTTTTTATGAGACTTAGTAGCTTTGACAGTGGATCTGGCCTGTAGGTATAGGCTTCTGGTTTTTCTTCACCTAGTGATAAAAACAGGCTAGTACAATAAAACCCAAATCTAAAGAACCAGCGCAAATGCTCAAGTTCGTTTACTTAAAAATCACCACGCCCGTTCACAATTTGAACCTTGTCCTTGCTTACGGTCAGTAGCGTAACGACTAGATCATTGTTTGTTTCTTGTTTCTGTGTTGTGGTTAAAGTGACTGGTTTTATTTTTGTGGGTGAAAAAACGCGCAGATCTGTTATTAACGGACAAAGTCGTAAAGTAATATACAATGTTTTTAAATATTTTGACGCAACAAAAAAGGAAGGAATTACTGTAGATGATATCAAACTTCAAACTGCACAAGCAACAGGTAAACATATTCTGTAGTTTATTTGCAATTAAACTTGCGTAGTTTTCCATATTTTTTTTGTATTTTACACACATATCTATGCATTTGATTTTTGAATAATATTTTATATTTAATTTTTTTAAATTTATCTTCTGTTTCTAAAGATTTTTGTTTCCTAATGTAAAAAATACTAAATTTAACATTAATATAATTTACAGGTGTTTCTTATACTACTGTTAAAAGAATTTTGAAGGAAACAACAATGGAAACAACTGGAAAAATTACATTTTCCACACCTAGGAAAAACTTCGTCAAAAAATCAACCGCTACGAATCTCCCTGAATATCAATTGAGGGACATTCGAAGAATAATTTATGATTTTCATATAACAGAAAAGTCTCATGTTACTGTTAAAAGGTTAAATATTAAAAATATGGAAGATTTAGATATCCACATATTAGAAACTTCATTAAGAAGAGTCCTTAAAAAATTACAATTTAAGTGGAGAAAAACACAAAATAATCGTAAAATTTTGGTGGAAAAAATGAAAATAAGAAATTTAAGAGTAAAATATTTGATACAGATAAAATATTTTAGAAATCAAAATAGACCAATCTAAATGAAACACAGCGGATATACTTCTTCCAAGAATTGGACAGACGATTCAACAAAAGGTTTGCTTTCTGTTATTTCTAAAGACCAAAGGCTTATTATAGTTCACGGTGGGGGAGAAATGGGTTTTATCAAAAATAGTTTGTTGATTCAAATCAGGGACCAAGTGTGGAGATTATCATTCCGAAATGAATTCGGAAAATTACGGCAAATGGTTAAGAGAAAAGTTAATACCTAATCTTCCACCTAATTCAGTAATTGTTTGTGATAATGCTAGTTATCACAATGCACAGACAAATCAAACACCTAATTCCAATTCTTTGAAGAATGATATAATCGAATGGTTGACAAAATATAACATACCTTTTAATCCAACAGTTTGAAACCAGAGTTATATGAACTGATAAAATCTCATAAGGACTGACATGTAACATAATATGCATTTGATGAGTTGTGTCGAGAATACGGCCACACCGCTTTACGGTTACCCCCATATCTCCCCGACTTGAACCCTATCGAATTGATTTGGGCAACTGTTAAGAATAATGTCAGTCAAAGGAATGTTACCTTTAAACTAGAAGACGTAAAACAATAAGCAGAAGAAGAATTTAACAAAATCGGTATGGAGAATGGAAAAAGCGATGCGATCATGTTATAAAGTTAGAAGATAAATATTTTGAAAAAGAAATACAAACTGATTTATGTTTGGAAATTGATCCTATCGTCATTAATCCTAATGAGAATTCCAGTGACGACAGTGACGAGTCTTCTTCCAACGAAGAATCTGACGAACACATATGAACATTATTAATTTGTGATTTACTGTTTACGTTGTTTATATTTACTTATAGGCTATAATAATATAAAATTAAACATGTTTTTGTTTTTCTTAAATTTACGTAAATCAGAAGTTATTTGGACTATCCAATTTTGAAATGAAGACCAGGTATAGAGAGAGATATGCTTTATTGTCGTAAAAAAATTTACAAAAATTTTATAGACAAAGCGTGTAACTTAAATACTAAACATATTATAAAAATAACTAAACAGCAGAAAAAACAAACAGAAACAAACAGACAAAATAGGAATAACAATTGCAATGGATATGCAATATCCGTCATTATAATTATTCTAATTTAATTTTTAAATTTAAATTTAAACTTTAATATTTAATTATTTAATTAATGCCATTGTATGTGGAACTCAAATGTATAAGGTACGTTATAAAATTCTGCTACTGTGTAATATGGTCTTTCTAGAAGAAAAGCTTTAGCCAGTCTTCGGAACTTATCGTATGTATTTATAGATTTTAATTGCATCGGAAGGTTATTATACAATTTTTTGGCATTGTAGGTAATGGAATGTTTTAATAGGTCAGAAGTGGGCATTGTTAAATAAACATCAGTCTCTAAATTTCTTGTAGGATATATACGAGTCGGTCTTTCGGATAAATTTTGAATGTGCTTGCGAACTAAGCAGACGGATTCGAAAATAAATAGAGCAGGAAGGGTTAGAATTTTGAAATTTTTGAAGTAATTTTCGCAATGTGTCCTACTACTTAAACCAAATACATAGCGGATTGCTCTTTTTTGCAGTTTAAAAATAGATTCGAAAAGGCATAAGCTACAAGAACCCCAGAAAGGTAAACCATAGCGAAGGTGAGATTCGAATAAGGAAAAGTAGGTTATTAATGCAGTAGAAGGAGTCAGCTCTTTAGAAACCGATTTAATGGCAAAACATGCGGAGGATAATTTTTTTGCTAAGGTATCTATATGAGCAGACCATTTTAGAGAATCGTCTATATAAAGACCTAAAAACTTGATTGAAGTCACCGTTTGGATCAGATTATTGTTTAAAGTTATAGGTTGTAAAGAACCTCTGTAAGACAATGCTACAGTTTTACTGGTGTTGAAACAAAGTCCATTCGAATCAGACCAGGACTTAATAGTCACTAGATCTTCACTTATGATAGATTGTAATGTCTGAATGTTAGAATTATTCCAGGTTACACTGGTGTCATCAGCAAATAAAGTAATTCTACCACTTAATTTTAAGTCTGTGATGTCGTTGATGAATAATAAAAACAAAATTGGACTTAATACTGATCCTTGAGGTACTCCACTGCTTATTGCTAGATTTGTAGAATCCTCACCATTCGCCCGCACCTGTTGATTTCTATTTTCTAGGTAAGTTTTAAACCATTGTAAAGGAGAACCCCGTATGCCATAAATTTGTAACTTATTAATTAAAATATCATGATTTACACAATCGAAGGCCTTTGCGAAGTCACAAAATACTGAAGCGGTGAAAAGTTCATCATTAAGTGATGTGTATATTTCATTAAGAACGGAAAACATTGCGTCGCTAGTGCATTTTTTAGGTAGAAAGCCATACTGATGAGCTGTGAGGATGTTATGCTTGAAAAGAAAGGGCAAAAGACGGTTTTTCATTAGCCGTTCTACTATCTTCGATAAGGTAGGCAATAACGCGATAGGTCTATAGTTACAGGTTTTGGTTTTGTCGCCACCTTTATGAAGTGGGATTATTATAGCTGTTTTTAGACAGTTAGGAAAGAGACCAATTTCAAAGGATTCATTAATCAGTGAAGTTAAAATGTTGATTACTACATCCGGTATATTTAGAAATATTTTGGTGGACAGGCCATCAATTCCACAGGAAAATTTATTTTGGATGTTGTTTATGGTTTGCACTAGTTCATGCTTGTCTACTGGTCTTAGGAAGAAACTTTCAGTGATCCTTTTAGTAGGTAGGAGGAAGGAGAGAGCATCCTGACTCGGAGCTATGTTAGATTTGATATTTTTACTTACATTTACGAAATAATTGTTTAGTTCATCTGAGCTAGGATTTACACTGTTTGAAGAACGGGTTTTATTCCTTAAGTCATTTATTATAGACCAGGTTTCTTTGGAGGAGTTTTTAGCTCTTGCGATGCGATTTTTGTAATAGTTTTTCTTAGCAGATTTGGTGATTTTCCGATACAATATTCTGTAGTTGTTGATATAGTTTAATATTAGGGGATTATCTGTGTACTTTTTAATATACATGAGTGACCTCATATTTTTAGATGATGTTCTTATTCCTTTAGTTGTCCAAGATTTATGACATTTAGTTTTAATGGGGCGAAGGGGGAAAGCTGTATTGAAACACATAATTATTTTATTTAAGAAGTCTAAAAATTTAGAGTCAATATCTTCAGAAAGACCATTCCAATCAGTAGTTAGACATAAATTATAGAACTTTTGAAATTATGCTTAGAGAAAATTCTACCTAGCTGACGGACTTTTTTTGGAGCTGTACGGGGTATCAAAAATTTGGCAAATACTGCTTCGTGGTCTGAGAGACCTGAGCTAATTACTTGGTGCTCTACATCAACGGGTTTAAAATCAGAGACTACGTAATCTATAAAAAATCGGAAGGATATATTACTTCATACACATATTATTTCATATTTTGTTTATATAAAAATTAATGTCAGTTAAAATACAAAATACTAGACCACCAGAGCTCTCCTTAACCTAAAATCGGCTTACCTAAAAATAATGATTTTTTAATTGACTATAGAATTATGTACTAATAATAACACTAAGCAATATGTATGAACAAGCATCATTCACTATTTTCCATTTATTTTATGTCTTAAAATATACGCGCCCCTGGTTTACAACTTTCTAGGTAAGCTACCAATTCTATTCATCGGTAGGCGTGTTCGTAGCATTATAAATGCGCGTCCTTGGTTCTTTAGATTTGGCGTTTACTGTACGATTGATGTATTCTTTTCTTCTTTGCAGACCCTGCACAATGTTGCTTTTTTGGTGCATTGATGACATTCATGTACCTGTTTAGATGATGTAGAAGATAATGGGTTTCAGTAGCGATGATGAAAGTAAGTTTGTTGCTGATGTAAGAAGCCAAAATTTTCCCTATATTCAAGGAATTGATGATATTAAAATTATTAAAAAATACAGGCCCAAGAATAAAAATCATATAAATATAATCATGGAGGTACCACCTGTAATATTTGATCAAGTAATCAAAAAGGGCCGACTTTTTGGAGGATTGCAGAGTTACCCGGTATATGAGCACATTAGTGTTCGTCGTTGTTTTAAATGCTAGCGGTATAATCATAAGGCAGAAAATTGTACTTCTACCAGAATTGTGTGTCCTGAGTGTAATGGTGAACATAAAAGCTTCGAATGTAATGAACTAGTAAAAAAATGTACAAATTGTGTGTATGCACACGATATTCTAAAAATTCCTGGAATAGTTTTCAATCACTCTGTGTTCAATAAAGAATGTGTATCGTACAAGAGAGTAGTTGAACAAACCAAGTCCAAAATAAAATATATATAGCCATCCCAGAAACTAAAAGAAGATACTAAATACAAAGCAATATGTATTAACATTGAGGGATTAACGTCACATATTGATGAACTTCGGGAATATCTAACTGAAAATAAACCTTTATTAGTAAACGTAACAGACATACTGGAGGTTGTATAATTTATTTAAGGGAAAACGTAAACTATTCAGTTATACAAAAAGTGTCGGTCTCTTTAAACTATTGGGTACTATTACTTAAAATACAACAAAGTAATAAGTCAGCTATAATTGGAACTGTTTATCGATCCCCACATGGCAATTGTAATGATTTTTGGCTGTTTTTTGATGACTTACTACAGCGAGATCTTGTAAATATTAATGATACGATTATATTTGGAGACTTCAACATGGAGTTTAGATCTGATGTGGGTATAGTCAACAAGTTCAAAAATACTATACAGGATTCGGGATTTAAACAAATTGTCAAAAAACCAACAAGAATATCAAAAACTTCGTTTTCCTTGATTGATTGGATAATAACAAATAATTTCTCGCTAATTGAACTTCCACGAGAATTTCCAGTAATGTCAGATCATGAAATGATAGGTGTAGAATTAAAGGGATGGTGTATAGATCGGAAAAAGGAAATGACTTGTGTACGTAAAATAAATAAGGAAAAAATCAAGAAAATTACAGAGGATCTAATAGAAGCATCATGGGATACGACCTCAACAGATACCGATGTTTTATACAGGAACTTTATCAATAATACCACAAAGTCTATAGAAAAAATTGCCCCATTAGAAATAATGGTGAGTAACAGTAAACCATGGGTAAATACTAAAATAAAACAAGCACAAAAAGTTCGTGATGAAGCATATAGGAAATTTACCATAACAAAAATTGAAGAAGATTGGAAATTATATAAAACTAAAAGAAATAAGGTAACGACCATAGTCAGACAAGAGAAGAAGACATATTTTGAGGACAAAATAGATAAATCTAAAAATGATGGAAAAGAAATGTGGAGAACTATAAAACAATTGCTAGGTCAAAATAAAAAAAAGTTAGATGTTGAAAAAATTATTTTTAGTGAACATAATAGTACTGTGGAAGAGAACTTTAATAATTTTTACAAAAACAGTATCCAGGAAATCGCAAACAGCATTGAAGATAAGAGGATTTCACCCATGGAGGACGTCAATATCAACAGTGAGTTTGGTGCTTTTAAAAAAATAAGTTTTAATCAATTAACAAAAATAGTGAACAATCTTAAAAATAAAAGTTCAGGTGACGCATGTTTAAGTATTGCACTATTGAAGGGGTTATTTTGTGTTATCGGGTACCCTCTTCTTAATCTGGTAAATACGGTCCTTGTAAAGGGTACGTTTCCCAGTGATTTAAAAGTTAGTGTAATTGTGCCAATAGCCAAAATATCATGTCCAACAAGACCAGAAGATTGTAGGCCTATAAATTTATTACCATCTGCAGATAAGATCATTGAAATTGTAGTAAGAGATCAGCTCAAGTCTTATTTTGAAGACAACAATATTTTGTATGAGTGACAGTCAGGGTTTAGAGACCAACATTCTTGTGAAACAGCTCTCCAATTTGTTTGTGCGAAATGGAGAAATGATATGAATGAAAATAATATTATTGTTAGTGTTTTTATTGACCTTAAAAGGGCTTTTGAAACAATAAATAGAAATTTTTTATTAAAAAGTTGCAAAATTACGGTGTAAATTTGGTAGCATTAAATTTAATTAGGGAGTATTTGTCTAATAGGTATCATAAGACTAAAATAGGAAATAATATATCTAGTGAAACAGAAAGCCACTACGGGATACCGCAAGGAAGTGTGTTGGGTCCACTTTTATTTATTATTTATGTAAATGACATTCATAAACGATTAAAAAGATCATTTATTAGCCTTTTCGCGGACGACACGCTCATTTCAGTATCTGGTAGAGATTTTCAGGAAATAATTCAAATATTAAATGAAGAATTGTCTATTTTGTATGACTGGCTGTGTGTAAATAAGCTTAAATTAAATACTGCAAAAACAAAATATATGATCCTAGGATCAAAAGCACAATGCAGACAACTTAATGCGCATGATCAAGTAGTAGAAATAGGTGGTGAACCAATTGAACAAGTACTGGAAATAAAATATTTAGGAGTCATTATTGACCAAAAATTAACTTTTAATAATCATGCCAATTACTTATGTAAAAAATTAGGTAAAAAAATTGGTTTTTTTAGAAGGATTTCATGTAACTTGTCGCAATGGTCAAAATCTCTGATTTATAATACAATAAAACGCCCACATTTTAATTATTGTAATGAATTACTATTATCAGCTACTAAAGAAAACATCAACAGATTGCAACTGTTACAAAATAAATGTTTAAGGATAATATTAAATTGTAATATTTACACTTCGGTCAGGGAAATGCATGAACAGCTGAATGTCTATACAGTTGAGCAAAGCATTAAAATGTCGAATTTAATACTAATATATAAGATGATACATCACAAAACTCCGAAATACCTTAGTACACTACTTGTAAAAAGATCTGAACTTCATTTACGTCCACTCAGATCAATGGACAATTTTAATATTGATTTCACAAAAAAATCTTTTTTGATGGGCTCATTATTGCAGGAAGGGATTCGTCTTTTTAATGCGTTGCCTAAAAATATAAAAGATGCCCCAACTCTAGGTAGTTTTAAAAATATGATTAGTAATTATCTAGGTTTAGGTAACCTGTAGTTTTAAGTTTAAATTGTAAATATTTGTTTATAACTAGCTGAAAGCTAAATAAAGAATTTACTTACTTACTTACTTTACTAGTTAATAGTTCGTATTAATAATATGAACACTCACGGTAAACGGCTATTCACAGTAGCATAAAACAGGTGTACTTGGATCTTTTCAGAAAATACCGTGATTTGCGACCTAATAAAATGCGTGAAAAGACTCTCATTATGACTAATAATACAAATGTACTTTCTTAAAAAAAATTCTGGCCTTAATTATTACTTTCCTAATATTAATTCATAACCTCCATTGCGTTTTAAGTAATTGCAAAATATCGCCGATATCTACAGCAATCAGTGTTAAAAAAAGCAAAACTAAATGACATTGAGTTTCTGTAATAAAGAGCCACTAAGTAACCAGCATAATCATAATTTCCGATTCCTTTACAACTGCTTCGCTCTCTATTGTCCGTAATTAGTTGGAACTCGGATAGTTTGACTAACTAGCACGTAATTAAATGTTAAATACAGGAGACAGATAATTACTTGTCATGAATATCACATTACGTCGCTATTATGAAAAATCATGTTTGATTTGGGAATTTAGAAAAGCAAAGTTTGCAATTAGTTCTGACGGATATTTCGCTGGAAATTCCGAGAGAAATTCTAAATGGATTGTAAATTTATACACAGGTGTTAAAGTACAATAGAACAAGTTAAGTGCAGGTATTACCATAGGTCATTCAAAATAGTCCTGTATCGTAAGAGAACAAAAAATGCCAATTTATTCTACGAGTTTCAGAACTGAAGAGTACTTTTATTATGTGAAACTAAAGGAATAACAACATTAATAATATTGTGACTAGAAAATTGTCGAATTTAGGTCAGGAAATCTCCATATTTTACCAATAAATTGATTCTCTTTGTAATTTAAAGCAATTATGGAAAATAATAAATCGAAGAAAAGAAATTATAGGCGGATTAATTAATTATGAAAATATAATAATTAACAAGTTTTTTCTCACGAACAAACATATAAATGATATAATTTTTAATATGGAAAATCGTGGGACATAGACAAACGGTTTACACCTTGACTAAACATATTTTATATTAACAAGCATTTAATTAAATCTACAATAACTTTAATGTGAATTTTATAAATGTCAAATCTAAAATTTATATTATAGATAACCTCCGCATTCGTTACCAGTTGACAAATATGATATCGAAATATGGACTGGTATTTAAAAATGATTATTAATTTTTAATAAATATGAATCTTTATTATCATTTTAACATTGATTTAGTATAATTTGGTATACGAGGAATGTTCGATACAAAATGTCACCATTTAAAGAATGAATCAATTTAAAGATGACACGCTAAATTAGCTAATCTGTGATTGGTTTTGATTTAAATTGATCGACCAGTGTAATAAATAATAAATAAATAATAATAAGAATAATATAGGAGGGTGGTTAGAGTCATGACTTTGAGATCGGAAGGTCTCAGGATCGAATCCCACCGTTGGTCGGGATTTTTTCAGTTAATTTAATTATTTAAAATTAATTCTGATGCCTTGGTAGGATTCCCCACTCGACCATTCACTGTTGGGTTCTAATTAACAGTGCTGTTCCTAAAGTGGCGCTGGGAAACAGTAACAAAGCCTACACAGAACACGAGGCTAATGGCCGTAGTAGTCGACGCCGATGACACGAAATTAAAAAAAAAATAATATTTTATTCATCTATAAAATTTTACACAATCATAATACACATATACAAATTGAAATAAAATTTATTAGACTTGTCAAAAAACAAAGTATACCAAAAAAAATTTGAAAATTCATCAAAACTATAAAATGCTTTCGTGGCCAGATATGTATATAGCCTGGTTGGAAACAATCTGATATTTCCAATGTCCCCATGGATATTTGTAAATTTATTGAAATTAGCTATCCCCCTGTATATTTGGGAGTTTTGGCTAACAGCCTAGAAAAATATTGTGTTAAATGTCCCTGTGAGCAGGTGAAATGGTAATGTCTTTCAGGGATTTACTGCAAATTCTGACTGAATTTTTTAACGTATATTATTAGAGAAAATATCTATACGGATGGAAGGATTAAAATAAAAAAATCCATAAAAAGATGCTTGCTACTTGTTCTGGATGAAATACTGGTTAAACATTTTGTTCTGTATGCAAAATACTTTATTTATGTGCGCAGAACATCCCCAAAACATAATGACATAAGATAAAATCGATTCAACAAGACCATAGTAAACCAATCTGAAAATACCAAAATTAAGTGTGCCTTTAAGTTGACGAATAAGGAAACACATGCTACTCAGTTTTTCTGATATGTAATCAATATGACTTTCCCAGGTTAATTTACTATCAATTATTATTTCTAAAAATTTAGTGAGTTACCTACCATTTAAACGAACGAGATAACTAAAATTTTGTTTAAGGTTTTTAGGTAAAAAAGACAAAAGTTGCTGTTTTTTTGTGTTCATGGTGCAATGCTGAAAAATTCATTATTTAAGAGTCCTGCTGGATTTCTAGATTTGAGTACAAAGTTTGTATTATTTGCATATACAGGGTGTTTTAAAAAGATTGGTCATAAATTATGCCACATATTCTTGTGTCAAAAATAGATCGATTAAACCGTACTTACCTATATACAAAAGTGCACCTAAAAATAGTTACAGGGTGAATAAGATAACCATTTAAATGAATTTTTTTAACGTTGCTCTTAAACCGTTTGGCATTTTTTCATAAAATTTTATATGAAGTGTTAGAATACCATGACTAATAATACAGAGGAAGAGGCAATATTTTTTTCTTGATTTTTATAGGTTTTTGGAGGGGGTCATCGCTCTTTTCTCCACTCAACTTTTTTGTAGTATAACATTTAATTACAAATGAAACGCCACTGGAATGCAACATCCATTTGGAAACTTTTTTGACTTTTAGTATTTGTTTGTAAAAAGTTTAGTTTAGATGATACAGCTATTTGAAATGACAACTTAAAAATATTCATTGGAAATTCTATGTATGAAAAATATCAAAATCAAGTTCATTTTTAAATTACAAACTAATGTCATCAAAATAAAAAAAAAATAATTTAACAGGTGTTCAAAACTACATTCTCCTCCTGTATACACTTACTACATAGTTTTAACAATGAAAATATAATTTTGATATTTTTACATACACGTATAATATTTACATTGAATATTTTTAAGATGTAATTTTAAGTGGCTGTATCGTCTAAACTAAAAATTTTACAAACAAATATTAAAAGACAAAAAAGTTTCCAAATAGATGTTACATTTCAGTAGCGTTCAATTTTTAATAAAATTTTATATTACAAAAAAGTTGAGTAGAGAAAGGAGCGGTGACACCCTCCAAAATCTTACAAAAATAAAAAAAATATATTGAATCTACCTTGATTTTGTTAGTCATGGTATTCCAACACGCCATATAAAATTTCATGAAAAAATGCCAAACGGTTTAAAAGCAACGTTAAAAAATTTATTTAAATTTTTATCTTTTACACCCTGTAACTATTTTTGGGTGCACTTTTACATATAGGTAAGTACGGTTTAATCGATCTATTTTTGACCCAATAATACGTGGTATAATTTATGACCAATCTTTTTGAAACACCCTGTACAATTTTTAGATCAAGAGTATTACAGTTAAATATTATGTCATAAAAACATAATAAATATAATAGGCCCTAATATTGAGCCCTGAGGCACCCCTATCTTTACCATACTAACATCCGATTTAACTGCATTTATATTAACAGCTTGTTCCCTGTTCTTTAAGTAACTTGATAGCCGGTCATTAACTGACCCTCTTACTCCTTCCGATATAATTTCTGAAGTAATAAATTATGATCTATCGAGTCAAAAGCGCGATTTAAGTCGAAAAATACATTTTCATATTTAAAGCATTGTATAGGAAATAGTATAATTCAGATATAGCACTATGAGTTGATTTCTCTCGTCTGAAACCGTGTTGAAAGGAATTAAGAATTTTACTATTTTCTAAAAATGTATTTAGTCTAACGTTAAAGGCCAGTTCACGTATTTTTGCAAATTGACTTAGGATACAAATGTTTCAAGTGTAAGGGTTTTTTATTTCTCACAAGTCAATTTAATTGGCGACCGGTTTCGAAGTTGTCACTTCATCATCAGGCACACCTAAATGGAATGTCAAGGAGTCAGTTGTAATAAAAACAATTATAAAAGCATGAACGGACTTTAACATATACAAAATAACAGAAAAAACACAAAAGAAAGTTAAACAATAACCTTGACTCACCTTGACTAATTCCATAAAGGAAGCGCTACAAAAAGTTTAACAGAACGAGTTAAAAAAGTCATGTGTAATAAGTATTTAAAAAAAAAAAAAAATTTAATGTAGGTTAGGTTAAACCACCAGATGTCTGTTTGAATAAAATAATTAATTAAAACACATTTAAGACAATTATTAACTAAACAACACAAAATAGTTTTACAAGCACAAACAGTTTAAAAATTTTTAAGGATATAATGTTAATTACTGAAAGTAAAAAGTAAAAAAGTAAAAATTATCAGACTGTCAAGACATCTATCTAGATTTTTAACGAATCAATGCAGTAAACTGTAAATTTTAAATTAGCGGATAAATAGTGTACTAACGAAGGTGTTATTTACTGAAAGTGAGTATAGGTGGCGGTGACAAAATTTATTGAAAGTAAAATATATTAAACTGAAAGAAAGCAAAAAAAGTTTTATACTAACAAGAAAATTAGAACACTAAACAAGAAAATATGAAAATTCATATGTAAAAGGGAAATTTGAAGCAGATAATCAAAAGAAAAATTACTGTTACAGGAAACGGAAACTAGGTTGACAGTACGAATGTCAAAAAAGAAAAGTCAAATTTTGGCGTATGACAACCACGTGGGAGAATTTGAATAAGCTAAAAAATTTAATAAGATGCGAATGGGCAAAAATTAATGGAAAGAAAATCTAAATTGGGAGAGTTAATTGTGGTAAGTAACTGACTGAAGATCAAATGAGTGGGGGTAAAAGTCTGAAAATAATTTAAATAAGCGCAGAGAACGTTGGGGTACTAATAAATTGAATTTGTGCATTCAGATAGCAGGAGGGGCCAGATTTAATATTTTTTAAAATTTCCAGGTTCTCAAAGTTATTCAGAAGGAATTTATTAGAAGTCATATGCAAAATGTCGAAGCCAATGCTAGAATCAAAATCGTGACCAGTGTCTAACAAATGAGCAGCAAAGTGAGAAAAACCAGTAGTGTTAGTGTTAAGACAGCGTGTGTGCTCTTTCAGGCGTATTTTAAAATTACGAAAGGTCCTTCCCACATATGAGCATGGACAGTTCAAACAAGTTAGTTTGTAAACACCAGACTGATCCATAGGATCAATCTTATCCTTATTCCTAACAAATAGGCTACTGATCGAGTTGGACGTTCTAAAGCTAATTCTGAAGGAATCTTTGAACAAGTTGGCTATACGATATGAGAATTTTCCAATAAAAGTAAGTGAAACATACTTACGATTACCGATTAACCCTTACACTTAATCCCTACTACTCACATAATTAGATATTTCCTGTGCAGAACCTTTATTTTTCAAAATAGTGATAGAATTTGCCTTTTTTGGTTCATTTGGAAATTGTCCACTTAGAAAAGATTCGTTAATTATGGATGTTAAAAATGCTTTTAGAACCATACCACTTATTTCATTCGAGCCTGCGCATATTTGCCTGTTGATTTCCGTAAAAGACATTTAATTTCACCCGGAGTTTTTGGAGTTAAGAAGCAAGATTCTGGATTAAAATCTGGAAGTTGAATAATAGCATAATTAGGGATTGGACACTCCAAATCCAAAAAATGTTCATTGAATGCATTACAGATATTGTTGTGTCCTTTTATTTCGTTATGTTCTTTGTCATACATTGTTTCAGGAATTTTCTTATTTGATTTTCCTTTAGCCCCATTAACTATCTTCCAACATTCTCTTCTTGTGTTTTTTGCTTCATCTGTTCTCTTATTATTATATCTAGATTTAGCTTATTTTACTTTTAGTCTATACAGTGAGCATCATAAGTCTTGTTAGGAAAATCGCCGAGACAGGTCGATTTTTTATTTCTACAATGTACATTTTTGTATAATTAGTTTACCCTTAATTTCATCCCTTACTGGAGGGTAGCAAACCTTTCGAAAAATTTAAATGGCATGGGGTGGTGAGTGATAGCTCATTTTAAAGGGGGTTTTATTTTCTATTCAACCGTGCAAAAAAATTTGAAATTTGCTTCATTACGTGTTGATTTATTAATGTTTAAAAATAGGAAAGCAACTAGACTAACAGTGACCTTCTAATGGCAAAAAGTCTTACTTCACGTCTGAATCAAAACCGAAATCATGCAGGGCCGAATTTTAATTCTAAGGATGAGTGCGCTACGTTAATTTCCGTTATTCTGAAACAACAATTAGTCGAGAATTAATGAAGCAAATTTCAAATTTTATTACACGGCTAAATAGAGAATAAAACCCTCTTTCAAATGAGCTATCACTCACCACCCCATGCCATTTAAATTTTTCGAAAGGGTTGCTCCCCTCCAGTAAGGGATGAAATTAAGGGTAAACTATTCATACAAAAATGTACATTGTAGAAATCAAAAATCGACGTGTCTCGGCGATTTTCCTAACAAGACTCCAGTAGCGAGTTAGATAGGGGGGGTAAGACTTATGGTGCTCACTGTATATTTGTTTTAATGAATGATACCTAGTTTTTATTAGTTCAATATCTGATGATTTTAAAACATATTTTGCATCTGTTTAAGTTCATTATTACACCAGCACTGAATTAGTTTTATATTTGACTTTTTTATGCGGGAAACTGTAGTTAAAATGACAAAAGTGGAGTATAAGGCATCAAATTTTAAAGCAAAAGTTTTGGATTCGTACATATCTGACCACACTCCTTTTTTATGATATTTAAAAGTAGCTAAAATACAGTCACTGGCTCGCTCTTTAAAGATAATAATTGATCAGGTACTTCAATTTGAAATAATTCTTCTTTTCGATTTTAATATTTATCTGATTGATGATATTTGTGAAAACTGGTTTTAATAACGTTGAGCTTGTTTTGATACGAGTAGTCTGTGTAACTACATTATACAAGCATTTTTCAATCTGAGATTTTACAACAAGTCAATGTTTAGGTCACAACATACAATAAAATGATGAGATGGTTTATAATACTGTTGAAGAATATCATACAATACATCAAAGAATATTTTTAAATCGGATTTTGGTGGTCTATAAATTGCCACTATATAGATAAATTGTACTGATATTTACACAAAGAGATCTCAATAATTTTCTATACGCTGAATATAAATCTACAAAATACAGGTTTAGCTATGGGCTATGGATTCTAGTTTGTCACCACAACATTGCAAAAAAGGGTCAAAAATGTGTGAGAGGTTTGCCCATCATTTGCCCATGAAATAACTTTTTTGTCCAACCTCTGTTTTCACAATATATCGAAAATAATTTTCGCGAGCTAACTTCCAGACAAAAATTAAAATATTCATAATTTAATTTCAAGGCATAATAGCATTTCGTTTGCCCACATTTGCCCATAAATTAGTTAAAAAAAAAAAATTAGAGAAAATAAAAAGCAAAAAAAAAATTCACTAAAATGCAATATGATAACTGCATTAGATAATCATTCGAGAGCATATGTTTGCCCATTTTTTGTTTCACAAATTTCCATAACGATCTTTAAAAAAAAACTAATTAAAAAAGGGATTTGATGACAATTCCACTATCCGAGTTTATTTGTTATAAAAAAAATGGGCAAACATCGAAATAACGCCAAAATATTTGTGAGTTACTATACTCTGTTTTTAAACTAGGAGGAGCGAATTGAAAAGACGCATTTACACAGGGAAAAGTAACTAGATTTATTACTAAGAGCGAGTTTCGAAATATAGTCGTGTTCAAAATTTATGAAATAATTATCTTTATCGGCCTTAGTCGGTGAACGGTCAATGAGCGGTTAAGAAACGAATAAATGTCATAGAAGTATTTTTTTAACAACGGTCGCAAATTTCACATTATTGTGATCTGAAATGTGTGTCTAAAACGAAATGTCACTGTCAAATTAAAGTCAATATGGTTGTTGATTGATGTCAGAAATACTTTTTTTTGCTTTTGAAATAGACTTTTTGAGAATAACTATGATCTTTTTAAAATGAATATTAAATATTTAAGAAAATTGTTAATGGAATATCCAGATGTAGCCAGATTAGTATAAAATATAAAGATCTGTTTACATTTTTAAGGATATATTTGTTATAGGTATAAAAAGTAAAAGTTAATCAGTGAATGACAAGTGGATCACACAGTAACTGGTATCTCTTCTATGAGTAATGTGGATATTATGGCTTATTTAGTGTTAACCCATGGTTAATGCGCTAAAGGACAAATAAAGGCCTATGAGTCAGAATTTGTTTTGAAAACTGGAACCAAAATTTTCATAACACTACATGTCAACATATATTTTTTAAAGTGAACTATTCATACATACCTATGTATTAATTTTAAGTATTTTTAAAATATTTTTTGTGAAAGTAATGTTAACTCATTGTGCCAAATTAAGATTATCCCTAAAGTAGTAGATGGTGTTTTAAATGTTATAACAATTTTGTAAATAGTTTTATTCTATTCTAATAAATAAAATTTAAATATTTAGTTACATTTTAATCATTTTGGTTAGAAATTCATCAATTTTTAGTTTTAAAAAATCAGTAATAAAATTATTTTTTTTTAAAATACTTCGGAATTTATCTCTTCAAGGTAATCTCCCATCTTTTTACCTTCAAAAACCAATAATGCATTTTCTACAAAACCTTCATAATCAGCATGTAAAATAATAAGGTGTCTTCCCTTTCTTGTAAGGCTTTTCAGGAATTGCTACCTTTAATAATACTAAGTGTAGAAGGATCCATAATTGTAGATTTTCAGTACAATAGCTTACTGAAGAACTATTATTTACGAAATAAAGTAAAAAACTAAGTTACAAAATGTCAGAACTATTAGCTGATGTTCATGCTAAAAAGTAATGTGTGAAACTGACTGTAATCTGACCAATCAGAAGGCTACAGAATTGCCAACTTAAATTCAAATCGCTCCTCTTAGTTTATAAACAGAGTATAAAAAATGTTTTCTGAGGATTGCCCATTTTAAAAAAAATCCTCGTCCAATAGAGGGGCTTAATCTCTGCTATAGTGCATTTCTGTGTTTTTATTTGATATAAAAAATGGGCAATTATCAAAATATAAAAAATTATAAAATATTATCAAAATATCAAAATACATTTTTTAGCAACTTTCAATTAATTTGGAATTAGTTCGATTTTTGCCCATTTTTTGAAATCAACTGAAAACACATAGATGCACTACTATCGGAGATTAAGCCCCCTATTGGACGAGGATTTTTTTTAAAAATGGACAATCCTCACAATACCTTTTTTTAGTAATTTTCACTTATTTTAGAATCATTTTAATGTTCGTCAATTTTTATATCACTAATAAACACATGCACTCTTATTGGAGTTTAAGCCCCCCTATTGGACTAGGATTTTTTAAAAAATGGGCAATCCTCAGAATACATCTCTTAACAACTTACAATTATTTTGAAATCATTTCGATGTTTGCCCATTTTTTCATATCACATAAACACACATAAATACACTATTATCGGAGTTTATGCCCCCCTATTGGACGAGGATTTTTTTTTAAAATGGGCAATTCTCAGAATATCTTTTTTAGTATCTTACACTTATTTTGGAATCATTTCGATGTTGGCTCTTTTTTTATAATAAGTAAAAACATAGAAATGCACTATTATCGGAGATTAAGCCTCCCCTATTGGACTAGGATTTTTTTTTTTTTAAATGGGCAATCCTCAGAATACATTTCTTAGCAACTTTCAATTATTTTGGAATCATTTCGATGTTTGTCCATTTTTTATATCAACTGAAAACACAGATATGCACTACTATCGGAGATTAAGCCCCCCTATTGGACGAGAATTTTTTTTTTTAATGGGCAATCCTCAGAATACATTTCTTAGCAACTTACACTTTTTTTTTTTAATTATTTTGATGTTTGTCCATTTTTATATCACTAATAAACACATATAAATGCACTATTATCGGAATTTAAGTCCTCCTATTGGACGAGGATTAAAAAAAATAGGCAATCCTCAGAAAACATTTTTAAGTAACAAATATTTTGGCGTTATTTCGATGTTTGCCCATTTTTTTTATAACAAATAAACTCGGATAGTGGAATTGTCATCAAATCCCTTTTTTAATTAAATTTTTTTTGAAGATCGTTATGGAAATTTGTGAAACAAAAAAATGGGCAAACATGTTCTAACGAATGATTATTTAATGCATATATTGCATTTTGTGAATATTTTTTTTTTTTGAAAAAACTAATTTATGGGCAAACGTGGGCAAACGAAATGCTATTATGCCGTGAAATTAAATTATGAAAACTTTTGTCTGGAAGTTGGCCAGCGAAAATTATTTTCGATAAATGTAATGTGAAAACAGAGGGTGGGCCAAAAAAGTTATGTCATGGGCAAACGATGGGCAAACCTCTCACACATTTTTGACCCTTTTTTTGCAATGTTGTGGTACCAAGTTCACAGACCATAGTTTGTCCCTTCTTTTAGCCGAAATTTTTCTGAACAACCTAGAGAAGAGGTTTATTAATAACCCTAATTTTAAAATTAAACTTATTTTTTACTAGATATGTCGATGACTGCATAGTTCTTTTTAAAAGGTACCCATAAATTTTCTCCTTATAGATTTAACACAATGTTTAGCGGTATTAGCCAGAGGAATATTTATTTCTGTAGGCAAACGGTGGCTCGTTATTTTGCTACATTTTATTTGCTATTTGTTTGTTGTTTATAAACTTTTGTAGAGTAACATCTTTAGAATAAAAAGTTTCTTTTTCTACATGACTATGACTTATTTCTTATCTAGCCTCCAAAATATAATAGCGGACTCCAGACTATACAAAGGGTAGACAACCCAGAAGAAAAATGCCATATCCGGCTGACACCTTAATTGGGAGTTATATATAGTTAGGGGTTTAGTTTCAAATCATACAGCAAAATATATGTTGAGTTTTCTTTCAACGATCTTCAACAAGTTCCCTACATAAAAAGATCAATATAAGTGAGCACCTACGGTGTTTTGAAAGTTTTTGACTGTTATTATCTCAGAATATCTCTGCAAACGCTTTACCATTAATTAGGAATGATTTTTATTCTAACTTTGGTCTTACAAAGTTGAGTTAAAATTCTATGACAACTTTAAGACTATGCTGCTAGATATTCTTCATAAACTTGCTTGCTATTCTACTAACGATATTATCGGTTATTATCATTATCAGCGCAAAACAAGTAATATAACAGTAAATGTGAATGAGTTCAAATTGCAATGTTAAGTCAATTTCCTGCATTTCTCTATAATAATTATAAAACAAAATTAAAACTGCAAGTAGCAATCAAACCGATTCATAAAGAAAGAAACAGAGAGAAATAAAAAACAATAAAGACGATTCTTGTATACAATTAAAAAAGTAGAGTGTTTCATTACCACAGATTTGAACTAATGAACTAGATATGCGTGTAAGTATAAATGTGTGTTTGTTTTTTTTTATATGTGGCACATGTGAACGCATCGTACATTACAATAAAAACAATTCAGTCTTGAGTCAACTTAATTGTCGGAAAAAGTATGATAATAATGCATTTAACATTTCAACTTCGTTAAGGCGTTAACAAAAACGTATACAACGGATTGCAGAGGCGTAACATATACAAAGTTAGCACAATAATTTTAGTACAACCTATGCGGATTTTATCTATAATTTTGAACAAATTTCGTGCGCTATGCGCGATTTTGGGCATTTATAAAGATATTTTTTAAATTAAAAAGTTATGATAGCTTCAATCCAACACAGTGAGAAATTCATGCTCATTTTAAGTAAAAACTAAGCATTTTTATGGCGTCTGATTCAAAAATTGAACAAGACAATGTTAGTTTAAGAATGCCAGGATTCAAATAAAGAATATTTTACTTTAATTAAAAATTTAAAATATGCATTTTTGGTTACATACCGAGACAAATTTCTCCCTGTTAAGATAGCACAACTATGTAAAACATCATTCTATTTCAATTAAACAGACAGCATAATTTTGTGCGTTTTTTTGTTCATCCTATGTGTGAAATAAAGAATCCATTTGGTCAAATAGTCAAATACAATAGGGTCGTTTCATAATTAATCAAAATTTGGTACACTGATTCTTTATATGGGTGGGATGAAAAATTTAAATATTTTTTTTTCTGATCAGTAGTTTTTTTTTTAATTTTCAAAAATCTAAAAATTGACCAATTTTGGTCCAACACAGCTTCACAAAAATTAGAATATCTTGAGGACCACTTATCGTAGATGGATGAGATATAGCTCGTTGTAAAGGTAATTCAAATACCTTTCCTACGATGTGTCACATGACCTATTTTATTTTCATGTTTTTTTTTAATATTGAAAAAATATGTTTGTTTTTTTAAAAAAATACATTTTTGACTTTTTTGAAAAAAAAAAAAATATTGTCCACTACCACTTAATAATAAATCAGTATTCTACCTCCTAACTAAAAGCATATATATCACTAGAGTGAATTATGATAATTCACGCTTTTGTAATTCTGGCACATTCCGGTAGATAACCAAAGATGGGCGATACTTTTCATAACGATATTTTCTAGATCAAAAAATCGAAAAATATTCGAAAAATTGGAAAATTAAAAAGCCGAAAAAACAACAGTTACCTATGTTCAATAAAAACTTTCCATTCTACACTTAACTTTTATTTATTAAAGAAACCAGAATGGTCGTGGACAAAGTATAGTATTAGACTCGCAATTTATGGC
Organism: Psylliodes chrysocephalus; assembly: GCA_927349885.1. Classification (NCBI taxonomy): domain Eukaryota; kingdom Metazoa; phylum Arthropoda; class Insecta; order Coleoptera; family Chrysomelidae; genus Psylliodes; species Psylliodes chrysocephalus. Next base: position 9,964,347 of record OV651815.1, read on the forward strand.
CATTATTCACTCGGGTGACTTGCGTCCCTCGCCTACGCTCGGGACGCAAACGTAAACGTCACCCTGCGTGAATAATGGCTACCATAAATTGCTCGTTTAATAATATACTATTTTTCATCAATGCTTTGGCAAAATATGTGCCAAATTTCAAGATAGAGAAATTATGGGTTGGCGGCAAAAAAAATAAAAGCAACAAAAAATCTGAAAAAAATGTTCCAAATTCATATTATCATGTGTATGCCCTATAGAAAAAATGAAAAAGTTCTATTTGTGTTGTGATTCGTTAAAATTGAAGAAACATTCTAGAAAATTGAGGAATGTTTTAGAAAATATGTGCTCTCATATAGACATTAACCTAGGAATGACGATTTGTGATGGGTGTCGATTCAAACCTATGAAAAGTTCAAGGAAAAGTAATTCGCCTGAAGCAGGGTAAGTACATACTTACAATTGATTTATGTATATTTTTAATCGACTTCAAAAAAGGAGGCGGTTCTCAATTCGTCGCAATATTTTTTTTTATGTATGTTCAGCGATAATTCTTTAACACAATATCCGATTTCAATGATTCTTTTTTGTTAGAAAGAGGGTAATTCAGGGGTGGTCCCATATAAATTTGGTCAAAATCTAATAATTGCGTCCATGAGAAAATCCTCAAACTCTTCATTTTTTATGTATGTTTAGCGATAATGCTTTACCACCATGTCCGATTTATATGATTCTTTTTTGTTAGTAAGGGGGTACCTCAGGGGTGGTCCCATATAAATTTGGTTAAGATGTGGTGATGGCATCTACACGTTTTTGAAGTCGGTTTTTTTTTATTTTTAATTTCTAATACTTGTCATAGTTTGTTAAAAATAATAATTATTCATAGGAAACAAGCCAAAACATTGTCACTTCTAATACCTATTTTATGGTATATTTAGGTACCTACATATATGTGAATATTTTTTTCAGACCATCAACTACCTTTGATTCCCCCAATTTTAAATCTGGATTAGAAGAGTCGCTGGATGTTCTTAATCAGTCACTGGTGTTCGTATGTTATGTTATGTTGAGAATAGCGTGTTAATACACTGCGACCTCAAAGATCTATTGTGCCCTCTTCTGACGCCAATGCACTAAGGAAATGTCTCAATGCCTATAACGACCCTTCCAATCCTATTTTCTCAAGGAAGTGTAGGATTTGAAGTAGCTTCAAGTTAGGTAAATCTCCCTCTTCTATTTGATATCCTCTTAGATATAGTACCTTTTTATTCTGGAGTGCTACACATTCAGTTAGTTTGTGAATGCAGGTTTCGTCCTCCTCTTCACAGAATCTGCACTCACTATCTTCTACTACTCTCAGTTTACTTAGGTGTCCTTTTAGTCGACAATGCCCGGTAAGGATCCCTGTTACAATACGTAGCTTGTTCTTGCTCAGGCAGATGCAGGCTTGCGATCTTTTCTGGTTATATTCACCCAGAAGTATCTTAGCCTGTCTCAGCCCCAAGAGATTGTTCCAATTATCGGTTCTTCTACTGCCCATTCTCTTTTAGTCTCTTAAGTGTAAAGGTTAAAGAAAAGGTCCTTTATTTCTCACAAGTCAACTTGTGAGAAATAAAGGACCTTTTCTTTAACCTTTACACTTAATCCCTACTACTCACATATGGCTGCCCTCACTCCAAATCTTTTAGTCTCTCCTAATATTATGTTACTGCTGATACCGCAGAACGGCTCAGATCCTACAAAGGGTGTTTGAGCCCCTTTGCTTGCAAGACTATCTGCAATCTCGTTATCCTGTACCCCGTTATGTCCCGGGACCCAAGTGAGAGTAACTCTATTTTTCTCGCCTAGCTCATTCAATTGTTCTAGGCATCTCCAGACCATTTTTGAGCTGATTACGTAAGAGCTCAGCGCTTTGATGGCTGCTTGACTATCGGACATGATGATAATATCTTGTCTATGGCAGTTTCTCTCGATGTTAAACTGGATACACTTCCCGATGGCGTGAATTTTCGCCTGGAAGATGCTTGGGAATTTTCTCAAGCTTTCGGAGTGCTTGGTTCTCGGCCCTTACACTCCTATTCCAGTTCCTTCTATGGTTTTGGAACCGTCCGTATACCACTGAATAGCACGTCTTTCGGTTGCAAGCGCGATGGATTCTTGGATCCATTCTTTCTTGCAGCCCAGCTCTGTGGTTTTGAAGTTTTTCACAAAACTGTACTTCTTTTGCATTTCATCCTAGGGCATGTCCCAGGTATCTTTAGTCCTGAAGCAAGTAAACTTTCGTCTGATTACTCCGTTCCTGATCATTCTGTATCGTGTCCCTTTTGCCACATTCATCAAATGTAGAGGGGTAAGATTTAAGATCACCTCCATTGCGGCTGTAGGACAGGTTCTCATTGCACCAGTAATGAAAACACAGGATAGTCTTTGTACTTTTGAGATATTAGCTCTCGTAGTAGCTAAACTAGTTGTGTTACTCCAGGCTATAGCCCCGTAAGTGATGATTGGTCTCACTATTGCAGTATACATCCATCGCAGTATGTTTGGGCTACATCCCCACCGTTTACCTGCAATGTTTCTGCATACCATTAGGGCTTTTGTGGCCTTATTTACTACTTCCTTCTCTTGTGTGTTCCAGAGAAGTTTGTTGTCCAGGGTTAGGCCTAGATATTTGACTTCATTTTTCCATTCTATATCTATCCCGTCTAATTTAACGGTTTTGAGATTAAGTTTTCTTTTCCTTGAAGAGGCTACTGGTGTTGTTTTTGTAGGGTTTATACTAAGTCCCACTTCACGGCACCATCTTTTGGTATGTTCTAGTCCTCGTTGGACTGTATCACACAGGATATTACTAAACTTGCCAGTAGCAAATATGACTATGTCGTCGGCATAACATTGACAGGGTATGCCGAGGTCAGTCAATCTGCATAGAAGTTCGTCTACGATTAGGCTCCACATTAGTGGGGATGGCGATTCTATAAGCTGCATATCATATAAACAGAAATTGAATTTCTATTAATACGGCACACATCAAATTCTATACCGAGCCATGCAATTTAATTAAAAATCCACATGGTCTAGTCTGGGATTCGAAGCCCGACAGTCTCTGACCATAAACGTGCCTATAAATGAATATAAGCGTGTTAGACTGCTACACCACCGACCCGATTAATGGCATGTATTACTGGAAAAAATGAGGAAACTGATGAACTCAAAATCAGTTTTTTGCATCGAAATGAGTCAATTAGTTCATATTCCTACCCTAAGCCTAAAGCAGATCTACTGGCCGGACATATACTTTAACTAAGGAAGAAATGATTGAAACTTCAAACATTTTGGAAAGAAAAATTAAAACCAAAAACTATTTTTAAATATTTTTTCATAATAAGTATATTTCTTATAAAATTTAGGCCAAAAATGTTCATAATTTTCACTATTTAATTAGATTTTCACATGTTTTCTTATTGTTTTTTTTTTCATACTGAACCCATGATTTCTCCATTTTAAAATTTGGCACATAATTTGCCAAAGCACTGATAAAAAAACTGTTTTTTTCTTCTTCAATATTTAAAAAAAAACATGAAAATAAAATAGGTCATGTGACACATCGTTGGAAAGGTGTTTGAATTACCTTTACAACGAGCTCTATCTTATTGATCTACGATAAGTAGTTCTCAATATATTCCAATTTTTGTGAAGTTGTGTTAAACCAAAAGTGGTAAATTTTTCGATTTTTGAAAATAAATAAAAAAAAATACTGATCAGATAAAAAAAAATTAGTATTTTTTATCCCACCCATATAGAGAATCAGTGTACTAAATTATATCAAAATCGGTGAGATGGTCTGCCAAACCTCTTTTTATTTTGATTGATTTGATATGAAATGACCCAATAATTCTAGAAAAATTAAATTGTCTAATGTAAAATTAATTATCGTGGTAATGGAAGCCAGCAGTATGATTGACGTTTCCAATCCGCAAACACCCTCAGGATCAGTTTCATTTCAATTCCGCAAGATTAGACCGATTTCACGCATAACCACATCAGACGCAATTGCAGTGACCTACTTCTAAAAGTGGGACACATCTTAAAAATGACTAGGAAGCTCAAGAAGGCGACCGTAAACGTGAACATGCATCAGTTTTTTTTGTTAACTTCTACCTCCGCATTGTGATGAAACGTTTCATTTTCATTACAGACTTTCCGCAATAGAAATCCCGGAATTTATGTGTTGTTATAAGATACGAGGGCAAGGTGAAAAGTTCTCGACATGGTAGTGAAAGATTGTTTTTTAACTGAAAAATGCATTTTTTATTTTTCTATGTAATCTCCCTTTAGTTCAATGCACTTTGTCCAACGTTTGGTTACTAAATTAGTGCATCCACCTACCGCCTTTTTTGTTAGAAAGAGGGTACTTCAGGGATGTTCGCATACAAATTTGGTTAGGATTTAATAATTTTGATATATTTTCAGCGATAATTCTTTACCACGTTGTTCAATTTCTATGATGACAAGATCACACTCTAACTTCTCTTCACAAAGGATCTTGAGTATAGATGTCAATTCTTCCCTGACCCGCTTTCTACAGATGTTCATTTTTTCAATACCTGGACTTTATCTTCGTTTCGTGCAAGCCAGCAAAAGTGGCTTCCAAGATTTATTATAAAACCGCATTGTGATTGGTAGTAATACTTCCACTTCCATCCGTTTCTGGATTTGAAATTGGTACACCTCCAACTATTGTTACCGTTCTTGTTAGACCTTCTCAAGCAGTATTTGCAGCCTTGTCTTCAAAGTAATACCTAAATATTATGCTGTATTAGCGTAAGGCAGGGGCGGTTTCGCCATTGGTTCATTTTGCAGTGAACACCCAGTTAAATTTCATAAGAGCACATTATTTAAAATCACATATAAATAACTTAGAACCGATTCCACCGTTGTTTTAAACGAAGTTTAAAATGACATTTTTACATTAACAATGTCATTTTAATCTCCGTTTAACACAACGGTGGAATCGGCCCTTAATAATATAAATTCACTTTAATATATTTATTAGTTTCGTACGTATTAATCTCTACTTTTTGGTACTATACTGCGCTCAGGCCGATCGCGTCTGTCGGTTCAATATGTCTAGTGAAACCGAGAGGTGTCTAAGAATGAATGTTAAAAAGACAGTTTAATAGATCCGTGAAACAGCAATGTGCCTCCTTGAAACTACGCTATTTTGTGCATCGCACGTAGATTACGTCACGACAGTTAACTTCGCTTGGTCCAACGATTAGTTATTATGCTTGGTCAAGGTCACTCTGACTGGGAGTCTTTAATTCAACGTTGCCACATTTGCTAGATTTCTGCTTTTTTTTGGTAGGTTTTCAGCTATTTTAGTTAGTTTTAGTAGACAATTTTCTTTTGGTAGATTTAAGTAGATTTCTATAAATTAATAAAAAAAAAATCCAATTACTCAAATATAACTTCCTATTTAAATAATTTTGTTGCCAAAATGGATTGCTAAAAACGTTAGGGCCGGGCGATCATCAAAATAAATAATCAGTTATTTTCGACTAGTAGATTACTTAAAAATAATCGATTCTTTATGATTTATCGATTATTTTTGATTAATCAATTATTTTCGATTCTTTTTGATTGATTCTTTTCGATTAATTTCGATTTTTTTGATTCTTTTCAATTTTTTTTATCCTTTTCGATTCGATTCTTTTCGATTATTTTTGATTCTTCTCGATTCTTTTCGATTATTTTCGATTATTTTCGATTCTTTTCGATTTTTTTCGATTCTTTTCGATTTTTTTCGATTCTTTACGATTATTTTTGATTATTTTCGATTCATTTCGATTATTTTCGATTCTTTTCGATTCTTTACGATTATTTTTGATTATTTTAGATTCTTTTCGATTCTTTTCGATTCTTTTCGATTCTTTTTGATTCTTTTTGATTATTTTCAATTATTTCGATTCTTTTCGATTATTTCGATTCTTTTCGATTATTTTCGATTCTTTTCGATTCTTTTCGATTTTTTTTAGATTATTTTAGATTATTTTCGATGCTTTTCGATTCTTTTCGATTTTTTTAGATTCTTTTCGATTATTTTCGATTCTTTTCGATTTTTTTCGATTCTTTTCGATTCTTTTCGATTATTTTCGATTCTTTTCGATTCTTTTCGATTCTTTTCGATTCTTTTCGATTCTTTTCGATTTTTTTCGATTCTTTTTGATTCTTTTTGATTATTTTCAATTATTTCGATTCTTTTCGATTCTTTTCGATTATTTTCGATTCTTTTCGATTCTTTTCGATTCTTTTTGATTCTTTTCGATTCTTTTCGATTCTTTTCGATTCTTTTCGATTCTTTTCGATTCTTTTCGATTTTTTTTAGATTATTTTAGATTATTTTCGATGCTTTTCGATTCTTTTCGATTTTTTTAGATTCTTTTCGATTCTTTTCGATTCTCTTCGATTCTTTTCGATTCTTTTCGATTATTTTCGATTCATTTCGATTATTTTCGATTCTTTTCGATTCTTTTCGATTCTTTTCGATTCTTTTCGATTCTTTTCGATTCTTTTCGATTCTTTTCGATTCTTTTCGATTCTTTTCGATTCTTTTCGATTCTTTTCGATTCTTTTCGATTCTTTTCGATTCTTTACGATTATTTTAGATTATTTTCGATTCTTTTCGATTCTTTCCGATTCTTTTCGATTCTTTTCGATTCTTTTCGATTCTTTTCGATTCTTTTCGATTCTTTTCGATTCTTTTCGATTCTTTTTTATTATTTTCAATTATTTCGATTCTTTTCGATTATTTTCGATTCTTTTCGATTCTTTTCGATTTTTTTTAGATTATTTTCGATGCTCTTTTCGATTTTTTTAGATTCTTTTCGATTATTTTCGATTCTTTTCGATTTTTTTCGATTCTTTTCGATTCTTTACGATTATTTTCGATTCTTTTCGATTATTTTCGATTTTTTTCAATTTTTTTCGATTCTTTTTGATTATTTTCAATTATTTCGATTCTTTTCGATTATTTTTCGATTCTTTTCGATTTTTTTTAGATTATTTTCGATGCTTTTCGATTCTTTTCGATTTTTTTAGATTCTTTTCGATTCTTTTCGATTCTTTTCGATTATTTTCGATTCTTTTCGATTTTTTTCGATTCTTTACGATTATTTTTGATTATTTTCGATTCATTTCGATTATTTTCGATTCTTTTCGACTCTTTTCGACTCTTTTCGATTCTTTTCGATTCTTTTTGATTATTTTCGATTCTTTTCGATTCTTTACGATTATTTTTGATTATTTTAGATTATGTTCGATTCTTTTCGATTTTTTTTTTATTCTTTTCGATTATTTTCGATTCTTTTCGATTCTTTTCGATTCTTTTCATTTCTTTTCGATTCTTTTCGATTCTTTTCGATTCTTTTCGATTCTTTTCGATTCTTTTCGATTTTTTTTAGATTATTTTAGATTATTTTCGATGCTTTTCGATTCTTTTCGATTCTTTTCGATTTTTTTAGATTCTTTTTGATTATTTTCGATTCTTTTCGATTTTTTTCGATTCTTTTCGATTCTTTTCGATTCTTATCAATTCTTTTCGATTCTTTTCCATTTTTTTCGAATCTTTTCGTTTCTTTTCGATTCTTTTCGATTCTTTTCGATTCTTTTCGATTCTTTTCGATTCTTTTCGATTCTTTTCGATTTTTTCGATTTTTTCGTCTTTTTCGATTTTTTTTGATTCTTTTCGATTATTTTCGATTATTTTCGATTCTTTTCGATTCTTTTCATTTCTTTTCGATTAATCGATTTTTCGATTAATTGATTATTTTCGATTAATCGTTTTTTTCCAATAATCGATTACTTTAATCGATTATTTATTTGGACTGCGTTAAGCAGAAAGCTACCAACCCTCAATAGTGACAAACTGAGAGAATCAGCTCTAAGTTTTTGTTCGTTTAAGAAAGCTATAGGATGTGGGCTAGCATTTTATAGTTTTATAGGGTATATAATTAATTGAGGCTTTTTAGGTTCTTACATAATGCAGAAAGTGTATTTTATTACCCAGATCCGCACTCAACCTAATATCTGGTAGATTGTGGGTTGGTAGTTTTCTGTATAACGCCGTCCATTATCACTAGAGTACAGCAAGTTAGTTAATAGATGTAGTGTTTGAAAACAGTATAATATTGTAATTGATTAATCAAAATCAAATATAATATCTTTAAAAAATCGAAAATATCCGATTGACCTGAAATAACCGATTTTTGTATTTTGTTCCATATTTGTATTTACTTATTGCTTTTACTTATAGTGTGGTGTAGTGTAAATAACGTTTTAAACAGCTCTACTGGTCGAAATTTGAACAAAACCCATTATTTTCATCTTGGCTTTGTAATGCCCAGGGTAGGTATAGTGGCTTTTGTATAGCCACCTAATTTAATCAAGAATTGCTTCACTAAAAGAGCAAATGTTTGTGCAAAGTATAAAAAGCATATTTCAGGATTCACTGTAGGCTCTCAGGTTTGTCCTCTCTAAAAACTAACCAAAACAACAGGGAACATTTTTGCTTTTTTAGATTGACAAATTCTTCGAAAATGTTACGAAATTCAGATAAAATAAAAACGGTAGTTTCTGCACTTGTACCATTTTTAGGAATGGATCATCTAAGTGATGGTATCAAGAAACCTTTTCACGACTCAGGAATCTTATAAAAAATTCGAAATTTAATTGTATTAAAACGGAGGATGCCAAAGAAGTATTGAGTATCTTGTACAAAGTTTTACAAATGCTAAAATTATTGGAAAAAATTGAACCCCCATTTCAAATTACCACGAACCACCACTGGCGTAAGGTAAATGGTTATTATTTAATAATGCTAAATGGTTAACTATTAGTAACATTTAAATGTACAGATTTAGTTTAGAATAGTTTATCTTATCCGTAAAAAACATAATTCGATAAATACACCTCTTTCATGACCAACCGCAAAGTGAGTTATTAAAAAGTAATTATAAATTTCAATAAAAACTCATCTAAGCGCACCTAACAGTAATTAATATCGATTTTCGATAAAGATAACCCAAGCGATAAATTCTCGCATCGAAAAATAAAATTGAACAACAAAATTATCTATCGAAAAATGTCAATCCCCTTTGGATACAAAGACACACGTTCTCTAGCCTACGTCCATAATGATAAATTGGCCATCCTTGACCATTCGCATTTAAAATTTAATATTCTTTACCTATGAAATATTCATTTCACGTTCGACGGCATCTCGGAGATGGAACTCTTATCGAATTTGCTAGATATTTCGAATGAAATTTTCGATTTTCCAAACCATCATGCGGTTGGTTTTAGTTATTTTTCTTTTTCAGTTTTTCTGCCATTGAACTTTTAAAGTCTGCCGGATGATGGGTTAACGGGCAAAAAGATGTTGGGGATTTGAGAAAGTTTTACAAGTACGTCTGAAAGTATTAAGAGGTAATGTTTGTAGAAAATCAATTTTTATGCTTTTTGTGTAATATGGGAAGATAGTATATATATTTTTAGTAGTGGCGAGTGCGGAAACTAAACGAGTGCGAGAAATACACTTTCCAACGAGTTGTGTACACTATTTTTCCTACGACCACACACAAAATCCTTAAAAAAACGTCTTTTTTAAATGAGAAAGTCAATTAAACCATATCACACATATACTGAAAAGTATATCACACATGTGTTGAAAAGAATATCAACACATGTGTTGAAAAGTAAAAAAATCCTCCAAAATATTTTTCATTTTGTAACAGTAGAAATGACAAGAACTAATACAATGTTTAAAAAATATTTATAACTAAAGCAGAACAAGAGCTAATATAACAATAAGAAACATTTATAACTAAAGCAGAGTTACTAACAGAATTTACATCTAAAGTAGAGATAACTAATGGAATGAATAAAAAATATTTGTAACTAAACTAGAGATAACTAATATAATAATTAGGAAATGTTTGTAACTAAACTGTATGAACTGAATAATTATTAATAATTTTGTTTTACTTTTTTTTGGGACGTTATAAAAGTTAAAAGTAAAATTGTTATTATAACATTTACTAAATTGCAGTGGATTCTGTAATGTTGCATTATTATTATTATTATTATTATTCTCAGTGGTTCCCCTAATATATCTGTTTATTGTCTCTTGTGGATCTACATTAATTTGTTGCTGTATAGATGAAGTACACAAACTTGCACTGTATCTGGGTTGTGTAGTTTCAGTATTTTGTTTAGAGTATTGTTCAATGTTTTTACATGCAACTTCTTGGTTGAATGTGCTTGTGCTGCGATTGGTGTTCATTATTTTATAAGCAGTCATTAATCTATTAGTTGCAGAGTCATCTATGTACTGCTCGGCCACGGTAGAGAATTTCCATCCCCCGTGGCGCTTTAATGCAGGAAGATATGTTCCTGCATCTACCAAAATTGTTGCAGAAGAACGCCTAAAGGTGTGGCCAGTATATTGTTCTGGATTCGGAAGATTTAAAAACTTTGCCACTACCTTTGGCACAGTGCCTATTTTGTTTATACCCACTACTTGTTGGGTGCATTTTTTATTTTTATAATTAAGAAAAAACCTTAGTTGAGTGGTTGGTGGCCTAAGATTGGCATATTTTTTAAATATGGTATAAAACGGTCCAGTAATCGTGAATTTTCTGGATACTTGGTTTTTTCTGTTATCTATTTTTATCACAGCTGCTGTACCCAAATCCTCTATATCGTTTATAGTCAACTGTGTGAGCTCCTGCTTTCGACACGCTCCTGATATTCCAAGGATAAGTGCAACCTTAAATAATAAAAAATACTCACACATTGAACAAAATAATAGATATTAAACTTGCTCACCTTTGTAAATAAATATAATTATTTATTTCTTGTTGCGACAGGACTTTGGCTTTTTTTTTTATTTATAGCCATCATTTTTTCTCTTTAAGAATGCCTTTAATTTTAGGTAGGTACTTAGAAATATCAACATTGTGTTCAATAGACAGAGTAGTTCTCAACATTGAGTACTGTGTCCACAAAGTCGAATTTTGTACTTTTGATGATAATTCATTCATATAGGCCAGTAGAACATTTTTAGAAAACGAACACTTTATTTGTTTCCTTTGTCTCCATTTAATGAATTGATCATAAGCATATTGATACCTTATTCTGAATTTAGCAGGCAACAATTTGAGCGACGTATTTTTAACAGCTTCTGCTATTTCTGGAGGCGTACATTCGGAATCACTAGAATTCATTTTTTGCGAGCTCAGTACAATTTTACAATAAAATAAAATTTTACAAAATGACTGCTTGTGTGTTTGACAATTAATACCACAGCCTACTTAATGTAATTTTTCAAATTTTTAAATTTTAAACTTACCTGTTGGGTTTAGTATAATCACAATACCCATGAAGAAAAAGCTTTCCTTCACTTTTTTTTAAATGCATTAACCAGTAATCTTTAAAACACTTAATTTTAAAGTTTGAATTATCTTGTAGACACTAGTATGTATTTGAACACAAATCACAATAAACTTTAAATATTTTCAAACTAATAGACACCTACATAAAGGTGTGTTGTAAACACTAACATAAACACATTGTCGTATTTGAAACCGAAAATAACACTATAGAAAAGAAGAAGAAAAATATTTTCTTTCCAGAAGTACCTTTATAGAAAATTTTGTTTCAATATTCGATAAATAATAGTGAGTAAACATGTTTTATTATTATTTTATAATTTTAAAAACCTATATAAAAAACTTTATTTCTCATTTGATATTATATAAAAATTTGTAATAACAATTATAATGATAACTTTGACGTACATGTTACAGGTCATAGGACGATATTTTTTTACTTTTCAATACATGTGTCTTTTGCTATTTTTCAATACGTGTGTGATATATATTTCAGTACGCGTGTGATATAAGCTACTTTCTTAAAAACAAATAAAAGTGTGCAAACTATCATTTTCGTATGTGGTCGTAGGAAAATAATATTTTTGAAGCGAGAAAACAATTTACTAACGAAGGCGAAGCCGAGGTTGGTGATATTCGCTATATCCAAAAAATAATTTTCGTCAAGTAAAACACTTTACTTTTTCTACGAACTCCATTATGCCATGTAGGTACTAAAATGACAAATAAAAGTCAAAATAGTCTAATTTATTGCGAATGGGATAGAACTACTAAATAAAAAATGTTTGCAATGGAAATACTCTTAGTTTGATAGCATTTAAACCATTTTTCGACTTTTTTGACCCAGGGGCGAATATACGGAAGGGGGGGGGGGGGGTATTGACCTCCTTCAAGAATTTTTTAACCTAATTTTTTTAGAGGTACTAAAATGTATTATTATTATTAAAAATAAAGTGTTAAATATTATCACTACCTCCAGACCTAAACTATATTAACACTACTCCCCCCAGACTTAAAACTCTGGATGCTATGCCGTCACAAAAAATGCTTGAAATATTAACTTATAATAGAAAAATGTGTTTGAACTATATCCCGCATTTCGTTGAAAATTTTAAATATCCCTACACCAGAAGTAGCAAAACCGGACGACATAAAATGCTCACAAAAGAAAATTTTTAAGTTGTTTAGAAATATATATTTCAACGCCAGCAAAAAACGAAAATCCATCGATAAGCAACTTTACTTTTAATTTGATAGGTCACGCGACAGCTCCCACCACCGAGACATAGTACATGTTGTTCACACCCTTCCACTGTACCCAATTACAAATAGCAAGCAAAAAATATGAATTACCAATTTTTGAGAGGAACGAGGATGAAGGACTATAGATTTATTTCAATTAAATTCGTATAAATTTATTGACATGGAAAGTCATAATTGCAAGATACTGGGGTAGTTAAGTTCCAAAAAATCTAAATTTAAAGTAGGTCAACCGTATTTATACGTTGGTAGTCATTAAAAAAGACTGAGTTGTCTGGGATAGGTCTAAAAATCATAAATCAAAACATCAAGTATTAAAAAATTAATAGACTTTTTTGTTAATTTCATTTTTTAAATTAGTATCATTGGCATTAACTGCTTAGGTTATTAGCCTCGTGTTATGTGTAGGCTTTGTTACTGTTTTCCAAAAACTTTACACTTGACCCATTTTAGCGAGACAATTCCACGTGTGAAAAATATATAAGAGACAAGTTAGCGCCGGGTCAAATAATAATGAGTCAAGTAAGCGCGTGCTAAAATATTCTAATTAAAATTTAAAAAAAAATACATACATAAAATGAGAATTAAAAAAAAAACTTTAATAATTTACTTAACCTATGCGACCTGGACGTATATACAGCAACCCGTGATGGCTCCTGGCCGCACAGATTAGGTAAATTAGTTTTTTTCTCTAGAATACTGAAATATTTTGTCACGCGCTAATAATTTGTCTCGGCGCTAACTAAGTTTTTCATGTATTTGCTTGTCATGTAGGTATTTGTCTCAGCTCGAATTTGTCGAAGCAAATTTGTCCCGCAAGGAATTGCCTCACGCTAAAATGGCTCGGAACCGTCTGGGATGAGTCTAAAAGGCGTAAATCCAAATATCAAAATTAATCGATTTTTAAAAAATTCACACTTATTGGTAATCAACCTTTCCATTTATACTTTAATTGATCCCAATTTAAAACTATCAAGGAAATAAAAAAAGCACTTACTTTCAAAGGATAATTAACTAGTTAAAATCGTGCTGAGACTATACAACTATACATACGTTGGAAAGTTCTCTTCCCTTTCGAATCCATGCCCTGAAACGAATTTTTATCTCCATCTCTGTCCAAATACGAGTATCAGGCGTGGTTTAATAAACACTCTTGGTGACCAGTTTCGCTTTTTTCTAAATTGATAAATGGCAATCGTTATAGTCCAGGCAATATTGTAACATTACGGATTGATATTTACAAATCAAAACAGGTGTACAATATTTTTACGATATGTTTAAAATGACACCACACTTAGTAATTAAAACTCTCTTTGGAAAACAACGAAGAAAGTGAACCTAAAGTTCTCCGATACGAACAGAAGGAGGATTATCTAAAGACAGCAAACAAAAAGCGGATTTTTTTGCAGAACACCTGCAGAAAATTTTCCAACTGAATAAATCAAATATAGAAAATGACCTAGAGAAAATATCAATAGAAAATGAAGAAGAGATAAGACTTGTCATCCAAGAAGTTGCTAGATAAATAAAAACAAATATCAACACAAAAAAGGTTCCTGGTTACGATCTCATTGCAGAAGAATAACTGAGGATACTCAGAAGAAGAGGCATTGTCAAACCTACATATTTGATATTTGCATGTTTCAGTAGCACGCACCAAGTGTATGGAAGATTGCAGACGTCATTATGATTCTAAAACGTGGTAAACCACCAAGTGAAACTAAATCAAAAAGACCTTTTTCTCTATTGCCAGTGACATCCAAAGTATTTGAGAAACTGCCATTAAAGAGGCTCAAAGTGATCATAGAGAGAAGAAACCTAGTAAAGGACCAACAAGAACACAACATTCCACAGCAGACAAAGTCCAAAGTATTACAGATTTAATAGAGGAAGTCTATGAAGAGAAAAATCTGCGCTGCATTGTTCCATGACATCGAGCAAGCATTGGATAACATCTTGTAAAAAGGATAAAAAAATTGGGACAAATTCTCCAAAAGCAGTATTTACAACTTCTAGAATCTTACATAATAGATATCTACTAGTTATCTACAATATACGAGAAATTATTAATGCCAAAACTGTTACGTTTGCTGATGATAAGCTAGTAAATCATTGAAAAGTTACAAGCCACTAAAGAATTCAGTAGATGGACTAAACATTAGAGAATAAAATAAATATATCTGAATAAAAATTTCACAAATAAAAATAACCAAAATAACATACCTATCACGATAAACGGATCCCAGGTAGCAAGTTTTTGAAGTAAGAATGAATTTAGATTCAAAGTTTGGGTGTAACGGTTTTAATCGAGCGTTAAGATCATAGTATAGGTTTTGTTCGCCGATAAAGTATTTCTATACCTATATTTTCTTAAAATAAAACTTATCCGACTAGTCAAAAGTTTTCATGCATTCAGCCTCCACCCTGTACTAACTGTACACATTCACACAACACACATTTATATTATCCAGTTCTCGGAGTTTGAAATTATAGGGATTTTATACTTAATATAATATTTTTACTAGAATTAAAATATCTTCACCACAAATAGGCAAAGGTAAACTCGTTTTATGATACCTTCTTTGTGCAAATTGTAATATTTATGCTAAAATTTACCTTTAATATCCATCTTCGTTGTGGTAATTTTCACAAGCACTCGACAACAATCCTTGTGGTAAATAAACTTTACAAATAGCACATTTCGTTAACTGAGATCATGATTTAATTGTAGTGGATATTTTAAATACCTTTTCACAAACACTAAACGATAATTTATACTAATACTAAATGGGGTTATATTTATATTTGTGTGACTGCTAGATAGCTGTTACATCATAGATAAGTACTATAGAGAGTGCTAAAGCTGCTTGTAGTTCTGTGAGTATATTTAGACGTTTTTGTCTAGGATTTCTATTGGGTAATAAAGGGATACCAGCATGATACAGTTAGTTTTATTTTCGAAATCGCAAAAGCTTATTGGCGACACAGGAGTGCCATTCGTGAATCGTATTTGTTCGAGAATGACAATTGGCTGAAGTACGTTTTATGTACGGCGATTCGGCGCAATCGAGGTTTTGTCTTCGTGTTGAAGGAAAACGAAGCGACACGTGCTCTTTTCTGAAAAGAAGTCGTAATGGTGGCTTGAACTGAAAATTCGTGAAGAGAAGCTTTTCTAGTTTTTGTGATTTTATGGAATCATCCCATGTCGGGGAGTGTTAGAAAAGTATCTTTTTATTATAAGAAGCATTAATGGTAAAATTGAATCGTGTTAACGTGGATTTAAGTCCGTTATTTTGGTGATTGTAGTACCGGCTTTCTTAACTCGTGGTCGAGAAAAATTTGATTTGAAGTTCAGCCCATTGGTAGATGTATTAGCAGTCTTATATTGAAGGCCGATTGTAGTGCGGACCGTATATTGAAGGGTACACTGATTTTAAGAATGTTTTAGCAGATTTCTCTGCGTTTTGATTGAAGTTACACCCTCTGGGATAAGAGGTAGGTTTTATTCTTTTTTATAGTGTAATTTGTATTGAAATATTGATTTCATTCTTTGTAAATAATAGACATTCTTTCAGGCAGTAAATAAGGGGGTTGAATGCTTTTGCTGTATTGAATTTTGCTAATTACAATTTAATTGGGTACTTTTTTGTATTACTTGAATAGTCCTTTCTCTGGCAGGCACTAATTTCAACCCTCTGGGTGGCTTAAGATTTCATTTTTACTTTTTATTGTTTTGAATTAAGAGATAACTGGATGGAATCAAATTAAGTTACACCATTCTGAATAGGGATTGTATATTTTAGGTTTTTGTATCCAGTGTTTGGACCCGGTTTTTGGGCCTAGTGTTTGGACCCAGTACTTGTATTCGGTGTTTGGAATCTACGTCTGATACGTAGATGTATAGTTTATGATTTTATAAAACGTTAAATTGATATTGATATGCTAGCTCAATTATTAAGGGCCCATGACGTTTATTAAATTTTAGTATAGTTCATATAATACATTAAGGGGATTGGGTGTTTTACCTTAAGGGGATGTATATTAAAAATTGTTCATTAATAGAAATATTTTAGATTATAAGTCTCTGGGTATTTAAATCTGTTTATACAGAAACTAAAGGATTTTATAACTAGTAACTAGTTGCGATTAACTTTTCTTTTAGTTGCGCCTGAAACGTCTTTCGCCTTGGATCGCCTTTTTTATAGCTGACCATAATATAGCCATATCGCGGTGGATTTTTTTTTTCAAATTGGAACCCCTTTTTTGGTAAATATTCTTAAAGTTTATAAAAGAAATAAGAAACTTTTTAAGGAAACATTTTTTTATTTGACTTCTACTTATTGAGTAACACCTACTTGAAAATTCTGCTGCACGAAAAAAAGTTGTCCATATTATGGTTAGCTATAAAAATGTTTTCCCAAAAAACTATGAAACTTTCGTCTGAAACGTTTTTTTTATAAAAGGCGGTACTTAACTGTAATACTTTAATTTGAACACCCGGTATATTTTATACGAACAAGAATAATTTCTTGACCCTAGTACAATTTTGTATGAATAATTGTTTTATTAAGTAGGTTTTCCCTAATTAATTTGAAATTAAAGAGATATATTCTATCTAATAATGCTAGAGGTAATGATAAACAGTGTCAGACTAATGTGAGGATTTAAAACGAATGATGGTGTCGCATGCATTTACAAAAAACATGGAAGATAAACTTTTTTAAAGACGATATAAAAAATAATTATTGCACTTGGTTAAATTAATTGAAGAAACTAAATAGTTGTGTCTATGTTAGGTTAGGTATGTACCTATATCATGAAGACCTAATTAAATATTTACCGATATCAGTACCTGAGAAGTATATTGAACTATATCGTACTATTTATAGAGGCTAGTTGGAGATATACAGGGTTGGGATAAAGTACGGAACCAAGTAAATATCTTTTAAACGAAAAGGACGATATTTATGAAACTTTGCAGGCAAGTACAATGACGCATAACGCATCTGATGCCATATTTTTTGTTACTAATGTCCTTCTGGTTTTACCGGAAATACCCTCAACTTATTTAATTTAAAGGGGACACCCTGTATATTTTTGCAGATTTTAAAAGATCTTGTTATTCCGAATTTGTAGTGTCGTACAAGATCTTTTAAAATCTGCAAAAATATACAGGGTGTCCCCTTTAAATTAAAAAAGTAGCTGGTTTTCAATTAGCTGCCACTGTCAAGTTTAAAGTAATCTAGTGCTTACACTATTTAGGCCCTTATCGTTTAACCCTCTTGGACCTAGCTGGTCATTTATTTATTATAGAACACATATATCGAGACATTTCTATTAAAGGACACGTAGAACGTGACAATATTTTCATTAAATTTTTGAAATACAGTATTTCCTTAGAGCATACACCTGCGTACCTAATACGCTAAATTGCTGTTAGTGGTTTATTGATATTTAGCATGTACTTTCAATATATTAAGGACCGATTTTTTCACCTCGGAGTAAATCTACACTTAGGTTTAGCGAAATATATATTAACTAGTAGTAACTCTCAACTTTACTCAAAGGTGAAAAAAATAGCCCTAAAGCTAAAATCATTATAAATATTTTTTATGTAAAGTTTTATGAAGCTAATGTTTTAGGCTTCAATGAATTTAACTAATAAGAGATTTGATTGGATTTAGTGCTTGGTTTTTACATGCTTTTAGAATAAAATTACAATTAAATAAATAATGCTTACTTTGACGAGAAGCGATCATTATTACATACCTGAAACAAAAAAATACGATTAGTTAAAAATAACATTTATAATTATTTTACATTTTTATTACAAAATAGGATTTCAAAAATATATATTCAGCTTTTTTTCTAATTTTGATATAAATATTTTAAATGTATCAGATTAGTATGAAGTTAGCTATTATTTTCAAAAATCCATTTTGTAAAATATTTGATAGGTCGTACAAAAAATAAGGATTAGTTACTTTTTACCAAACCAAAATAAGGCATGCACTGAAAAAATAGTTCTTAAACTGTTATTAATTACATTTTTAATCCCTTACAAAAATTGATAATTATTTACCACGTTGTTTTATTTCTATGATTCTATTTTTTAGAAAAGGGGTACTTCATGGATAGTCTCATATAAATTTGGTCAAGATCTGATCCATGAGAAAACAATCATACTCTTTATTTTTGCTATCAGTTTTATAAAATTATTTATAACTTTTAAATTTCTGCAAACGTTAATTATTACAATTCTGTGCAATGTGCATATTTTAAACGTCAACAAAGACAAAATCATAAGTACTGTGTACGGGCATTCGGCGAATGTGAACATCAAAGGATTGGTCAAGATATATACTTTCCCTATATAAATAGAAATTCTCTTATTTTTGGCGACAATGGAGATGGACAAGGCCGTAGCCAGAAAATAATTTCGGGGGGGAGGGGTTTGATTTGGTGGAACAAAATCGTTTTAATAAAAGAAATAAAATGGTGTTACTTATCATATATATATATATATTAGAAAATCATTACAGAAATATTAATACCTTTTTACAAAATTAAATTTAGTCTTCTAGCTTTCTTTGCAGCGAACAAATCAATTACCACCTCGGTTTCGATATCAATTCTGCGGTGGATTGACATTAACGCCAAACCGTTTAGTCTTTCCTGGCCTGTGGAGTTTCTCAAATAAGTTTTGAGGCATTTTATAGAAGAAAAAGTCCTCTCAGGAGTACATGTAGATACAGGCAGTGTCGCTAAGATCTTTAAAAGTTTGTGAATGTATAAAAATAAGGCCTGGTTGCATTCTCCGAGAGCTTCAATACCACATGTTGGTTGATCTAGTTCAGATTCTTCCACCTATTTTATCCGCCACATGTCTAATTCAGCTTTTACAAAGTCCCATTCCAAATATTTTTTATATAGCTCAAAGTAGTTTTCTTGGTAATTTTGATTAATTTGTTCTTTGCAACACACAGACGGAATTAAAATGTTGAGAGATGATAATGTGGCTTTATGATTTTGGAATCTCGACTAAAGCTGATCAATGAAATCATCCAAAAGTAGTAATTCTAAAATAAGTTTCAGGATCTTTTGTGTTGTAGTTTGCCCTATGCTCTTGGCGTGACGTTATTCGCGTAATTTTCATTTCCTCATTTACAGTACTGAGCAAATTCTGTGCATTCTTGAAAAGTTCAGCAAATTTTGTATCAATATTTTGGCGAACATCTTCAATAGTCTTTATAATTAAATCGACATGTTGTAAAGCTACTGCCAAATCGCATAGAGGCGATTGAAGTATTCTGCACAATGTCAGTGTGTTCGGGAACAACATTCCTAAGCAACATAAGCTTGTAACAAAATCACTTGAAATGGCTGATCTCAGAAAAGAATTAGTCTTTGACGATGTATCAGAATCCATGTCAGTGCTTAAGTCGTCTAGTGTACCAACAATAGCTTTATACATTTCTTGAAATCTTAATAACTCATGATTTTCTACCCAGCGGGTCTCGCACATTGTCGTAAGGTTTTTCTATTGTGTTCCAGGGAAGTTTTTTTTCGATATTATCTTTTAAACACTTGGTTCGTTTTACCGAGGACTTGATAAAATTTCCAACCGATTTTATAATTCCAATAGTATTTCGAATAGGCTGAACCTGGCAAGAATGACCCAGAGCTAAATTCAATGAATGTGAGCTGCAATGAACGTATAAGGCTTCTGGATGTGACTCACGAATTACTGCCTGCATACCTTTAAAACTTCCTTCCATCATATCCTTGTCCGACTAAATATTCGCAATCTACTCCCAAAGATTTTAATTCAGATAAGATTTCATTAGCTAAATACCCCTTCCTTTTGTATTCGCAACTGCTACAAAAGTTAAAAAATCTTCACGTAAAAAAACCCATTATCTTTTGGCTCGGCATATCTTAGACAAATGGACATCTGTTTTTGTCGTGAAACATGGGTAGTTTCGTCAACAAGGATTAAAAAAAATTCGTAGAATTTAATCCCTACACAATTGTTTTCTGGATTATTTCACCACAAATTGCAATAAGTTCATTTTGTATGGTCGGGCTTAGGTAGGTAGCGTTCAACGTGATCTTTACAGCTTACAGCCACATCAAATTCTAAACTTTCTTGAAAAGATAGGATTGATATTATATTATATATGCAAATTATAGACGTCGCAACTATGTATTCCCTTATCGCCTCAGCACCAGAAGGGTACAGAATAAATATGTTCACAGTGTTTCTGATGGCACCCCATAACCTATCACAGAATAATATATATCTGGTACCGATTTTAGCAAACTATAACTAGGCTATTAATTAGTATCTAAAATCAATAGTGTAAAAAATGGATCTTTCGTGCAAGCGCTGCGGGGTACAAAAATTTCACTTTCTTCTTGTAGCGTCGGTGGACCTTCACCTTGGATCTCGTTTAGTTTTTTGTTTTGATAAGTTCATTATACAGTTCGATACAAGCGTATTAATAAAATAAATAATATTATTTAAATATTGGTGAAACTTTGGGAACCCAATCGACACACATGAATATGCATTGTGTTTGTGATTTTGGTCGTCTTTGAGGTGTAATTTAAATTATATTGATCGTTTTTTGTTCACTATAATTTCTCTTTGTTGAGATTGGGTTTCTAAATTTTAATTTAGAGTAGGATGATGGTATTACTAAAGATATTCAAATATGTTCGAGTTGAGGTAGCATGAAATACTAATTATTTAGTGCAGGTACCAGGTGCAAGAAATCAATTATTATTTCATCATAACTTACTGGCAACCTTAATTTAAAAATTTTAATTTTCTCTACCCACCATAAAAAATTAAAAATCAGCATAGTTAATAAATAGTGAATCACAAAAAACCATTCTAAATTAGGCCTCAGAAAAATTCACGTATGTCGAGTGTACAATTCTTCTTCTTTTTAAGTGTCGGTTTGGATCACGATGAAAGACAATTATTACTGGTGTTTCAACTTCCCTAAAAAAAAACAAAAGACGATATGGCACCAAACACAACGTAGTTCGAAAAAATCCACCGGAGGTCGTTAGAACGTGAGGTACCCGTTTGACCATTATAAGAGTTAGATAAAGTATATTTTAACTTCAACATGTATCAAGATCTGGCCATCAGATGATTGGTCAATCATTTGACTAATGTTCACGGATCATAACATATTTATATTATATTTACGATCAAATATAACTCTAATAATTTTGCAATATTATTTATTGAAGTTAGTTCAAAGTAATGCTTCTTTCATCTTTGTTGAGGTCTAGTTATTATCTAGTCTAGTTATTGTTGATCTTAGATATGAATGATGTACCTGGATGTCAAATTTTAATATAGAAATTTTAATTTAGAAGTGGACGATGTACAAATAAAATAATAAAGACGATAGTAATTGCTTGAAACGAAAGAAGGTATTTTCAATTTTTTTAATGTGTATGTGTGTACGTGTACATTTTACTAGAATTAGCAGTTCGGCTGTTAAGACATCAACCGTATATTATAAATAAATATAAACAAGAATGGAATGATTGATAGTAATTTGTTCTTTTTTATATTTATAATTCAAGCTCTTGGCGAATACTAATAAAATTTCCACACCTGAAAAGACCTACCTTTCCTTCGTTTTTCTTTATCAATCTGTTTGTAGTTACACCTATAAACCTTTAATATATTTTGTAAATAATTAAAGTAGTATAAGTGAATGAATCTATTGAAAACAATCCTCTACATTTATATATAATAAATAGTTTATTACAACACTTATTCATGTAGGTAATTAAGGTTTACAGATCATTTTTGTAATTACCCTTTTCATCAATTTGCCTTGTAAGACCCACATTTTATTGCAATTAGCAGATCTCTTCATGTGAAATTGTTTAGGACTGATAATAAAATAAGCATGTATCTTTGAAATGTGTATTAATTATCTTAAATGTGGCAGTTATAACTTAATACCTACTCTCCTGTAAACATAACATAAAAATCTGATGTGTCAAACACATGACTTTCCTATCTAGTTATTATAGGCTTTTTCCGGTTATTTTGTACAACCTATTGCAGCATCTCTATAAATATATGCATTGTCCACATACATCTACTTCGAAACATTTTTTTATAGATATTCATTGAAAACGAAAATACTGAAAAATTTAATTTCCTACAATTTTTTTATTACGGTCCATTTTAGAAAAATCATGTATAAACAAAAATTTTAGAGATCGATATCGCAAACAACTTTTAGTTCACCAATTTTCATAAAAATCAAAATTTTGCACATTTTGTCAAATTTCTCGAATAGGGACCATTTCAGGAAATTTTGACATGAAGCAAAAATTATAGATAATAATATTAGAAATAACTTTTATTTGAACAATTTTCTTCTCCGGATAAAGAGTTTTTGAGTTTTCTTCAAAATTCGAAATATACACATTTTCTCAAATATCTCGAATACGGCCCATTTTAGAGAAATTATGTATAGAATAAAAATTATAGAGAATTATATTACGAACAACTTTTATTTTATTTGAACAATTTTTATAATTTTTTTTTTTACATTTTGTCAAATTTCTCGAATACGGACTATTTTAGGAAAATTTTGTATAGAACAAAAATTATAGATAATAATATAAGAAGTAACTTTTATTTGAAGAATTTTCTTCCCCAAACGTAAATAACAGATATATTCCATAAAATATAAAAATGACCACCTATAAAGTACCCCCCAAATGTTCCGACTCTGCTCAAAATCTAATCAGTTCATTGGACACTGGAACAAAGCTTAAGTTTACAATTTGGTGTTTTTATGAGTATCGGTTCATGAGTTATGCGACACACGAACACACACATACACACATACATACATACATACATACATACATACATACATACACATATACACATATACACATATACACATATACACATATACACATATACACATATACACATATACACATATACACATATACACATATACACATATACACATATACACATATATATTGATATGAATATAAGAATTTAGATGTTTAATTTAACCCAGTATAGCTAGCTCAGTAATTATTTAAATTTTTTATTAGATTATGATGAATATTTGTATCAGAATTTTGGGTTAGGTTCATTCACTTGTATTACTCACTATCAACAATTTCGACAATCAAAAGAAAAGAAAAATAAAAAAAAACAAACTCACCTACGAAATTTCTATAACTTTTCACTTCCAAATATCAATTTAACTATTCCCTCTATGTTTGATTTGATAACACTGTATTGTAATTTAGACTCTAAAAATTTAAATAAAAAATATTAATTTAGAAATTATATTATTTTATTGTCGTCTTCTTCTTCTCAGCCCTGTCTGCACTTCCCTCTCCTTACACTGCTCTTGTTCTACCGCCTGCCTTATTACTTCTTGTGTGCTGTCCTCTAACGTCTCAGCTTGTCTCTGCTTGTATCTGCTGTCTCTGCTTGTCTCTGCTTGTATCTGCTTGTATCTGCTTCTCTCTACTTACTTCTGCTT
The DNA here is from genome assembly GCA_927349885.1 of Psylliodes chrysocephalus. Taxonomy (NCBI): domain Eukaryota; kingdom Metazoa; phylum Arthropoda; class Insecta; order Coleoptera; family Chrysomelidae; genus Psylliodes; species Psylliodes chrysocephalus. Next base: position 9,988,606 of record OV651815.1, read on the forward strand.
GTCTCTGCTTTTTTCTATTTTCAATTTACTTTCCTCTGATTTATAAGTTTATAAATAAAACTTTCTTTACCTTTTTTTTATGTTTTCTTTATTTCAACTTTTCAATATAACATTCAGCTTCTGTAACAATCTAACTTCTATTTTTAATACAATTCCATATTTTTATTAAATTCCCCTTTGACATTTCTCATCCCCGCTGAAAATCAATAATCATTTTTTTTTTAAACTTCAAAATTGACTTTTTTTTCCAGAAACATTATTTTAATTTATATTTTCAAAAACAAACATAGAGTGTTTTTTTTTGTTAACCAAATTCCGTCATACTTTGCCACCTCAAAATCAGATACATAACTAGCGGTCTCACCTCATATATGATGTTGGCACCTCAGAACAGCGAGGTGACATCGTTTAGCCCTTTTCCTATCGCTGGCGGTTACCAGGCTACCTCTACAGTCTGTTCGCGAAAATTCGTCTGGAGGTGACACCGGATTCCATATAACTGCATGTAACCGTTGCTAGTTCGAGCATCTATTACTGGCGCTAGTGTCGCTTTTTGTTGTTTTATACGGACCACACAATGTCACCTCAGCTTTATATATGCCATTTTTATATAACATTCGCGCGATGTCACCTCAAACAGTCAAGGAATCGTGGCAACATCGCACTAACATGGTATTTGAAGAGGTGATATGTTCATAAATTAATTTGTGAAGTGAAATATGTAAAGTTTATAAGTGTATTACCTAATTGGTAACAAAAACGATTTTAAACATGTTAAGTTGAAGCACATTTATTTTTATTCTGTTTGCTTATGTATATTAAACAAAGAATATAAGATATCATCGCAGAGATCGCTTTGCCTGCCATGGTAACCAATATGTAAAGTCAATAACAATGTATGATTAAAATTTGTCGTGGTGGTCTAGAAGGAAGGACACTTGTGTAGCATGTCCGGGTTCGATTCCCGACTGCGACAGGCTTTTCAAATCTTGTTTTACCTTTGTAGATCGGGGATGGTCTTAATAATTAGTAGAAAGATTTTTGTTTCCGAATTTTTAAGGTATTCAGCCACTTATTTAAGATATTTCTCTGAATTTTAGGATTTTGATTTGCGATTTAGGATTTACGTGAATTCACGATTTAAAAATTTAGTCTGAAATAAAGTTTTTATTCGTGACAATTAGCGGCATGCAGACAAATATTAATTTAAATAAATTAAATTAGGTAAAAATGCCCACTAGGTGAGAAATTTTTTCCGTAACTGAATTTACTAAAATTGAAATTTGTCTGCATGCTGCTATTTTTCACGATTTAAAATATGTTTTTGGGTTTCTTAGAATGTTTATTGTACTGCCTGCTTATTAAAATTGAGGTGTGGTGTTCACGGGTGTTTTTTTTTTTAGTTTCTGAAATAAAAAACTTGTGCTCTGGTAGTTACTATTAATGTGAATTGCGCTAAAATCAGTTTGATATATTTTTGTAACAATCGAATTTGAACGAAATTCTAAGTATCTTATTGAGTTACTCATAAATTTTAATTACCAGAAAAAATATTAATATTTGTTGTATGAAGGTTTTATGTTATTTTAATTATTCCGTTAATTATAATTAATAATATCATAGGAGAAAATGTTGCGTTGCTCTGAAATTATCGAAAATGTAATTTTACAATGTTGAACTCATATCTGCATTCATACATTGAATTTAATACGAATTTTAAAGATATATCAACCTTTTTTTAGTCGAAAAAACAGGAGCGTGCTAAAAATATTACAACTACTAAATTATTATTACAAAAACTCATTCATGTTGCGGGACTTCGCTTTGCTCTTCGCGGAAATATTTACTCGTTACATAAAATAAGACATTTCATTACGTGGTACATACAATATTTTTTTTTAATTTCAACTAGATTATTTAAAAATATCTATGTTACCAATATTACTACTTTCTTATTTTGTAAGTTTCGTATGATTAATTTCATTCTTTTATTAAAAAATAGAAAATAATATTCATTTATTCTCAACGACTTATTGTAGTTTGTTTATATCGCTTCTTAAGGTTATTTGGATTTCAAGAAAGTTGGGTATTTTATGCTGATTTGGAATGGAAAATAAGGACTAGAACAACATTATTACTAGGTTGTAAGTTTAATCAAATTCTGTTTTTATAAGTCAACTTGCCCTTCTTTAATATAAAATTCAAATAATAATAATAATAATAATAATAATAATAATAATAATAATAATAATAATAATAATAATAATAATAATAATAATTAATAATAATAATAATAATAATAATATTAATAATAATAATATTAATAATAATAATAATAATAATAATAATAATAATATAATAATAATAATAATATATATTACTAACTAGCTGACCCAATTCCGCTTCGCGGGAATTTCTCAAACCTCAATTATTAAATATTTATTAATTTTTATTAATTTTAATTAATTTTTATTAATTTTTACTAATTTTTATTAAATTTTATTAATTTTTATTAATTTTTGTTAATTTTTATTAATTTTTATTAATTTTTATAAATTTTTATAAATTTTTATTAATTTCTATTAATTTTTATTAATTTTTATTAATTTTTATTAATTTCTATTAATTTCTATTAATTTTTATTAATTTTTATTAATTTTTATTAATTTTTATTAATTTTTATTAATTTTTATTAATTTTTATTAATTTTTATTAATTTTTATTAATTTTTATTAATTTTTATTAATTTTTATTAATTTTTATTAATTTTTATTAATTTTTATTAATTTTTATTAATTTTTATTAATTTTTATTAATTTTTATTAATTTTTATTAATTTTTATTAATTTTTATTAATTTTTATTAATTTTTATTAATTTTTATTAATTTTTATTAATTTTTATTAATTTTTATTAATTTTTATTAATTTTTATTAATTTTTATTAATTTTTATTAATTTTTATTAATTTTTATTAATTTTTATTAATTTTTATTAATTTTTATTAATTTTTATTAATTTTTATTAATTTTTATTAATTTTTATTAATTTTTATTAATTTTTATTAATTTCTATTAATTTTTTATTGAATTGTATTTATTGTATTAATATGTATATTGTGTATTTTAGACTTTTGTATTTGGAACTTTTATATATTTCATTTTTTTTTATATTTTGGACTTTAATTGTTTTTCTGTTTTGTTGAGTCATAAATTGTAATTTTTTCTTGCTTTTTGTATTTTGAATTTGAGTTGTTGTTTTGTAACAAAAAAAAAATAGTTTGTATATTAGGGTTACCTATTTCAATAAATATATTTTCATTTTCATTTCATGATCTAGCACTATTGTATGAGACTGGCAACACTGTCACTGATTGTTTCTCTCGGTTTATTTCGAGAGAATTAAATTGCTTAGGAGAATTTGACCACTTTATTAGTATAGAAGAAATAAACAACTCTTTTGGTAAGCTGTTTGAAAATAAGAATTAAGGAGAATACATAATATGAATTCGGATAGATCACTATTACTAGTTTGAAATTAATCGAATGGTAGTAAAAAATACACGGGATCAAAATTACGTCTTGTTTCATCGATATTTCTAAAGTATTAATGTCTGATGAAAGGTGAAAGTAAATAATGTACGAATATAATTAATATGTAAATATTTTTTAAAACAAACAAGAGTTTATTTCTATATGAATTTACTCTAATAGTTTGCACAATGCGTAATGTTTGTATACAAATCGCAAAGGTTGTTTAATTCATTAAACATACAACTCAGTCAGTAATAGGTTTAAGTACTCGAACAAAAACAATGTTATAAAATTCTGAATAATCATTTACGTGTAGTTTAATAATATACTGTAATTAATCAAGTCATACTTATTTTAGTCAGCACGTAACATTTTTTATCAGATATTTTTCAGTTTATTTCACCGATAATAATAAAGTATTTATATCGAGCAAATATTGAAATATGACATAATAATTACTATTTAATTTATAAACGGTCAAATTTAGCGAGAAGAGAAAATATAAAAAAATAGTTCGACATTGACATATTTATTTTATGTGTAAATCCGAAACAAGCATTGTAATAAAAAAGTAAACAGAAGATGACATCATTTGGTTACTATTGACTTCATCTAAGTTGTTTGCGTAGGAAAATTGCTGAAAAGAAGTCGGTCAACACATTATGTGTTTAAGGTATTTATCAGTGAACCATCTGTACAATCAATTGCAATCAAATATATGTTATTATTTGTAAAAATAATGTACCTACATTTAAAAAGAATTTGTAAACAAATTAGTTGCTTTATATTTATGTTTTGAATTTTTGAATAATTCCACCATCAATCTAGAACTATACAGTATGGTTCAAATGAAAGGAATACATTCATTATAATGGAAGTAGTTGGTTTTTCTAAAAAATGCTCGAACAGGTCAATTTTGTTTACTCAAAGCCCAATTTTTTAAATAGAATTCAATTTTCCCCCACTTCCCATTTTTGGGCAGTGACGTCATTGACATTTTTTTCTAATAGTAACCTCAATTTTTTTTCTTGATTTTGATAGATCTTGCAATTTCCTATTCGGAAACATAATATTTAAAATATCTTACATAACAATTTTTTTTGAATAAAAGTAATTTAAAGATCAGACACATAAATTTTATTTTATTTTGAGAACACAATAAATGAATAAAGATAATTATTTGTAATTAAGTGCTTAATCTAAAATAATAATTAATAATAATAATAATAATAATAATAATAATAATAATAATAATAATAATAATAATATTAATAATAATAATAATAATAATAATAATAATAATAATAATAATAATAATAATAATAATAATAATAATAATAATAATAATAATAATAATAATAATAATAATAATAATAATAATAATAATATTAATAATAATAGGGGGGTGGGTTGGCTCAGTGGTTAGAGTCATGACTTTGAGATCGGAAGGTCTCAGGATCGAATCCCACCGTTGGCCGGGATTTTTTCATTTAATTTAATTATTTAAAATTAATTCTGATGCCTTGGTAGGATTCCCCACTCGACCATTCACTGTTGGGTTCTAATTAACAGTGCTGTTCCTAAAGTGGCGCTGGGAAACAGTAACAAAGCCTACACAGAACACGAGGCTAATGGCCGTAGTAGTCGAAGCCGATGACACCAAATTAAAATAATAATAATAATAATAATAATAATAATAATAATAATAATAATAATAATAATAATAATAATAATAATAATAATAATAATAATAATAATAAATCCTGCAAATTATAGACCAATCACCTGCCTACCAACGCTTTACAAATTAATAACATCGATAATAACAAATATGATAGACAAACACATCACAACAAACAACCTAATCACAGAAGAACAAAAAGATTGTAAAAGAAATGCAAAAGGTTGTAAGGAACAAATTATCATTGATTCGGTTATACTTCAACAAGCCGAAAAACAACAAAGAAATGTATATGCGTGCTTTATCGACTATAAAAAGCATTCGACTCAGTCCCACACAGCTGGCTACAAAAAGAGCTAGAAATTTATAAAATATCTCCCACGATACAAAACTTCCTAACACGTACTATGAAGAGCTGGAGAACAAACATACACCTAAATAAACAGAATGGGTCGGTAATAACACGAGAAATTCCTATTAGGCGAGGTATCTTCCAAGGTGACTCTCTAAGTGCTCTATGGTTTTGTCTGTCACTTAATCCACTCTCCAACATAGTTTCACAAACAAAATATGGATATCAACTAAAAGATCAAAAAAGAACACTACATAAAATTAATCATCTTTTTTATATGGATGACATAAAAATGTATGCAGGGACAAAAACACAACTAGAGTCACTAATTGATATAACAAGTAGATTTGGCAATGACATCTGCATGCACTTTGGTCAAAACAAATGTAAAACAATACGTATAGAAAAAGGTAAATGGATGCCTATGGACCCTATACAAACAACAACCCACGAATATATTACAAACATGGAAGAAAACGAGACATACAAATATTTGGGATTTAATCAAACAACACATATAGAACAGAAAAATATCAAGCAAGAACTAAAAAAGTCATTCATTAAGCGCCTCACAAATTTACTTTAAACTAAATTAAACTCCCGGAATTTAACACGAGCCATAAACACATATGTAATTTCTGTCCTTACTTATTCATTCGGCACTATCAAATGGTCTCAAACAGAACTTGAAGAAATGAACAGAATAATAAGAACATCACTGACAAAACACCGCATGAATCACCCAAATGCTTGCATAGAAAGAATAAACATAACACGACCAAACGGTGGCAAGGGAATAATTAACATTTCAGAACTACACCATAAACAAATAAAAAATCTCACTAAATACGTTCTAACTAAAACCAATAGCTCAATACATTCCGCTGTCATACAAGCAGACGAATATACACCACTTGGTCTTAAGATAGCTCTACAACACGACAACGAACAAAACGACAGATACGAAGTAGAGTTGATCAACAGATGGAAGACTAAAACACTCCATGGAAAATACATTGGATTCGTCGAACAAGAGCAAATAGATCAAAATCTAAGTCACATGTGGCTCAAGAAAGGACAACTGTTTCCAGAAACGCCCTAGCAATTCAGGATCAAGTCATAAATACACGAAACTATAGAAAACACATACTAAAAGACACAGCAATAACATCTGATACTTGTCGAAAATGCCATCTAACCTCGGAAACTATCGACCATATAACAGCAGGATGTAAGTTATTAGCTGGCACGGAATACACTGAGAGAATAAAATAGATAATATAACAACACCATTTTACCAATATCAGCCTCAATCAATTATTGAAAATCCACATTATAAAATATACTATGATCTACCAAGTCAAACTGATAAGACAATTAGGGCCAATAGACCTGACATAGTATGTATTGACAAATTGAAAAAGACGACCTATCTGATTGACGTCTCCATACCAAACAATAGCTTTGTTCGCGGAGCCTGTCGCCGACAAGTACACGACTTATCCCTGATAAATAATCAGACACGTTTGTGCACAACTGCGACTGGTAACAAATCTCCGACAAGAGATCACCGCGAACGACTTGTGTACAAAAATGACTATCACAAAGTTAGCTGCAATTGAGCGTTTGGAAGTTTTGATTTTTATAAGAAAAGAAGAATTGTAATTACACAGATGACAGATGGTTATATACAAATGTCTGACAAATTCGATTTTTTTACATTGATTGTAGACTTTTAATTGTTTCATTTGAACTTTTAACAAAAATGGCTGCTACTGTCTGTGTTAAGTCAATGTCAACAATTGTCGTCTTTGTCTTTGACCCGTTCCTTTTCTGTTCACCAGGGCATGTACCTACTACGCATGTCCTGACAAATTGTCCATGGTAATGTTTGCTGATAGTTTTGACTTGTCGGTAACTTGTCGTGTACCAATGATAAGTGCTCCGCGAACGCAGGACATTTTGTCAAAATCCCGGATTTGTTGCTCCGCGAACGCTTAAAATCCTAATGCGCATGTGTATCTGTCGGGGACTTGTCGGCGACAGGCTCCGCGAACAAAGCTAATAACATAATACAACAAAAATTTAGAGAGAAAATAGACAAATATACACCACTGGCTATAAAAATTTTATGTTAGATATTTCAAATATTATGTTTCCGAGTAGGAAATTGCAAGATCTTTCAAAATCAAGAAAAACAAATTGGGGTTACTATTTAAAAAAATTGTCAATGACGTCACTGCCCAAAAACGGAAAGTGGGGGAAAATTGAATTCTATTTAAAAAATTGCGCTTTGAGTAAACAAAATTGACCTGTCCGAGCATTTTTTCGAAAAACCAACTACTTCCATTATGATGAATTTATTCCTTTCATTTGAACCATACTAGATAAACACATCAAAGCTCCCTATTATTTATGACAACCATAAAAATAAAATGTTTGAAATAATGAAAATTGTGATCTAAGTAAATCGTAAATTGAAATCCGAAAAGTTAAGAGATATATCTGAAATAGATGGCTGAATAATTTGAAAATTAGGAAACAAATCTCAAAAATCCCCTTACGAATTATTAAGACACCATCCCCGGACCGCAAATGTGAAAACAAATACTTGGAGATTTAAAAAATAGCCTGTCGCAGCCGGGAATCGACCCAGACATCCTTGTATGCTAGAAGGAAGGGCACTTGTCTAGCAAGGATATTTGGGTTCGATTTACGATTTAATAAATTAACATTTTTCACGTCTCTTAACGTATATCGAAAACTTAACTCACGCAGACGAAGATATGGGCTTAGTATGCATAAATGCATTCTCATATACAGGGTGTTAAAAAAAAGTGTCACAAAATAAAACGGGGGGTAGTATGGGCCAAAATATGCAGAAAAGCATATGTCCGCAAATGAATGGTTTCAGAGATACGGAGTATTTTGTGTTTTGTATCATTTTTTGATTATCTTTTTTCATTCTCAAAAACTTGCTTTTCTTATCGGAGTCTACCGATGTTTTTTCATAGATACTATTTGCAGTTATTATTTTGTTGTGGGTGAATAATTTTATAAATTTTCGTTATGCCTGTTTACACTAATATTGAATTAGCTGACATGCATTTTATGTACGGTCGTGCAAATGGCAATGCGAGGGAAGCGCTACGTCAGTATTTGAACATCTCATTTAACTCTATGTTGTTATTGATTGTTTATAAATATCATTGTTTTTTTATAATAATAAAAAAAATTTATACACACAAAATGGTCCGTATCTCCGAAACCGTTAATTTGCGGTCATATATTAATTAAGACTTTTCTGCTTATTTTGGGTCATACTATTCACCATTTCATTTTGAGACACTTTTTTTTTAACACCCTGTATACCGATGCTGTATAGAGGTATTTGAAGATATGAGAACGAGCTTGTACACCTAGAGGCCCGAACTAGCACCAAATTTCTTACTAGGAATCTCGACAGTCAATGTCAAGTATTTGTTTTCACCTTTGGGGTTTGGAGATGGTCTTAATAATCCGTAGGGGAATTTTTTGAGATTTGTTCGAAATATTTTTTTAAAACTCTCCTAATTCTGTTGTTTCCTGTTAGGAATTCAATCTTACTTGAAATAGGGAAGAATTTTTAATGTACAGACTAGTAAATCTATTTACCACAGTCCCTAATTTTTAAGCTATTGCATAGCTTTTATCGCGGGCTTTGAGCGCCGCGACCGAATCAAGAAAAAAAAAAAACGAAACCGTAACGAAAAAAAAAACCTAACATCCCCCACTCCGACCGGCACAGCGGTGTGGCGTTAAACAATATTAAAAAAATATTAAAAAAAAATCGAAAAATGAAAAAATGGAAAAATGGAAAAAATGGAAAAATTAAAAAATGGAAAAAATGGAAAATGGAAAAAATGGAAAATGGAAAAATAAAAAATGGAAAAAATAGAAAAAAATGGAAAAAAATAGAAAAAAATAGAAAAAAATAGAAAAAATAGAAAAAATGGAAAAAATGGAAAAAATGGAAAAAATGGAAAAAAAGGAAAAATGGAAAAATCTTAAAATCTTAAAATCTAAAAATCTAGAAACCGAAAAATCGAAAAAAAAAAAAAAAAACGAAAAATCGAACAATCGAAAAAGAAATTCCGTAACGAAAATAAACCTAACACCCCCAACTCCAACCGGCACAGCGGTGCGGCGTTACAGTGTTTGTGTGCGTGCGACTAGCCGTATGCGTGTAAACTAGCTGTTTACTGCTCGTAACTGATTCTATCTCTTTTAGACACAATTTCGGAAAAATTGAATTTGAAAATGAATAATGATCCACAAGAATCCACAACAAAATATGGGACCACCATTAGAGCGGTATTTTCCAGATATTTAGAGGATATCAAGTCTCAAACTTGTTTTTTATTTCAGTTACCATAAACCTATAGTTTCAATGATAAAAATTCCTTAACCTAAATGTATTGTAAGGTAATAAAAATATTTTAAACAATATTAACTTCTCATTTATTCAATAAAAGAAAAAAAATTGTTTTCTTATCGGTCACCACGCTCAAAAAGTGTAACTTGAATTAATATCAAAGAAAAAAACTTGAATTTATTAATTCAAGCTTTTTTCTTTGATATTTCAAAGAAAAAAAAAAATACTGCATAAATAAAATAAACAAATAATTATAATTGCATAAGTTGATAAAAAATGCTATGCAATAGCTTTACCGCGGCAGTCCCCGAGTGCCACACGTATTTTTATTAATGTGTGTTCTATTTAGGCTTTAATTCAAACCCCAAACTCTTGAATTTGCAAGTCCAGACTCTAAACACTGAGCCACCCACCCCTTCCAAAAAAATCACGGAAGATCAAGAATTGAAACTATAATACTCTCGTGTTAATTCAAATGGCCGAATCTGTTTAATACTTGAACGTGAGAAAAATCGATTATTCAAGAAAAATCATTTGCGCCCAAATTTCTAAGCGTTAAATCCCGGGTTTTATAAAAGATACATCCATGAAAATTATACAGATGGACCAAAAATTCATTGTTGTCATCTTTATTTGAAGGAAAATTGTAGTTACGGTCATTTGAATTAACATGGCAAAGTAGTAATTATTTAAAATGTACCCTTACACAATAAACATTTTTGAATTAGGCGATAAATATACTATTTTAACTTAATACCATTACATAAGTTTAGATTAATATATAAGACTAATTTCATTTGTAACAGTCCATTTCGAATTTTGGTACAAGAAAAAAATTAGATAATATATTGTTTTGGGATAGGAGGGTGTAATTTCATATTTGAACGTAAATTGTTTCTAAACAAGCTTGTTAATTAAAATTTTTCTATATTTTTTAAAATAAGGATACTTGAATAAAATTAAAATTTTAACCTACCTCACCCAGGTACCTTCATAATTTATGAATTCCAATTTAGTAAAGAAAAGTTGCATTCTTATTAAATTCAAATTCCTTCATTTTACACAAAATCTTTTAGATAATTAAATCCTATCTATGATGTTTAATAAATAAAAGCAATATTTCTGTTCGCGGGGTCTCTAACATTACAGAAAAGATAAAAAGTTATCCCATGAGAATTCGATCGAAAAACCTCCATAAATTTTTTAATTTTTTTAAAGTAATAATCATTAAAACACTTAACGCGCTTTTCTTTCTAGTTTCGAATATTAAGACCGATTTCGACAAGATTTCGATACAAAATTCTGAGAATGTCTCAGGACACAATAAATCTACCACCCCTTTTTATCCACCCTAATTCGTTCCCACCGGAGCTACGATAAACTAACGTCACAAAAAGCCATTAAAACGGGTATATAAATACCCGAACCCAAAGAGCTCGACGCCCAACGTCACGACAGCTTACTTCCCTACCTTTCTACGTCTCAACGCTGTCACTATCTGCACCACTTAAGTATTCCAAACGCTGTCACGTCCCGATGATTAACATCCCAACGCTCTACTTCTCGACGCTTGCCGTCCCTGAATATTTCCTTTATAATATCTTTGGCGACACCCTTTGTCGCGCAGTGCCGCCTAAGTATTTCCTACCGTATATCTGTTCCGAAGCGAGATAAAATTAGTACATAATGTTTCGTTTAAACAAACCTAATGTCTGTATTTTCAATGGTGAGTCAAAAGGTTTATGTAACTTTCTTTGATCACCGGGGTTAGTTTGAACGAGGGCCTGACATTTTCTTTACAATATTATCAATGTAACCGAATAAACCACAAGTCCTTCAGGCATTCGCCCCGAAAGACAGTTAGGTTAGACATCTGTTTTTCGATGGGTGAAAGTGAGTCATTTCACTAGAAATTATAAAAATCAATATTTTAGAAATATACAGAGTTGTATTATCTTGGATAAATTATACAAAACGAGATGGTAAAATTTATTAGTTAGTTAATTAACTGGTGAATTGACACTGTTCATTAGCTCAAGGGAGACACCTATCCTAATCCACCCATTCTACTAGGTTTTGAAACATAAAGTATATGTGAAAATCAACTCAGTAAGTTAACCAACTGGCGAATTGACGTTGTTCGTTAACTCCGTTGGTCATCAAGCTAAATAAAATATATTATCTTGATAGTACATGAACATGGTTCGCGTTTGAGCGGGACTCAGGTAGATCTCAGTAAATAGTACCAATTGTAATATAATTTGCTAATTATTGCATTACATTTAAAGTATGAAAAATAAAAGGGTTTAAATATAATTTTGTATGATTTTATTTACCAATCTGTACAAAACTTTGCATCGAATCCTGGTTTATCTTAATTAACATTATCACAACGTGGGTATATAAATGATCAATTAATTAACTGGCCAACTTAAAAAATACAGTAAGTATAGAATTTAAAGTAAAACAAAATAGGAAGATAAATAATAAGATTTCAGAGAATAAACAAAAATTAAATGGGCGTACAGGGGGTGGGTCGTTATAATATTGAACAAAAATAAAAATCTCAAAATCAGTACCACATAAAACATAAAATGTTATTTATTAACAAAGGCAACCGGTTTCGGCTCGAGAGCCATCTTCAGGTCTAAAAGGAAAAAACATAGAGTTAAGAAAAATACAAAATTGCAAGATGGTAACATACCTTAAAAAATATAACTTAACTATATATTATGGTCAAGTCGATGATCATCACAAGTAGTAGTTAAACAATAATTATAATTAAAATTAATCCTATAATATTTGAGCAGTTGAATAATCTCTACGATTTAAAATTAATATATTTTGACTTCCTTCTTATACAGTAATTTTTTTTTGAAATGTTACAACGTAATAATAGCTCCAATTTTTTCTTAAAAATCAATAAGAAAATTTGTTTCCATATGGTGCAAACTTTTTGAGACATACTGTATATTTATAATGAAACCAGAACACACACTCTTGCTTGTAGTACAGACTGAGAACTAAGATAAATAAAACTGATTTCAAATTAAATAAAATAAGTAATTGAACGTATTTATTGTCAAATGTCCCACACTTCATATATCTTCATTTTCATGTACCTACCTACTTATAGCTAACAATGTTCGTGAAAAAAAAAATGTGAAGAACAGCGCAGACTTTCATGCATCGCACTTCTCACGATCGTTTCCGATATTTCACTTAACCTAGATAGAAAACTGCAACTATTAATTATTATGACATGAATAGTGGCTATGAATCCGATGCGGTGGGTCCCATAAAGATATTGTTCGAAACGTTGAGTAATGTGTCCCGTATTTAATGTATTTAAACTGAATATCAAATTTACTGAAATGCATTACATTAGGTCTGTAAAGTAATATTTCGATAAAATTGATAGAAATTTATTTTTCAACAGTATGTCCCTCTTTTAATATATTTAATAGATGACACAGTTAGTGGAAATAAAACCTAAATTATTAATGCCAATACGATATCGTCAGTGTAAATCATAAAGTCCGTAACTCCATTTAGGAAAATTTTGCAGGAGAGCCAAAAAAACTAATTTAATTAAGAACCCTTGAACATATTTAAACTGAATTTGCTTTCATGAGAATTAATGTAATTTGGATGAATAATAAAAATAAGCATTTCTCAGATGGTAAATTTGCTATTTTGGTAGTAGATGGAGGTATAATCCGCATTTCAGAAAAAAGTGGAGTTACGCATTTTGCGATTTACACTGACGATATGATAAAAATTGAAGATATGGAGACGGTACACTTTCATGACAATGATGGAAATAAATTTATTATTGATTTAAATAAATATATTAAAGCAGAAAATATAGGAATATAAGTTTGGGTCACTATCATCAGTTATAGTAGATTCGTGATCGAGCCGGAGTAATAAATCTGTCAGATCAGGAAATTTTAGGTGTGGGTGCCTATATATTATGATTTACGGGGTACATAAAATCATCATTTAAAAATATATTTTTGTGAATATACAGGATGTCTGTAAAATGTCTTTACAAAAACATACCACATATTCCTTAGACCAAAATAAATCGATTTAAGTAAAATTACCTTAGTACAAAGTTGCTTCGTTTGGGCTCCAGAGGGCCTTGAAGTTACAATTTTTAAATCGATTTTCCCATATAAATTTAAAACGGCATATGCAATTTTGCTGAAATTTGGTATATTGGTAGAGTTTTATGTGGCAAAAAAAATGGTATTAAAATTTTGTCCGATAATAATACATAGGCGTAGAACTTGATTTTTTAAATAATTGCACCTTTAAAAATTCTACGCCAATGGAAGAAAAGGAGTTTGAGTATGAAATTTAGATTGCGCAACTCATTTACTTTAAAAAAGGTACTTTTAATAAGACTCGATTACTCTCATGGTTTTCGCTAAATTTCTGTTTTAATAATTTAGAGTGTATAGGTTTCACAAAAATATTTATTTACAACATAATCAAAATAGAGATTTTACAAAAATTGTTCAAAATGTTCACCATTTTCACGCATACAAAGATTTATACGTCGAAGAAAATTAAAATGTATCCTTTCCATAACTTCTTTATCACTCTAAGATTGTTTATTGCATCTTGAATACGTTGCCAGAGTTGTTCCTCATTTTCTACAGGTTCCCTGTAAACTGTGTATTTCAGATGTCCCCATAAAAAGTAATCCATCGGTGTTAGGTATGGGGAACGTGGTGGCCAGTTTACAGGTGCGTCATTACCTCTGCATATCCATTTGTGTGGATATTTTTCATTCAAGTGGTTTCTAACGTTTAAAGAAAAATGTGGTGGAGCTTAATCTTGCATAAACCACATATCTCTCCGAAGTTGGAGAGGTAAATCATCTAACAATTCTGGCAACGTATTCTGTAGAAAATCCAAATAATTTTCTCCAGTTAATCTTCGTGGAAGTATGACAGGACCAACAATGAAATTACCAATTATTCCAGCCCGCACATTAATTTTGAATTCGTGCTGAAAATGGTTTACCTTTATTGCATGCGGATTTTCAACGGCATAAACATGTTCATTATGGGTATTAGTTATATCTCTTCTTGTAAAACCCGCTTCATCGGTAAAGAGAACCTTCTTGACAAAGTTTGGATTTCTTTCTCTTTGCATATTAACAAATCGACAAAAACCCAAACGAATTTGAGGATCATGGACTAATAATTCTTGTACTGGCTTCTTATGGTATGGATATAGCAATTGTTCTCCAAGCACTTTATGAACGATATCTTTACTTACTCCTAGTTCCCTTCCAATTCGTCTGGTGCTTAACTCTGGATCTTCTTTAACATGTTATAAAATGTCTTCTTCAACTTCAGGAATCCTTACAAAACGTTCTCTTCCATTATCAACAGTGTTGGTAGCAAAGGAACCGGTCTCCCGAAGACGTCTCTCAACAAAAGCAAAAGTTGGGTGGCTAGGTACACGACGATTTGGAAACCTTTCGGAGTACACCCTGACACTCTCTCGAGCACTTCCTTCACAAAATACTTGTCAGTAACATATCGGTATATTCTGCATTGGTATATTGTACAGCCATATTAATAAACCACGCATTTGTTTTTTTAATTATTGAGTCAGATAGAACACTTTCAATCGTTAACAAGAGATTAGGTGTTAAAACTTGACAATATTTTTATTTAGATGAAACTATGGAAACCAACAATAAATGTTTTTGTATACGTATTGCAGGCAAATAATTAATATACCTCAAAAAATCGTACATGGCAAGAATCGAGTATTTTTGTTAAAAGTCTCGATTAGAGGTGTTGAAGAAGATATGAAAAAAGTACATTTTTATGTTTTTCATCGTATAAAATTTTGTCCGATAATATATAGGCGTAGAACTTGATTTTTTAAATAATTGCACCTTTAAAAATTCTACGCCAATGGCAAAAAGGGGTTTGAGTATGAAATTTGGATTGGGTACTCATTTACTACAAAAAAGTACCCTTGATAACATTCGATTTACTTTCATGGTTTTGACAAAGTTTGTATTTTAATAATTATTGTTTATGTTCTAAAATTACTAAAATGCAAATTTCGTCAAAACCATGAGAGTAATCGAGTCTTATCAAGAGTACCTTTTTTAAAGTAAATGAGTTGCGCAATCTAAATTTGATACTCAAACTCCTTTTCTTCCATAGGCGTAGAATTTTTTAAGGTGCAATTATTTAAAAAATCAAGTTCTACGCCTATGTATTATTATCGGACAAAATTTTAATACCATTTTTTTTTGCCACATAAAACTCTACCAATATACCAAATTTCAGCAAAATCGCATATGCCGTTTTAAATTTATATGGGAAAAACGATTTAAAAATTGTAACTTCAAGGCCCTCTGGAGCCCAAACGAAGCAACTTTGTACTAAGGTAATTTTACTTAAATCGACTTATTTTGGTCTAAGGAATATGTAGTATGTTTTTGTAAAGACCTTTTACAGACACCCTGTATATTATTGAGTATTATTTCGGTATGTAGTGATGTGGATTCCTGTGTATTTTGAGCATCAGGAAGAATATCACTCACTATGTGAAATGTGTAAAAGTTGTAAATTTGTAAAAAAAAACAAACGTTAATTGGTTGTTATAAAAATTGTGATTTTAACTGATGACAAAAACTTTGAATCAATCTGGATTATCCAAATTGATGAGAGGATCAGAATTTGTAACGATCCTCAAAATTTCATAATAATAATTTCCAAATAGTTTCTTGATTCAAAGAAACAAACAACAGCAATAAGAATCACAGTGAAGATTAGTCGATGTATAGAAATTGACAATAAATGGATATTTTGAAAATCTGTGCATTACTGACCACAAATTTTGAAAGAAGTAAACAGTATAATACTGTTTGAAAGAATCAAAGAAATAGAGATGCAAAGGATAAGTACTTACAAAAATTTTAAATTGACAAGTTGTTTGATTGAGAATTAATTTTCTTATTTGTTATTGATAGTGACAAAGTCTGAATAATCTATAAATTATAAAAGCATTCAGTAGCAGAGAATACCAGCTGGTAACAGAAAGGAGAAAAAAAATTTAATTCGAAAATTTAGTTTTGTAATTTAGAAATTACAGGAATCCGAGAGAAGATTGAGAACATTTTTTTCATTATTGTTTTTAAATTGTTTATAAAATTTTAGAGAGAAGTACATCCTCAGGAGTATTGTTCCTGGTGCTCAGAGCTACGCCAGGGCAGGAATTCATATCATTAGGTACTTTACAAAATGGTTTTTTGAGTTATTTGCAATTGTTATGTAAATGATAGAGTTATCTGTTTGAGTAAATTAACAACAAGGTATATAACAAATATTTTTTAAGACCTATAAATTTAGGTATATCTACATTAAATTATTTAAATCATTATTCATCATTGACTTCTTGGAAATTTTTGATGTCAAGAAATGAAGACATCTATAATCTAAGGGTTAATCGTTATTTTATCATCTTATTGGAGATTACTAATGCCATGGAAAAACCAAAATGATAACAAGGAGGTGGGATTTTAACATGGTTATCTACCTCGGATTTGATATGAAGATAAGACAGGCAGTTGCAGTTAGTATCTTGATCAGTTCCCAATATTACCTGCTCTGTTTGATTAGCCTTCTATATTATCTATTATAGTAAGAAGTTGTGGTTACTTTCGGTTAATAGTGACAGTAGTATTGAAAAATGCATGTAATTAAATTTTACAACTTTTTGCAACTTTTTTATAATAAATTTTGTCTACCTGGATGTATCTGGTAGTGTAAGAAATTTTCTGGTTTGTCCTTCTCTTGTTTGCCTGTAACTGTTTTGTCCAACCATAAACTTCCTAATATTTAATTTTCTGACAGATGTCAGCCTGCCATGAATTTTCATAATTATCCACTCTTTATTGCTTTCTACAGTGTTGGCCAAAAGTATGGAAACCACCTAAAATTGTATAACAATTTGGTCCTGCGCCAATTATTAGAGATCTAATGGTGCGTTTAAAAACTTCAGTCTTTTCTCAGTTGACGTGTTTTGGCTATTTTTTTAAATGTTCAAAAACTTTATATCTGGAATAGCCTCTCTGTTCAAATATTGTGTAATTTTCAGGAGATATATAATTTTTACGGCTCGTTCGAATGGTACCAGTCATTTATACCTAAAACCACACGCCGAAACACGTCAACTGAGAGAAGGATTGAGGTTTTTGAATGCACCATTAGATATTTATTAATTGGTGCAGGATCAAATTTTTATACAATTTGAGCTAGTTTCTGTACTTTTGGCCATCACTGTAGTTCAGTTTAAAAGAGGATGAAGTTTGGAAATCAATAAATTTAGAAATGTGTTTGTTTTTATATTTGGAGGATAACTGTATTCGTTTGACCTACGGCGAAATGTTTCAGACATTTCAAAGTTTCCCCGAAAAAAGTTTGCACACAAAACTGAAAAGGCTCAGTTGAGCATCTTAAAGCAAACAGGTCGTGATACCTTTCCTGATGATGAAAAGAAAAACTTGTCTCGGTACATTTCTTGTTTAAAATCCAGATGGCTTGAAGTTAGTCGAAACAAAGTGTTATTTCTTAAAAAATATTCAAATTGGTTCAACAAAAGGATAAAATTTTGAAAAAAACGGACATTCAAACGATCTACTGGGCGACCAAAATCCGATTTTAATAGCTGTAGTGAAAGATA
Source organism: Psylliodes chrysocephalus (assembly GCA_927349885.1). Taxonomy (NCBI): domain Eukaryota; kingdom Metazoa; phylum Arthropoda; class Insecta; order Coleoptera; family Chrysomelidae; genus Psylliodes; species Psylliodes chrysocephalus. Next base: position 10,007,311 of record OV651815.1, read on the forward strand.
AAAAAGGCTGAAAACTTCGGATTTGCGGTGTAGTAGCAGCGTGCAAGAACTGGCATACGCTACTCAAATGAAGTTTAGAGCGGAGGGAAATATAGACGCTTACAAAATAATTAGAGATATCACGAATATTGATATAAAGGCAAAGGAATATCGCAAAGCACTAGACGAAACCAAAAATGCAGCATCCAAATTAAGTAGCGTTGAAGCTGTATCTCTTATTATTGAAGCTAAATTAAGCAAAAATCAATATAATTTAATTAGACAACGAACTCGAGAAAAAGCTTCTTCAAGCAAAAAAAGAATGCTACCCAGCAGAAGATGTTGTAAATTCTAACATTGAAGTGGAGGTCTCTTTGCAATCACTGTTTGATCACACCAGTAAAAGGTTGCTGATTCTTCAACAAGAAGTTCTACGTAGGTTAGATATTAAAAGTGTGGAAATATAATTATTTTTAGTATGTAAGTGAGGATGTGATGGTTAATAAAGATAATCGGAATACAAACAAATATTTAAATCTGCAAACTGTTCAGATGCTAGTGTTTTTTTTAGTATCTTTAGTTCCCATAAGGCTTTACATAAAAAATAATGAAAGCGAAATCATAATTTGGCAAAATTTAAAAACATCCTCCACTCGATTTTGTCGTTCAATAAAACTGTTGGAAAATGAACTATTTGTAATGGCCTCATATAATATTTTTTGTACGTTATTTAAGTTATTGACTGTTAGACAACCAATTATGTCGAACAGCGTATTTTATGTTGCATACCTACCGTCATTTCTAGAAAGAAGGCTTCTTGCAACATCGATCAAAACAACTAATCAATATAATTAATGAAAAATGTCAATGTTAATTTGTAAGTGAAGTTTCAGACCAGTCAGTTTTCCCCTTTGTATTTGTGGCAGTCATTTTGCTGTACGAAAAGGTAAATACATTTGAATCTATCACAAGTTGTATTATTCCACTAAAGGTCAAAAGCTAAACCCATATATCGAGCGAGGATGCGATGATAGAGGAAGCAGTCCGTTATCATCCAAAAACTGTTGTTCAAAAAAGAAACCACTGAGCTAACCATGCAAGAAAAAAGTGCATCGACTCATAGATTTTAAAACTTTCACCTTTTCTCTATTATATAAACAATAAAGTATATTTTGAAATGCACTTTACTATGATCGACCTAAAGGTAGCAAACGCTTTAACTGCCAATAAGTCCTCCCAAACATGCAATCTTTGCGGTGCATCTTCCAAAGACTTAAATGACATAAGCCAAGTTGTTACTAGACCTATTGTTGCTTATGTTACATGCCTGGATTCGTTTTTTTGAAAACCTATTGCACGTGGCTTATAAAATAGACATTCAAAAATGGCAGGCTAGAAACCCTGAAGACAAGCAATCTGTGGCCGAGACAAAAAAAAAACGAATTGAGGCATTGTTGCTTTCAAGCTTAGGTCTGATTGTCGATAAACCTAAGCCAGAATTTGAAAGTTCTAATGATGGGAATACTGCGAGAAGGTTTTTCGACAACGTAGAAATTGTTTCAAAAATTACAAAAGTTGATCTGTATTTAATTAAAAAATTTCATATAATTTTATAGACTTTATCGCCCGGTTTTTTATATGAACTAAAAGAAGGATGGTTTAAATTGTTCCATATATGAACACAATCAATATCAACAACGAACTTTTTCAACTGTACTATCCAGTTATACTTTATATCTGTAGAGTTGATCAAACGCAATTGTTGTTTGAAACAAAACTTTGGATATCGATGATTATCCATTGTCATTATTTTTTGTATCCAATTAAGGGACATTTTAAATATATTAAATGCAAACTTTACTTTTCCAGTCTCTAAACGGATTATAGCATCCGGAGTAGTGATGGAAACTAAAAGAACTCTTTTAAGGAAATATAACTGGACTCTTTCCAATACATCTAAGTATCTTAGGCCCCGAACAGAAATACAATTAAACATAACACTAAGGGCAAGTGACTCAAATAATTTGATTCTAGGCACTATTACTTTTAGCTATCGGAAGGAGAGAACCTATAGCCTGTTTACCTTTGTTGGCAGTAAAATGAGCCATTTCATTAAAGAGACCTGATGAAGTAACTACTACTCCTGGATATGTATATTTATTAGTTATAGAAATAAGTTGGTTGTTAAAGTAAAAATTAAAGTTAGGCGTCCTGAAACCTCCCTTAGAAAATTGCATAATTTTTGTTTTCTGTATATTAACAGTTAATTTATTAGCAACAGTATATTTTTCTAAAATTTTTAACTTTTTAACATCATATCTCAGAGTGTGCTAAAATGACAAGGTCGTCAGCATATATTAGCGACAAAACATCATGCCTACCTTATCCTATTAACTTAATATTTATAATATTCATCAAAAGTTTATCCCCTTGGATATTGTAAAATAAAATATTTCAAATCCAGTACCGAAGAGATATCAGTCACTCCTATAACATTTTCCCAGCGAGACAGGTGTACAAAATTATAATACTTGTGAATTAAAGTTAAATCCCCTCTATAATCCACTCTCGTTCAATTTTAATAATTAAATTGCGAAATCTTAATGGCTATCTTGCGTGTTTCGTTAAAAAGTGTTAAATCAACTTTGCCATAAAATGAAGTGATTTGTTTCGCGTCGTTTTAATGTTTGTTAGCCTTTAATGGAGAAAAGCATACAAATTAAAAAAAAATACGTACATAAAACATTCAGATTGTTTGTAATGGAGGAAGTACCTATCAGGAATCGTATAAATGGCTGGTCATTATAGTAAATGCGTGTTTTTTCTTTAATTAAATTAAGATTTATTTATTGACGAGAAAACCTGTTATTTAACAAGTTAAAAAAAACCGGTAGTTACGGAAACAATATCGGCTGCTTAACTCTAAATAGACACGTGCCAAAGGTAATGTTGTGGAAGGGTATTAATAAATTGGGTATATTTACCTAATACCATTATAAATACCCAAAACGAGAGTATTTATAGTTTGCAGTGTAAAACACAAAGTACTAGATTTGCCAGACTAAATGTAGTAAATGTAGTTCGATCGTACTAAAAAAAGTACAATTGTACTAGATCTAACCTCACTGTCTATCATATACTACTACCATACCATCCATAACCTAACTAACAGTTTTGAACAGAATAATGGTTAGGAAAAAGGGTGCAACTTGGCAGTTTTTCAAGGAGAAAGGCAAAAGTGGTGTTGTGGGTAAATACTGTGATCTTGAATACAAACATTCAAATGTTAATAAAATGACGAAACATAAAAAGAAGTGCTTTAAGTGTCCTGAAGAAATGAAGAAAATTCTTTATTCAGTGCCAGCCACTGTATCTACTAAACTATCAATGTGCATGTCCACCCCGAAGAAAAGAACTAAATATCCCCAACAGGGCCAACAGCTGAAGGAGTTAGAAGTAGATGTGTCTTTTGAACTAAAAGAAGCACATCCCGCAAGGCCAAGTTCAAGTAGGAGTCAAACTTTTCTAGTTTTATCTTTATCTGAAACTGAAAGCAATGCCACTGCCACTAATGCTAGTACCAGTAACATACCTGCAAAAAGTGCTTGTTCCATCTTTAACTTCAATCGACCTCAACCATCACCTTCCATCGTGAATAACAACAGAGGAGGTCTGTTAACTTTTGTGGACCATATAATCAGCTAAATGTAAGTATAGGCTACAAACAGTAGTAGACAGTACACAGTAGTACATCAGACATTTTTTCGTAGTACATCAGACATTTTTTCAATCAGGCTAGAGGGTAGGGGTAGGCTAGGTGCTAGACCTTTAGGGCTACTAACATACCATAATAGTGTTTAGTGTTTGTAACTTAACGTATCAAATTTCATTAAAATATTTAGGCGATTTAGGCCTACAGTTTAAGGTCTAGTCAGTCAGTATGTGCAAATAAATAAAACAGCCTAATGCTACAAACAAAAAATAGTATTCCTAGTCCCTCTAGTCTAGATTTGGTTAGGAACATTTGATATTAGCGTTGTCGTTGTATGAAGATAGTCATTAGGTATACAAATTATACAATACGAACGTTATAAAAAGCATTGGTTGTTATGGTTGCTATGGAGTTGTTTATCAATACTTTATAACGTACATATATGTATACCTAATAATATCAATATCATATGAGGAATAGCCTCATTCCCCGATTCAATTGTATATGTTACTTTCACCCAAACATTATTAGTTTTTCTTGTGCGCAAAGCGCAATAGGTGGCGCTGCGCCTGCGCGTTTTGTATCTGTCGAAGAAACAGAAAAACAGAATTTATTGGTAAATAATACTACTAGCGTCGTCAATTAATTGTTAATTGACGATTGAACTCGTCGGATGGAGAAAGGCTATTCCCTTATGCGCTCTTGCTAATATCAAATGTTACAAAATCTGTATTTAATATCGTATTAATATCAAATATGTATTTTTTTCAGGAAAGCCTCAATCAAAGTTTGGCCAAAGCAATTTTTGTAAGCGGTACTCCATTGCCTATGGTTGGACATCCACTGTGGTTAGAATTCTTTAAACAACTTCGTCCTTCATTCAAACCACCATCAAGGTATCGCCTTTCATCAACTTATCTCAAAGCTCAGTATACAGAAATGCAAAATTAAGTTACAAGCCAGCTAAACGATTCAAAACACTTACATTTACAATGTGATGGCTGGAGCAACTTTAGAAATGAGTCTATTGTAAACTTTGTTATTTCAAAACCAGAGCCACTGTTTATGGAGTCCGTCGCAACAAAAGAAAACAGACACAAAGCATCTTAACCAGCCCAGCTGATAATCAATATTATTGAAAAATATGGCACTGAAAAGTTTTTGGTAATCATTGGGGACAATGCTTCCAACATGAGAGCTGCTTTAGCGTTGGTAGTATCCATCAATCATACCTCTTGGTTGCCTTGCTCATCTCTTACACCTTCTGTGTGAAGACATCTTAAAGTGCAATACTGTTAAATCTTTTATGGAAACTGTTACTAGCATAGTAAAAACTATCAAGAACAGCCTGGTCAAACAAGATGAGGAAGCAACTTGTTTTGTTTACAGAGTTTATTATCAAATAAATATGTGCTTCAAAGATTAGCTGTCAGTGAAGAAGAAGAAATCTCATCAGAAATGAAAAGACAGATTCTTGATGACGGTCTGTTTTGGGTCAGGGTTGAAAAAATGGTTAACATCTTAAATCCAATTGTTGAGCTTATCACTGCCCTTGAATCAAACACCTCCCTTATCCACAATGTTTATACAATATTGCAAGAAACCCTTAAACAAGAAATGCCAGAATCTCCGCTTCAACAGATCGAGAAAAGAAAAAGTGCTTTCAAAGTTAGAAAAACGTATTCAATTTGGAGTGGGACAAATTCACCTGGCTGCTGACTTGTTAAATCCTTCATCTCAAGGTTGTAGCTTGAATCCTGAGGAATTCTTGATGCTATTAGTTTTGTTTTTGAAATTGGCAACAGCATGGGAATAAATACAGTTGATATTCGTCAAAATATAGCTGACTATAGGGATATAGAAGGGCCGAGGCGAAGGTCTTTTATTTGGGAAGGTGCAAAACATTCACGAAATAAAATCAATCAGTCCCATGTTATGGTAGAGGGGGTTAAGAAGAACAAGTGTATTGGCTGATGTAACTGTGAGAATATTAGAAGCACCTGTGACATCTGCAGCAACTGAAAGAACTTTTAGTACTTTCAGTTGGATTCACTGTAAAAAAGAAACAGACTTACCACCGAAAGAGCTGGACAAATAGCATCTTTATAGCAGAATTGGAATCTTCTAAACAACGCCAAAAAGCCACGAATTGTAGAAAGAAGCCAAGAAGGTGATTTGACTTTGACAAAAAGCCAAAGTGAAGAACTTACGCAAATATCCAATGGTAGTGGTATTAGTGATTGTAGTGACGTCAGTGACGACGAAGATGGCCACATGTCACTTTCAAGCCACTCCAGTGACGAAATCAACTCTGAGCCAGAATATTCAGATAGATTAAGTCATCATATTGTACTGATTTCATTTTTTGAATTACAAAATAAATTTAACACAATTTTACAAGGTTTAACTTACCACGAACCGTGATTCGCTTTAAATTCATAAATACCCGGGTATTTATGAATTTTGGGTATTTATCCTGGATATTTACCCCTAGTTATAAATACCTACGTATTTCACATCACTAGCTAAAGGTGGCAGAAACTCTACTAAGCCTTAGAATAGGAGATAATGAAAAGGCCTAAAAATAATGTATAACTTCAGACGCATCATGAAATACAAATTCAAAATATTAGGCCTACTTTTGGAACTTTTTTTCAAAGAAACAAAAACATATTCTCGAAAAATTCTCACCTTTTATGGTATTACTCTTGATAAGTTTATATAGAAACAGTGTGTCCGAAATTTAGAATGAAAGATTTAGGAACGTATTTCATTCGGTAAATCAAAACACGCTTCGTAATATTAACAAAAGTTTTAAAAAACTATCAAAATTAATTGTTCCAGTGTTATTGGCAAAACTAGAAAGAGTTTTAATAACTAATTTCTAATGTCAAAAAAAGTGACAGATTTACTGTGAATCATTAGAAAGGTAATCGAATTCTGCATGTAATGAAATGAAAAAAAATTTGGTAGTCCCATTTAAAATAATCAAGTTACCTTGGATTGAAATTTTGCAAATTGGCGTAGCGATTACTTTAAACACGATAAGGGTTTGACTTTGATCGTCTGGCAAATGTTAGTATATTTCATGCTTAGTAACACTGTAGATTCACGGCCTTCTAAGTTTTATAATAACTGCGATATTCAATTTTTACTAGACTTCTACTTAAAAAAATAAATAGCTACTTAACGACTCATTTTAGATACCATGTGTGATACATAAAATCACACTAAAATTGACCGAGGAATCCAGATATGCAATAATATACAGGGGGTTTCTATTAAGAAAACATAACTTTAATATAAATCTCCCTGTAGAACAATTGGAATTTCATCGAAAATATTTTTAGGTCCTACACCATGCCCCAAAAATGAATTTTAAAAATATATAACTTAATAAACCCGCAATCTTCCACCCACGCACTAATGGCCCACCCTGTATAATAATCCATAAATCGTTCCTACCCACGTGTTTACTTTAAATTAATTTCAAGCTATTAATAAATGTTTATTGTTAAATAAAATTGTTATAGAAGATAGTAACACACATACGAAGCTCTAGAAGGGACACATGAACAAAATAAAATAATATTCTAAAATTTCGACATCTAACATGACATTTTAAAGCAAAATTTCGAGTTATATCACGAAATTTTAAAATTTTGACTTTTATCACGAAATTGTAAAGTAAAATTTCGAGTTTTATCACGAAATTTTAAAATTTCGACTTTTATCACGAAATTGTAAAGAAAAATTTCGAGTTATATCACGAAATTTTAAAATTTCGACTTCTATCACGAAATTTTAGCAACATTCTAGTTAAGCGTGAGCAAAGGCAGTGTAGTGCAACACCGTTAAGAACACACACTTCAATAGTCGTCATCATCAGATCAGAGAACATAATAATAATACGTACGTTTCGCCAACGTCATCATCAGGAGTTGATGGTAGACTATCGTCAATGACAGTCTATCATCAATGACAGTCTATCATCAACTCCTGATGATGCCAACGTAGTTGGCGAAACGTACGTAGAGTGAATAAAAATCGTAGTTTGGTTTAGTGGTCGACGATAGTATTTCAACTTAATTGATTGACTGTTTTGAGTCCGTAGTCGACTGGGTACTAATTTAAAAAACAAGACATATAGATTCATTTTTTATTGCTTATTAATTAACAATCTGTTGTTGCTCAAACAAATTTACATACCAATTATTTCGTATATGCTTTTCCTAAGATTCAAATACAACTTAACTGCATCATAAGGATCGTAACATTTAGAGTTGAGATTATTTTCTAAAATGACATTATTTACATAAAGTATTCATATCTTCATTGCAAGGAATGTTATAAAATGTACATTCTTCTTCTAAAATCAATATGATATATTGAGAAACTGGAATCAATGAATTTTTTGCCCCAAATAGAGTTGGAGCTTGGTACATCATAATGGGTTTTCCTCTTGATGCCCTATTATTTCTTGTGTTTCGGATTCTATGGCAGTTCCACTCTAACACTACTTTATCTAATTCATCCTAAAAATAAATTAAACATTTGTGTTAAGAGTAGATGGGCAATCACAGGCATACAGGTTTAAAAGTAAAGGTCGTAATAATTTACATGGTCTATTAGGTCGTAACAGATGACAGACATTTAATTCTGGTTTTAGATGATTTACAATCAGCCAATGTGAAAAAAAACTTTTTATACTAACTTGCCTTGCACTGATGCAGGCACCACAAGTGCTTCAAAAACTATACACATTTATATGGAAATTAGAAGATTGCAAGATATTATTAAAGGTAAATACAAGTACCTATACATTTATTTTATACTATTTATATTATTTAAATAGGTACCTTATTTTTACCTACCTGGATCATATTTAAGAAACAGTATTGTATAAGAGATTTATCTACAAAAGTTCCATTGTATAAGCCTTCATCTTTCAACATTTCAAATAAATTCATCCAATACTGGGCATTTTGCTTGCGCAAAACGGACCACCAAGACTCGATTCTTTGGTTAGAAGTACTTCTACCATAGATAAATGCAGGCTTGTGATTTTCTTCTGTTACAAATAATTGCCTGATGGCTATGTGCATTTTTTCAACAGTTCCATTTTCAGTACCCATGTCACTTCGAACTGTCATTGGACATCCTCCTAATACTTTTATCGAATTTACATAATAACCAACAATTACTTTTGGATCGCTTGAGGTGCGTCCAGCATTTAACCATATTATATGTCTTGAAAAACCATCTATAGCCCCATTAATGCAAATGCCGTACGGTTTCAGTTTATCGTAAGAATCCATATGCCATACACTGTTTGGTCCTGAATTATGATATTGTCTTCGACGAAGTCGCTTTCTTTTCCTTAAGTCGACTCCTTTAGAATCTAGTAACAACAAGAATTCTCTCACAGTTTCGCGTGTTACGGTTAATCCATGCTGAATACACTTGAGATGCATCCATCGGTATCCATGTAGTTGGCCCGATTTAGTTAATTCTTCTTGAATAAATGTTAAAACCGTATCAAGATCGGAATAATTCTTTCGTCTATACAAATTCATTTGATTTAATAAACGCTTCAATGTTCTTGGATGAACAGTTATATTGTGGACTCCGTTTAAAAGTGTAATTATTTCACTTTGTTGTAATCCAAGATGAAAATATTTTTCAATTAGCCGCTTTTTACGGACGTCGTAAGACTCCATGATTAACTACAAACAAGAAATATTACAGTGCGTTTTTAATCTCGTCCTCCTCAACTGCAAACTATTTTATTTAAGGCAAAGCTGAGAAACTATATGACACGTCCATTTTTTTATTTAAGCATTTAACATAAAAAATTATTTGTCCCTAGTTTCATCCCCTTAATTCGACAGCCACACCTCTCAATTTTTTTAAGTGACAAGGGGGACTTGTAGTGTCTTAATGAAAATGTTTTCAAAAGCTGAATTCAAAAATGTCACACTTGATGTTTAACATGTATAAACTAAAGGATCTACAGCCACCTGAAAATCTCTTTTTGTTCATTTAGGCGGCTGTAGGTAGTAGAAAAACGGCCTATCAAAAATCGCGTCAGAGATGCGTTAAAGGTTGACAGTACCCTAAAAGACAAAAAAGTTATGAACATGTGGCCTTTTATTTTTATCAGTTCGTCGACAAAATGAATAATCAGCAAGAATTTATACTAAAAGAAATAATTAAGTATGTTCCAACAAAACTTTTAGAGATAAGCTATGCAACATCATGTTTTGTGTCAGATTCACATAAAGTCTTCGTTTGTCGGTGTTTGGTGTTTATTATCATTGATGAAAATAAAAAGCTCCGAATTAATTGATACTTTAAACCTTTAACGTCATGTTTCTACTATTTAAAATGTGCATTTATAAATACATACGGATGGGGGATGTATTAGATAAATTAGCTAAGTACTTACCAATTTGATTTGCAAGATGTTATTGCTGTTTGAATATGAACTATTCGATGTTCTATGATAACTGTTATGTGTGTGTATCATTAACGGAGAGTTGCACTATCACTGCACAGTTGGCACACGCTAAACAAAAAATGTTGCTAAAATTTCGTGATAAAAGTCGAAATTTTAAAATTTCGTGATATAACTCGAAATTTTTCTTTTCAATTTCGTGATAAAAGTCGAAAATTTAAAATTTCGTGATATAACTCGAAATTTTACTTTACAATTTCGTGATAAAAGTCGAAATTTTAAAATTTCGTGATAAAACTCGAAATTTTACTTTACAATTTCGTGATAAAAGTCGAAATTTTAAAATTTCGTGATCTAACTCGAAATTTTTCTTTACAATTTCGTGATAAAAGTCGAAATTTTAAAATTTTGTGATAAAACTCGAAATTTTACTTTATAATTTCGTGATAAAAGTCGAAATTTTAAAATTTCGTGATATAACTCCAAATTTTACTTTACAATTTCGTGATAAAAGTCGAAATTTTTAAATTTCGTGATATAACTCGAAATTTTACTTTACAATTTCGTGATAAAAGTCAAAATTTTAAAATTTCGTGATATAACTCGAAATTTTACTTTACAATTTCGTGATAAAAGTCGAAATTTTAAAATTTCGTGATATAACTCGAAATTTTGCTTTAAAATTTCGTGTTAGAAGTCGAAATTTTAGAATATTATTTTATTTTGTTCATGTGTCCCTTCTAGAGCTTCGTACACACATTACAAATGCTTGATTATTTTCGTAAGGCCGACAAAATCAAAAGTAAAAGACGTCTTATCTGAATTGGAATTAAATTGTGCAGAACATGTGCATATGTGCAGAATTGGACTGAAAATTACCAAATGAAAAAATATCAATTTTGATTAACTTAACTTTAATGACTATTTTTCATTAACTGCACAGATGAGACAAACGTCATTATTCATAACGTTTACAAAACCAAGCCATTAACCAAACAAAAGAAATGCAATTATCATAACAAAACAATATTAAAGACATTATGGATTGTTAATTTTCCCTCATTCATAATACCTTGCATAAAAATTTGGAGCCGCGCCAATATCGCCACTTTAACGTGATGTATAATCTAGTTAGAATCCATATTGTGCAGAAACTAACACCGCATTGTCGTTAAATAGGACAACGACGAAAATGTATGACCCGCATTCCACATCGAGACCTAAATCTACATCCCAACACAAACCCCAATTCTCGCTTTTGAATGGCTTTCTGTCAAGTTCACTGCCAACGGATACAAACGCGGATGATAAGAAAAAAGTTGGGAGAAAACGCAAAGTTGCCAAAAACAATAAGATTTTATATCCAGGATTTATATGTGCATGCGTTGCTACTTTGTTGAAAAAAAAATGCTTAAAATGTGCTTTTCTACGATTGATATACGAAGATACATTTTTCTGACATCTTGTTTGCGTTGAATGCCATTAATTTCTTACACTGTGAAAAATAAGTTGTGAGTAATCATTTCTAATAATAATACTCTATTAATCCTTTTAGATCATATACATGAATAGCTTTTGCCCGCGTCTTTGAACGCATGGTGTCGTATTTATAATTTATAAAAATGAATGATTAATAATTTTTATTATTTTTAGTAATTTTTAATAAATTTTATTAATTTTTATTAATTTTTATTCGATTTTCATTCATTTTTTTCATTTTTTTATATTTATTCCTATTTATTCATTTTTTTTTAATTTTTATTCATGTTTATATATTTTTATTAATTTTTATTAATATTTATTAATTTTTATTATATTTTATTAATTTTTAATAATTTTTATTAATTTTTATTAATTTTTATTAATTTTTATTAATTTTTATTAATTTTTATTAATTTTTATTAATTTTCATTAATTTTCATTAATTTTTATTAATTTTTATTAATTTTTATTAATTTTTAAAAATTTTTAAAAATTTTTATTGATTTTTATTAATTTTTATTAATTTTTATTAATTTTTATTAATTTTTATTAATTTTTATTAATTTTTATTAATTTTTATTAATTTTTATTAATTTTTATTAATTTTTATTAATTTTTATTAATTTTTATTAATTTTTATTAATTTTTATTAATTTTTATTAATTTTTATTAATTTTTATTAATTTTTATTAATTTTTATTAATTTTTATTAATTTTTATTAATTTTTATTAATTTTTATTAATTTTTATTAATTTTTATTAATTTTTATTAATTTTTATTAATTTTTATTAATTTTTATTAATTTTTATTAATTTTTATTAATTTTTGGTAATTTTTATTTATTTTTAATAATTTTTATTAATTTTCACACCTGTTTTCCGCCTTAAAATGTGAAAATTTAAAAACCATGAAACATCTTATTATTTATTTATTACAATTCCATTTTTCAAATTCCCACCTTTAAAAAAAATCGATATTTCCAAATAAACTTTCACCCCCCCCCCCGTTCCCCTCTTAAAATATGAAAATCCAAAAATCCTAAAACACGTTATTATTAATTTATACTCATTAGCTGCAATTCCAATTTTCATTTTTCATATTTCTAACTTCAAAGAGAAAAAAAAAGTTATACTCCTATACAAACTTTTGCCCTCGTTTGCCCCCCTCAAGATGTAAAAATATAAAAACCCTAAAACACATTATTGTTAATTTGTACTCAGTAGCTGGAATTCCAATTTTCATGTTTTTAACTTTAAAGAGAACCAAAAACATGGATACTCCCAAATAAATTTTTACCCCCCATTTCCCCCCTTAAAATGTGAAAATCCAAAGACCCTAAAACACGTCATTAATGATTTGTAGTCAGTAGCTGCAATTCCAATTTTCATGTTTCTAACTAATAGAGAACAAAAAAATCGATAGTCCCTTACAAACTTTCACCCCCCGTTTCCCACACTTAAAATGTAAAAAATCCAAAAACCCTGAAACACGTCATTATTTATTTATGATCAGTAGCTGTAATTTAAATTTTTATGTTTCTAACTTTAAAGAACAAAGAGTTTCATTAAAAGCTCCCTCCCCCCATTTTCTCCCATTTCCCCCCATTAAAGTTTAAATTTCCAAAAATCCTTTCTTAGCGGATACTTACGTTATATAATAAACCTATGTTCCAAATTTCAGCTTTCTAGGCTCAGTAGTTTTGGCTGTACGCTGATAGGTCAGTCAGTCAGTCAGTTAGTCAGTCAGTCAGTCAGGACAAACAATTTTATATATATATAAATATAGGACAAGTCATTTACATATAGCAGGAAATTTCCTAAATAAAAGTCCTACCTCCCGGAACTGTACCAACAACCCTTATAATTTTAATTAAGCGGCGAAAATAACGGTAAAAACGCGTGATTCATCTACCACGCACATCGCCCCAATCTGACACATGAACTAAAAAAATTATTTTAACTGATTAAATATTAATATTAAGGAATAAAAAAATTTGGGTACTAAGTAGACATATGAATAAACAATAAACCGTAAACAAAAAATTTTTATCACTTTTTTTATTAATTATGCTTTTGTTAATTAGTTAATTTTCACCATTTTAATGTTAATAAAAACGCTGATTATTTCAAAACAAGAAATCTAGAATTTTTTTTGATTTTTTTGAGCTATTGTTAAAAGGGTTTAGAAGAGATCCCCGTTGGAAAAATTCAAAAATTTTGATTTTTCACTTTTTTATTAACAATCAAAGGCATTAAAAAATTATTTAGTACAATATTTTTAAAAGTGAAATAAAAAATAATAAATTTTCAATAAAAATATATATATGGTTGTTTTTGTAATATTTTTTAGTATTTAAAAAAAATATTGCGTAAAATTGCATTTGTTTACAACAAATTGTTATATAATATAGGGTGGCTCACGCTCAACGGGACGGAGCTTTATGGGAAAACGACCAAAGATATAAAAAATTCGTTTGGGAGGAATTTATTCATTTATTTATTTATTTATCAGAAACATACAGGTTGCCCTAATTACATGTTCCTGTAACAAAAGTTATTTTATAATGACGTAACAATTTTCATATAATACTATTACAATAATAATATAATGTGTTAAGATCTAGTTTAATATAGGAGACTAGTACAAAGACAGAGATATTTTGTATATTTAGGTAATACGTACATTGGATGTGATATATTTTTTAAACAAGGACATTTTTATTTCAAATAATCCAGGACAGAGATCTGTGATGTATGTGTTGTATAACTGGCATATTCGATTTAAAGTGTTGTTGTTGGTTTCAGTGAAAAATAGTTGTGCCCTGGGACGAGTTCTGTGATCAGCCACATAAAAGTTGATTTTACTTAATAGATTAGGAGAATCAATCAGATGGTTACATAATTTATATAGAAGTATCAAACTGCGATGGAGTCTTCTATTCTCCAGTTTTATAATTTTGAACTCTGATCTTATTGGTTGGTAAGACATATTAGCCCAATCGAATTAGGTGAAGAACAGGCTTGAGATTCTGAAAAATTGGAAGCAGCAATTTTCCTTCGGAATTCGTTGGAGGGGGTCTCTGGTAGTCTAAATTCAAAAAGTTGGGATTCCAAAGTTGTCGCTACCTCCGCCATCTTGATTTAAAGGGTTATTTTTTGTATCTTGAATAACTCATTTATTTTCAATTTTACAAGGAAAATAGTTTTTACAAAAGTTATTTAAAATTAAATTTCCTACAATTCTGCTTTTTTTTGTACGATCGATTTTTTCGATTTAAACCCGAAAAGAGGGGGTGAATTTTTGGTTATAGAATAACTCGTTTATTTTCAATTTTACGAGAAAAATTGTTATAAACAAAGTTGTTTAAAATTAAATTTCCTACAATTCTGCTTTTTTTTTGTACGATCGATTTTTTTCGATTTATACCCGAAAAGAGGGGGTGAATTTTTGGTTATAGAATAACTCGTTTATTTTCAATTTTACGAGAAAAATTGTTATAAACAAAGTTGTTTAAAATTAAATTTCCTACAATTCTGCTTTTTTTTTGTACGATCGATTTTTTCGATTTATACCCGAAAAGAGGGGGTGAATTTTTGGTTATAGAATAACTCGTTTATTTTCAATTTTACGAGAAAAATTGTTATAAACAAAGTTGTTTAAAATTAAATTTCCTACAATTCTGCTTTTTTTTTGTACGATCGATTTTTTTCGATTTATACCCGAAAAGAGGGGGTGAATTTTTGGTTATAGAATAACTCGTTTATTTTCAATTTTACGAGAAAAATTGTTATAAACAAAGTTGTTTAAAATTAAATTTCCTACAATTCTGTTTTTTTCTGTACGCTCGATTTTTTGTATTTACCCCTGAGAAGAGTGGGGGTAAACTCTTATCATTGTATTATCACGTTTCATTTTAATTCCAGGTATCAGCAAAAAAAAACAAACAGAAAAAATAACGGTACAACATCAATAATAAACGTGACAATACAATACTTAGGTTCACCCCCACTCTTCTCAGGGATAAATACAAAAAAATCGATCGTACAAAAAAAAACAGAATTGTAGGAAATTTAATTTTAAACAACTTTCTTTATAACAATTTTTCTCGTAAAATTGAAAATAAACGAGTTATTCTATAACCAAAAATTCACCCCCTCTTTTAGGGTATAAATCGAAAAAAATCGATCGTACAAAAAAAAAGCAGAATTGTAGGAAATTTAATTTTAAACAACTTTGTTTATAACAATTTTTCTCGTAAAATTGAAAATAAACGAGTTATTCTATAGCCAAAAATTCACCCCCTCTTTTCGGGTATAAATCGAAAAAATAGATCGTACAAAAAAAAGCAGAATTGTAGGAAATTTAATTTTAAACAACTTTGTTTATAACAATTTTTCTCGTAAAATTAAAAATAAACGAGTTATTCTATAACCAAAAATTCACCCCCTCTTTTCGGGTATAAATCGAAAAAAAATCGATCGTACAAAAAAAAGCAGAATTGTAGGAAATTTAATTTTAAACAACTTTGTTTATAACAATTTTTCTCGTAAAATTGAAAATAAACGAGTTATTCTATAACCAAAAATTCACCCCCTCTTTTCGGGTATAAATCGAAAAAAATCGATCGTACAAAAAAAAGCAGAATTGTAGGAAATTTAATTTTAAACAACTTTGTTTATAACAATTTTTCTCGTAAAATTGAAAATAAACGAGTTATTCTATAACCAAAAATTCACCCCCTCTTTTCGGGTTTAAATCGAAAAAATCGATCGTACAAAAAAAAGCAGAATTGTAGGAAATTTAATTTTAAATAACTTTTGTAAAAACTATTTTCCTTGTAAAATTGAAAATAAATGAGTTATTCAAGATACAAAAAATAACCCTTTAAATCAAGATGGCGGAGGTAGCGACAACTTTGGAATCCCAACTTTTTGAATTTAGACTACCAGAGACCCCCTCCAACGAATTCCGAAGGAAAATTGCTGCTTCCAATTTTTCAGAATCTAAAATACTAATCCGATTGGGCTATATGACCGGGAGAGGTTTTGTACCTCTTGTAATATAAATATTTCAAAAATTTGAATCGTTTCAATTCGGCAAGTTAGAGTTTTATTTATCATATTATTCCAGATTACGCTACCAAATTCTAGTTTACTTCTTACAAGAGAGCAAAATAAATAGTTAATGGAATCAATATTATTAAATTCTGATGTTGTACGTTTTACAAATCCTACTGATTTATTTGCCAAAGAGACGATTTTTTGGACATGTGAAGTAAAGTTAAGAGTACTAGAGAATGTAATACCCAAGTCCTCTACCTCGTTTACCCTTTTTAAATTTAAGTTTCCCATCGTGTAGATAAAGTGAGTAGGTTGAGTTTGGCGAGTATAGGCCATAACAGCACACTTGTCAATATTAAAATGTAATTTATTTTTTAAAGACCAATCGTAGAGCTTATCAATATCGTTCTGTAGTTGAAAGTAATCATTAATATCATTAACCTTAGAGAACAGTTTTAAATCATCGGCAAAAAGTAAAGACTGAGATGTTATACATTTTGGCAAATCATTCACAAATAATAAAAATAGTAGTGGCCCTAAATTAGAGGCTTGGGGCATCCCAGACTCAACCAGGTAGCTTATCGATTTTTCTCCTTTAAATGAAACATATTGCCATCTATCTTCAAGATAGCTCGTAAAAAGTTTTAATAAAGAGTTACTAACTCCAAAGGATATTAGTTTTTTGAGAAGTAAGTCGTGGTTGACCTTATCGAAAGCCTTTGCAAATTCTGTGTATACCACATCTACCTGATTTTTATTGCTTGTCGCATTACTAACATATTCAGTAAAAACTAACAGGTTTGTTTCAATTGATTTCATCTTGCGAAACCCATGCTGCTCCTCACATAGCATATTTTGAACATGATAATACAGTTTATTGTATAAAATAAACTCAAATACTTTTGCAACACAGTTTAGTAGTGCTATTGGCCTATAGTTACTAAATTCGTTTCGTAAATTCTTTTTGTGAATAGGTGATATTTTGGTTGATTTAAATTTTATTGGGAAAACATCATTATCCAGAGCTTTTTGCAGAAGCACTATTAGTGGATAAGCAAGGTAATCGCGGCATGCTTTAAAAATATATGCTGGAATCCCATCAGGACCTGCGGAGAATTTGGGCTTTAATCTAGCAAAGGCATTGTTGATATCCTGCACTGTAACTCGACTAAAGTTTAATTGTGGGGTATTAAAATTTTTGGTAGAATCTAAGAGAAAGGAACTAATATTATACTCTGAAGATTTTTGCTCAAAAACTGATTTGAAATAGTTGGCGAATCCTTCAGCTATGGCTTTTTTATCTGTAATATGTTCTCCGTTACTCCCTTTAAAGAAAGTGTTTTGAGTGCTTGATTTTTTATTATTATTTACTAAGTTCCAAAATAGATTAGGATTTAGTGCAATATTAATTTCCATATTTTGCATGTAAGATGCATGCTCTTGTTTTATTAAATGCTTTAATAGTGATCTCAATCTTTTAAATTCGTTTAGATAGGAATTCGATCTGGTTTTTAATTTATGATGAATTTTCTTTTCCCTTAATAAGCGAATTATTTCCGGGGTAAACCACGCAGGGTAAGTATTACGTTTGCCATTTAAAGATTGAAATTTGGGTACAAAAATATCAAAAATATCGTAGAGATTGTGATAGAAGTAATCTACTGCTGTATTAACATCTTGTATACAACCTAAGTATTCCCAATTACAATCCTTAAGTAGTTCACAAAAAAGAGGAAAGTTTGCTCTTTTAAAGTTATACTGGTGCGTCAGGTTATTGAGTCGAGGTATATTTCTAACATTTTTAGTTATACTGTAGCTTAAAGAAAGAGCTGGATGTTTTTTATCTTCCACTATCAGAGGTTGTTGATGTTTATCTACCAGAATATTGATATTACTTAAAATCAAATCTAAAGTTCTATTATCTTCATTTAATATATTATTATAGGTGCCAAGATTAAACATATCCATTAGCTCTGATATTGCCAAGTACGCATCGGAAGAGCAATTGAGAAATTTAAAATTAATTCCATTAATTAGAGGCAGATTGAAATCTCCCAATACCACTACTGATGTATTTGAGTCAATAAAAGTATCTAGATGGGAAATATAGCTATCATTTCTAGAATTAGGAGGAATATATACATTAGAGAAAATAAATTTATTGCCATACATGTCCACCTCAACAAATAAGACCTCTAAGTCCGCATTCAAATTTATCAATTTTGATTTGTATTTCTTGTGCACCGCAGTTAAAACACCGCCACCCCATTTCATACCCGTGTATTGCAGATCCCTGTCCTTTCTGTATACCACATACCTATTATCAAAAAGTTCTGCATCATAAATGCCATCATTTAACCACGTTTCTGTTAAAAAGATAATATCATACGATTCAATCAATAAGTTATGTAAAAAATCTACTGTCTTTGTACGCAGCCCTCGTGTATTCTGGTAATATGTATGTACCTGCATGAAGTTAAACAGAGCTCTATATAAGCATAATAAGAAAAAAATTCAACATCATTTGATTTAGTTGAATTAACAAAAAAAAAAAATTATGTCAATAAACAGATATGTTTAACACCTAAAAAAAATATAATAAGCACATCTATTATACATTGTACATTTGATTTTATAATAATTTATGTAATTGAAGTATGTTTTGCGATAACGTTTTCTTCGGTAGGTAATAAAATTATTATAACTATTACAACGTGCCTTGTAAAAAAATTAAACATTAATTTTACAATAATACAGAAAAATATCTGACAATAAATAATAAAGGAAATTCCTATACCCAAAAACAAACAGAATGACTAATTTCTTATTTATTGCGATCTGAATTCAAACATAGAAAGAAAAAAAAAGATGTAAAAAGTAGGTTACAGACAAAAGATACGTAGGTTACAGACGGCTACAATTTAAAATTTGTTAGATGTATACAGGATGTCGCACATAAGAGAAAATATACAAAGTTATATTATTTTTAATGGAACACCCTGTTTTTTATTTTAGAATTAAAAACTTCATCAAAAATAATGTCAGTTAACTAAAGGTTCCCTATTACTATTATTATTAGTTTTCGATTTATTTGAATTTTTAAGGAAAAAAAGTCTCCCAGAAATTAATTGTTTACTCTTGTTTGAATAATTTTTAATGAACTAATTTTTTTTCTTATGTGGGACATCCTGTATACATCTAACAAATTTTAAATTGTAGCCGTCTGTAACCTACGTATTCCTCCTAAACGAATTTTTTATATCTTTGGTCGTTTTCCCATAAAGCTCCGTCCCGTTGAGCGTGAGAGTAACATATATAATAATAATTAATAATAATAATAATAATAATAATAATAATAATACTCTCCCTAATTCACCCCCTTACGAGTGAATTTCAACTCATGAAGTCGACTGAACGACTTGTGTGGGGGAAGGGACGGCTATTATTATTATTTGCCGTAGCGCTCCGGGGCGACTTAAAGATGATTGATGGTGCCATCTGACTTACAGGTGAGGAAAACCCGGAAAACCTCACCCACCATCATATATATATATATATATATATATATATATATATAATTTTTTAATGTCTTTAATTGTTAATAAAAAAGTGAAAAATTAAAATTTTTGAATTTTTCAAACGGAGATCTCTTCTAATCCCTTTTAACAATAGCTCAAAAAAATAAAAAAAAATTCTAGATTTCTTGTTTTGAAATAATCAGCGTTTTTATGTTAACATTAAAATGGTGAAAATTAACTAATTAACAAAAGCATAATTAATAAAAAAATAGTGATAAAATTTTTTTGTTTACGGATTATTTTTTATTCATATGTCTACTTAGTACCCAAATTTTTTTATTCCTTAATATTAATATTTAATCAGTTAAAATAATTTTTTTAGTTCATGTGTCAGATTGGGGCGATGCGCGTGGTAGATGAATCACGCGTTTTTACCGTTATTTTCGCCGCTTAATTAAAATTATAAGGGTTGTTGGTACAGTTCCGGGAGGTAGGACTTTTTTTTAGGAAATTTCCTGCTATTTAAGGATCTTTTTTCAAATTTCGATTATCTCAAATAGTTTTTGAAATTTTTCAAAAAAACCAAACTCTTATTTTTTATTTTACTTTATTGTTTATAACTTTTGCATTTTTTTTCAGCCCCTCTTGGAGTTTTGATAGAATGTTCTAGATGCCATTCCGAATCGAATGAGCCTAAAATCATAATTTTCGGTTTCGAGGGAAATGGCACTTGTGAACCAGACTATAGGTAGATGATTGAATAATCTTATTCCACATTAGTATGAATGAACTTTTTTCAAACATGGTTAAATTATGAGGAGGGGGTATGTGCAGTAAACTGCCACTACGAGTACTACAATTACGGTTGTCTGAGTTACGGGTAAATTTGGAAATGTTTGTTTTAACGTATATAGCACATTTGAGAAAGGTCAGTATACTATATCTTCTAAAAATATCTCTACAGGTACTTGGTACTTCTAACATCTAGGTAAAAATTAATTTTATTAGTCTTTTTTGACAAACAAAGACTCTTGACGTAACGGTCGCATTTCCCCAAAGCAATATGTTGTAAGCTAAATGTGAATGTAAACTTTAAGAAGCTGTTTGGTGTCCAACATATTTTTTAATTGGAGAATTGCATAGTACGCACTATTTAATTTTTTGCAAAAGGAGTCAGTATTGGAACTCCACCTCACATCTACATCTATAAGAACTCCTAGGAATTTTGTTTTCATAGACAGTGGGATATACTCATTATTTATTTGTATTAAAAAATTTGTACTTATTTTTGATCTAGAATGGAAGTGAACGAATACTGTTTTGTTGGAGTTAATTAATGCATTTATTTTACATCATGCAGGTGATAAAATAAACACGATAAGATAGTATACGTAATTTTGTAATTTCGCTTGTGATATTTTTGATTGCTTTGGAGTCTCTGCAGTGCTTAGGGATCTACCTGAAATTATTTTTTTCTTTTCCTCTCCTTTCTTATTTTCTGGTATTTTTGGCTTTTGTCTAGTAATTGGGATCGTGTGGTTACTTTATCTTGCGCTTTATTCTCTAATACTGGATTATCGAGTATCACTTCGTTTTCTTTCTCTTCGTTTGAATCTATTTCTCTAGGAGATGATGTAGATGGTTCACTACTACAGCTTAATTTTTTCCTTTTAATTATTATAGCTTTTATACAGATTCGAAAATTTAAACGAGGACCATGCAGGCCAAATCTATTAGGAACGAACGTAAGTGGAAGTGAAGTGGAAGTTGTATGTACCGTGCGCGATGTCACCGAAGGGGTAATGCGCTGCTTAGCAGCCTTTGTTTCTTTCATGGGTGATCTCATTATTAAATAGAGGGCCTGTGTTTAGATTTTCGTACCCGTATACATTTTCAATATGCTGATTAGACTAATAACACAATAAGCTGATCAACCCCATCCTTACCAGATACATTCCCCACATCACCGAGTACTCGGTAGGTAGAAAATACTCAACATGCATCACTAGGATGCGTTTGAATCATGGAGGATTCTCGTCCCTTCTCTATAATATAGGAGTACTAACCTCTCCAAATTGAATTTGTGATATACCTTCGTGAGTGATCTGAATCACTTAATATTTGCATGCCCAATCTACGAACAAAATAGAAATATACTTATAAATAACTAAAAAAACTAGGAATCACTCTACCTCAGAAAATAAAAACGTTTTAAATCACTTAGTTGATTATGTAAAAAAATCTAACATAAAAATTTAAAGTAATTTTAAACACTAAAGAACATTACCATTTTCATCTATAGTAAGCTACCATAGTTAGAAGAATATTAAAATATTAATAAACACTAAATATTCTGTGGCAAATGGAGTCATTAAAAAAAAACGAAGTTGATTTGTAAATATTTTTATAGTCGATAGAATCCTTCTTTAGTTATTTTCCGCCTTTTCTATATTTTTCTACAATTTATAACAAAAATATCAAATATAATTATCTCCGGTTTTAAAATCGTGCCAAGACAAAAGTTACATCAGCACACGATTACTCTCAATTGTGGTAGTACACGGAAATTGAATTTCTTAAATGATTATCATTTTTTTGATGTTTATATATGCAGAAAACGAACCGTGTAACTAGTACACTTCGAATTCCTGTTGTAACCTCGCGCACCTTTTACGTAACTTTCGTTTGGACTTGCATTCACCTGTGACATTTCTATCACGGTATCTCTACGGCACATCAACGTTGTTAGAAATGTAGAGATAGGCGTGAACGGTTATTTCACGAAATTTTCTTAATATACAACCAACGGTTAATTTGGACCATTGACAAACTCGGCTCGAGAATAGGGTTGTTTTTTTATAGGTCGAATTGTCTCCCATCATAGGTTGAGTTGTCTCCCAAGCTAATGTACACGGGCGAGGGTAGTTAAGCAAAATAATAAAATGAACATCCCATGGAGCACAGAAATAAGAAAATCGATACCAACGTGGATCTAAATGAAAATTAAATGCAAGATTGATCTAACATAATCAAAAGACGCTATAAGAACCGCTGAAATTGATAAAATATTTCCATCTTTCAACCAATAACTGTTCACAAACACACCAAAGCTATATTCATTGTTATTCAAGTACAACCATCTCTATTTCTAGAATAATAAACTAAAATATGTATGTATCGATATATCGCGACCATCGACTGTTCGCAGTGGGCGAATCTTAGAATATACCTGTTCTGTAAACAACAAGAAATAAAATGTGTATATCTCGTATTGCGTAATTAAGTTATAACCTCAACTCCGATATTCATGCGATCATTCGTCATTCTACATTTGTACGGCTTGCCCACATACAAAGTGAACCGACATGATTGAACGTATTTGAATATTTTTTAAGTAGTAGTAGTAGTATTTTATTGATTCATTAGGAGCTTAAAGAAGCCTTTGAAAGTTTCAACGTTTTATAAAATAAACGATACGAGTATGTGTATAAAATTAAATAAAAGAACTAAATGACACAATAATCGTGTAAATATAAAAAGAATTTCTTAACTGTGTTATCCAACGTAAAAGATAGCCATTGGATAACGTAAAATTTATTAAAAGTTATAATGTCAATTAAAAAATAACCTTTAATAATAGAGGGAGAACTATCGATAGCACTATGGCATTTTATAATCCGGCTAGCCAGATAGTAAAATAATCAAAGGTAAATGGAAATTTGACATTTTGGCCGCTATTTATGAAACGCCTAGGCAATTTATAAAACGACGGGTTTTGTAATCTGGCTACGACATATATACTAGATGGTGAAGGCCAAATAAAGAAACTAAAACTAAAAAAAGAACATTAAAGAATGTGTTTGTGTTAAGGGTTGTCATTTTCGTGAATGGTAATTTTTTTTTGTTTTGATTTGATAAAATATAATTATATTGTTTAAACAAATTAATTAATTATACGGAACTGTAATAAGATTATAACTAATAATATGGAGACGTTTCTCATTCGCACAATTCGCAGCAAACCGGGAACAAGCAAAAGTAAATTTTGATTCTATCTTGTTTTTGGAATTCACTATATTAATGAAATTGATGAAAGGCCTATTGATAATCATAGTAAGGATGATAATAGTAAGGTGATGAATATTTAGAATCGAATAAAAGGAAAAGAAAAGCTTTCCAAAGTTTTGAACTTTTTCAAAAAGTCCACTGATAAACAATTTGCCAAGTGCTTGAATTGCGGCAAAGAATATAAAACGAGTGGGAACACAAGCAATTTGAATGACCATTTCAAACGACACCACCCACATCTTATAGCAGAGCCAAAGTACTAATGATAGCAACAGTAAGGTCTAGCAACAGATCAATTAGCCCTTTCCTTAAGCGTGAAGCTCAGTATAATAGCGATTCTAGAAGAAAAAAGGAGCTGGCCTTAATGATTGCAAAGGACTTTCAACCTCCCACACTTCACTTTTATTTTAAGTTTTGACTTTTTCATTATTTTGTATGGATTTTATAGGAAGAGAACCCGAGAAAGTTGAACGAATTAAGACACATAGATAAACGTGTTGAAGGCAAATGAAAATCGCCTTCTATTTCCTGTATTATAGCCATGAAATGAATTTTTCATTTTAAATTGTTGTTTATTTTGTAGGTAAATAATTTCATGGATATAACCCTGCGAAAGAGGTAAGATTTTAAAAGTTTTAAATAAATTGTAAAATGATTCAGTTGGTAGTACACCTGAGATAAATCTAACAATTTTAACATTCGTTACTGGTGGAGAATTACCCTATATAGTGAGGCCATTCAATTTCTTCTATTTTTATTTTTCCAATACAAAAACCTACTAGATTTGTCTATTTTTTTTTCAAATTTCTAAGTAAAAATATTTGTTAAGATTGCTAATGCATGAGATTACTACAATACGTGCAAAAACTGTGAGATCTAGATCTAAAAATTTAATTTATTTGTCTATCGCAATTATTGAATTATGTAAGTTTATACGATCGATAGTTTGAGCTGTATGGAAAGGAATTGCTTTAGCTTTAGAGGCATTTAGGTACACGGAATTGTTGCAAAACCAATTTTGTAAATTGGTAACATTCAAATCGATATTTTCCTTTAATTTAATTAAATCTTTTGATATAAATAAGAGAGAAGAGTCATCAGCAAGGTAGACAAACAAGTTTACTATTTTTAAGTAATTTTTCACAAATTTTCCTGCCGAATTTGGCTAAAAGCAGTTGTCAAATGTCTTGCAAAAGTCCGTATATATGTTATCTATCAATCTCTAAGGGCCATTTGTACCGCTATTGATTAAAGAAGCTTAAAATGACATATTCAGAATAAAATGGAATTATATTACTCTTGTACTACTTCCTACACTATTCTAGTACATGCTTCAAATAAAATAATTATTAAAAATAGTTTGGAACCATAGTACGACCCTGTATGCATGTATATAATTTCCTACGAGTTTGCGGAACAGAGACAGACGCGCTAAATAAGCGAGACAAAGAACCGCTCAATTTTTTTAAACAAGGTCGAGCATTTGCATTTCTATTGCAGTGTATGTCGTCGCATATCTTTACAGCCAGTTTGAAGTTTTAGTTCATTTTTTTCTTAAAGTTGCCAGAGGCAAAAAGATTATTACCTCACTGTAATAAATAATTGAATAGCATTTATAAACAGCTGCATTGGTCCATGTCATATGTCGTATTAGAATATGTAAATATAGAAATTACATACAATATTTTTTATGAAACGTAATTAGAAATAAATAACTTTTTATGTTAATCTTTGTCGGTTATAAGCGCAGATAGGATTTATTATTGTAATATGAGCCATTTCATTATTCAGTCATGCTCTAATACTCCAAGTCCCTCTCTGTCTTATTTGGCCTTTGAGGCTCAACTTAATTAAACCCCTTGAGACTAAACATATGTGACGACTATGGCGGGCGGAGCAGCTTTCGATGATTATTCGAAAAAGAACGGGATAATTGGCGAACATTCTAGGACCTTCGCCATACTTTTAAATTTGTATATAAATATTGGTGGAGGATCAAGCGAAAGTCATTAATTAGATATATGGACAATGGAGATAAATAGTGAACAGTTTAAAGACATTCGAAATATAAATAAATTATAATAGTGTTATAAAATAAATAAGTGTTTACATAAATTATTAATAAATAAACTGTTGTTTTAAATAAACAAACCTCACAATATTTTTTATATAAAGTTTTATAAATCTAATGTTTTAAGCTTCAGTGAATTTGACTAATAAGATATTTGATTAGATTTAGTGGTTGGTTTTTACATACCTTTAGAATAAAATTACAATTAAAAAAATAATGCTTACTTTGACGAGAAGCGCTTATTATTACATACCTGAAACAAAAAAATACGATTAGTTAAAAATAACATTTATAATTATTTTACATTTTTATTACAAAATAGGATTTCAAATATACAGGGTGTTTATTGAGTGCCGATACTTAAGGGTGTGAATCCTTAGGTGATTTTAAGAAGAAAAGTTAATATCAACATATGTCGTAACTCACTTAATTTTTGAGCTACAGGGTGTTACAGTTTTAAGAAAAAATTACTTTTTTATCATAATTTTTTTTATGAAATTATTTCTATGAAATTTTGTACACACGTTTTAATAATTAAGGAGCATTTTTTGACGTATAATATATTTTTTAAATGTTTACCAGTGACGTCCGTACGGGGTTTGAACTGAATATTTTTGAATAAAAAATGGTACGCCACTGCTTTTTTGAAAAACAAAATTATTTTTGAAATCATCATTTATTTTGGAGCAAAGTTGGCTCATAGACTTACTTTCGTACGATGCACCGTTTTCGCGTAAAAAAATAAAAACCATTGTAGTGGTTGGTCAAATTTTTTCCTTGCTTTTGATATTTTGTTGAAATCTGGTAGGCACCCACCATGCGTGGAAACATTTTTTTGGGACAAAACTTAATTTCCTACGTTTTGAATAGAAAAAAATGGTAAGCGCATTATTGCCCTCTTAAAGCAAATGAAATAAACATTAGTAGGCTGGGTAAAGCGTCATCATTTTTGACGTTTCTTTTCATAAAGACAATAAAGTTGACATTTATTTTACATTATTAAATAATTATTAAGAGTAAGAGTTAAAATCTGAAAAAAAAAAATGGTAAATTTTACGAACAGTGAATTAGCTGACATGCATTTTAGTTATGGGCTTGCAGACGGAAATGCATACGAAGCCAGATGGATATACCAAGAGCGGTATCCAAATCGCGTACTACCCGATCCGAGAACATTTTCTAGGATTCATAGACATCTTCACGAGACCGGAACTTTAAAAGTAGACCACAGGGCTAAAGGAGTCCATCAAACAGTAAGAACACCGGAACTTGAAGAAGGAATTTTACATGAAATTGAGGTGAACCCCGAAACTAGCACGAGGAGAATCGCGTCAACATTTAATGTTTCACATGTACTTGTTTGGAAAATTCTCATCGAAAATTTGTTATACCCATATTACATTCAAAGAGTCCAGGCATTACTCCCTAGAGATTTCCCGTTGCGCATTAATTTTTGTGAGTGGTTTCTTCAAAACCTGCTGGAAAATCCATTATTTGACAGGCACATTCTTTTTACCGATGAAGCTAATTTTTCTCGAAACTCAATAATAAATTTCCGTAATAACCATTTATGGGCGGATGAAAACCCTTATGCACTTGTTGAGTCAAATCATCAAGAACAGTTCTCATTAAATGTTTGGGCTGGCATTATTGATGATTATTTGATAGGCCCATTTTTTCTCCCAAGAAGACTTGATGGACAATCATATTTACACTTCCTTGAAGATGATCTGTCGCCAATGCTTGAAGACCTTCCTCTTTTATTAAGAAACCAGATGTGGCTAACGCACGATGGTGCGCCTCCACATTTTAGCTTACGAGTGCGTGAATTTTTAAATCACACCTATCGCAATCGGTGGATAGGTCGCGGAGGAACGCAGTCATGGCCGCCTAGATCTCCCGACCTTAATAGTTTATACTTCTTTTTCTGGGGGCATCTGAAAAGCTTAGTGTACGCAGTGTCGATTCAAACTGAAGAAGAGTTACGAAATCGTATAACAGTCTGCTGCCAAACCATAAGAAACACCCCAGGAATCTTTGAAAATGTGCGTCAGTCTATGCGAAGAAGAGTAGATGCTTGCATACGTGTGGGTGGAGGACACTTTCAACAATTACTGTAAATAATTTGGGTTCTTTATTTTGTTTGTATTCTCTTGTAATTTCGTTTTAGATTAAAGATTTTGAATTTTCATTTTACTATAAATAAATCCCGATTTTTAAAATACATAGAATTTAAAAAAAATCAGAGGGGTACGTTTTTTTTTCTATCCAAACATTCAATATGATGCCTACGTGACCGTCACTGGTGGAAGTAGAAAATTAATTTTTGCCCCAAAATAAGTGTTTTCACGCATGGTGGGTGCCTACCAAATTTCAACAAAAAATCAAAAACAGCTTAAGAAAAAAAAATTTTGGTTTTTATTTTTTTACGCTAACACAGTGCATCGTACGAAAGCAAGTCTATGGTTTGGTTTTCAGAAAAAGCAGTGGCGTACCATTTTTTTCTTCAAAAATATTCAGTTCAAACCCCGTACGGACGTCACTGGTGAAAATTTAAAAAAATCTTATACGTCAAAAAATGCTCCTTAATGATTAAAAGGTGTTTACAAAATTTAATAAAAATATCTGCAGTGATAAGAAAATTATGAAAAAAAAAAATATATTTTTTTCTTAAAACTGTAACACCCTGTAGCTCAAAAATTAAGAGATTTACGACATATGTTGATATTAACTTTTCTTCTTAAAATCACCCAAGGATTCACACCCTTAAGTATCGGCACTCAATTAATAAACACCCTGTATATATATTTCTTCTAATTTTGACATAAATATTTTAAATGTATCAGATTAGTATAAAGCAGGGGTGGTTCATTTGTGCAGTGAACCCCAGTTAAATTGCATAAAACACATTATTTTAATATTACATAAATAACATAAAAATATAAAGGAGGAGCTTTCGATGACTATTCGAGAAAGAACAGGATAATGTTTCTAGTGTATTGGTGAGAATAGGTGAACTTTCTAGCACCTTCGCCAAACTTTTAAATTTGTATATAAATGTTGGTGGAGGACCAAGCGGGAATTAATTAGTAGATATACAGTGGTGAATATAAATAGTAAAACGATTCAAAGACATTCGAAATATATATAAATTAAAATAGTAGTGTTATAAAATAAATAAGTGTTTAAATAAATTATTAATAAAAAACTGTTGTTTAAAATAAACAAACATCACATTATATTTAGATCAAACCATGCGTCCGCTTTTCAAATAATCAGGTACTATGTCTGAATAGGCATGTGTCTTTGGTTCCCTATCAATGGTTCCTGGCGTTCCTTCAGTTCAACACTGAAAAGTATGTGTCACCGCCTAGCTAAAGTTTGTATTCGAAGATAACATTTATACCCCATCCATGCAGCACATCCATTATGTAATTAATCCCATGACATGAAGATATTTTAGTAAGCAGTGTCCCCACAATGATGAATATTTTGGACATTCCGTGGGTTTGGTCTTCTTGCAAAGAGCTTACTAATTGTGTCCTCTTATCTGTTGTAAGAGGGTTTGGCCTGTCACTCCCTATACTTCCCATATTAAATTCTGGCTCAAATCTCAATGACCTCGGTACCTCTTCCCTATTGGTCTGGGGTAATTTTGACAAGTCTGGCTGGGGTCACCAATCAGCACGTTGGTTACCGTCACATGAGAAAAATGAATGTTTATACCAAAAACCGAAATGATCAGAAAGCTAGGTTATATTATATTAGATACATTTACCCGCGTAAAATACTTTAAATTTTCAGATAGATTGATACTCTTTGGTTTGCGGTTTAGTGAGTATCCTCCTCTTCACTGCCTGAACGAGCATAGGTTTTGTTTATCCAAACACAGTGTTATCTCAATTTATTTAGTATATGTACGTTTAAATTGAATATTATAATCCAGTATAAAACGTAATATTTCACTTATATTTATTATTCTCATTACTTATACTTCGCCAAGACGGTATTGCCTTAATTGATCAAAAACCACATGGTGTGGCGAAGAACGATTTTTGGATTCAAACGGTCGAACATCAGTATCGCCGCAAAACTCGTAGAATACAGTCGAGTATTCGAGCATTGTGATAATTCGGTACAAATCCGCAAGTTACATTTCCGAACATTCAAATATCAGCCCCTAATACAGTCCACGGCCCTTGCAACTTAGGCTGGACGCGCCTAGGAAGAGAAGTCTGCGTCAGGAAGCCAAGGAAATTAAAGGATCTGATTGGCGATACTTTAAATTTTTTTAGGCGCGCAACATATCGTCAGCTTAACCATAACCTATTCACACAGGTTGGGGTTCAATGAATAGTAGTTCTGATCCACTTTGGCGATATTATCATTATACCCTGGTATCCACGCTAGTTTTACCTTATTGTGGGTTACCAGATCATTAAGTATTCCAATGCTATTCCAAACCAACTTTAACCGATTCTGTTTGAACCAAGATCCTTTAAGGTTGCTTGTATATCTGGGAGAATGTATTTCTTTTTCTCTCTTACACAGTCTGAATGTATTTCCGGCTGAAATATAATGGTACGCTTGCCAAATAAGACGGTGGTGTCGGATTTGGGTGTGACTCTATGTACACCAGTGCGTTTTAAATAAGCTACAAACCCAGCAGCTTAACTTAATCTTCTATAAAACCTATTAACCTAGGCACTGAAATAGTTGTAGATAAGTTTGATCAAAATAATCTAAAATAGTTTGAAATATTTTAAATTTTATTTAAATATCCTGGTTTACAGAGATAAAATAGTTAAAATAGATGTATTATCTAAATCTAAGCGTTTACACATTTGCTGCCTTTTATTTCTATATGAGTATTTGTAAAGTGAATCATATTGTCTTGCATTAGGGTTACTTCTTGCCAGAGTTGGGTCGGATACAGGAAAAAAGTATCCGAGTACCGGATACGGATACTTACAATGTATTCGGATACTTTTTAGGATACTTTCACGTAAAAAGTACCCGGATACAAGTATCTGGATACTTTTTTCGGATACTTTTACAGATACTTTTAAAGTGAGTTAAAATAATGTTTTTATACCAATAATTATAATTATGCAATAATATTGATTACGAGTAACAATAAACAATACTAGGCATAATTAAATTATCGAAAATTGTAAGCGATATAATAGAAACTAGAAAAAACTACTCAATAAATTGTTTATTATTTTTATTCTGTGAATATAAAACATTAAAACAAAATGAAGAATAAAACAAAGATGCGTGTAAATAAAACGAGTCGCACCTGAACCGCGCCAAAAAACAGCCAGTGTCATGTCCATATAAATCTAACAAAATAAGCTCGTTGTTGGCGCGACTTGCCTTGTTTATACAACCTTTCGATATTCTCATCAGTGTCAGATGTATTCGACAATCCATTTTTTGTGGATCCTCCGACGAGCGGTACTTGGTAGAGTCGAGAGCGTCGAAAGGAAGAGGAGTGAGAAATTGCTGAATGTTTCGTTCTGACATAGGCAAAGCAGGCTCGTATATTTGATCTTGTCAGATCTGTACACTATTTTTTGCAATTGTAAAAAAGGTTGTAGGACTAAATGTGGATGTAGAAGAGTAGGGTTATGTTCACCAGCGCGTACTAATTGCCAAGGCCAGTTTTGCTCGAATTTTATAGACGAAGATTGGTGTGATATCGATGAAGAGACTGCTGATTCATTTTTAGTTGAACAATTTATGGACATCCAGCAAGAAGAAGAGAAAGAAGAAGAAGAAGAAGAAGAAGAAGAAGAAGAAGAAGAAGAAGAAGACGAAGAAGAAGAAGAAGAAGAAGAAGAAGAAGAAGAAGAAGAAGAAGAAGAAGAAGAAGAAGAAGAAGAAGAAGAAGAAGAAGAAGAAGAAGAAGAAGAAGAAGAAGAAGAGGAAGAAGAAGAAGAAGAAGAAGAAGAATAAGAAGAAGAAGAAGAAGAAGAAGAAGAAGAAGAAGAAGAAGGACGAAATTGAAGAAGACATGACTGTTGAAGTAGAATTTGAAGAGTATGAATCAGATTAAAATATTAACATAAATTAGAACTACAGTTTAAAATAATCACCTATATCAATATCATGCAGTAAATATGGTATCTTCCCATAAAACTCCCGTCATAACAGATCGCGGAATAGGCCTACAAGAGACACCACTTTAAACAAAAGCTCCAAGTACACTACCTCATAGGTGGTGTGGAAATGTGTGCATATCATGTAGAATATAACTCCTTCGACTTTTAGAATGGCGATATCTTAGAAATGGTGATTCTTAGGAAAAAAGTATAGGGAAAATTTTTGTAGAAATTTTATGATCTACAATTTTTGTATGGGCTATATTTTTGATAAAACTTACCGTTTTCGAGAAAAATCTAAAAAAAAAACCGAAAATTTTGACTTTGATCTTGAATAACTTTTTTAGCACTCATTGGATCAATGGGAACTTTTGACCCTTTATTTTTACTGTTGTACCCAAGGTCTTTACGAAAATTTAGCTCTGTCAGAATTTTTATTTGAAATGTCTATATTGATCGGACTATACGATAGAAATTGTGAAAAATTTGCTTAATGTTGTTTTTGTAAATGTCGACAATTTGAGAGTTTATAATTTCTTGTGACAAGTTGTTCCAGACTTCGAAGATTCTCTCATACAGAAAATGTTGACTCTTTCTAGTTTTGAAATTTTCTTCCTGTCAATATTGTTCCCGAACTTCATACATAGAAAATACGAGTGAAGTGCTGTTTAAACACAGTAGAATGTTTAAAGTATTTTTTTAAATTTAAATTATTAAAGTATGTTGCCGATAACATCCTGTATCTTAGAAACTAGCCCTTAAAAGGTTCATGTTCCTATATCAAATTTTATCAATTAACGATAGCTCTTAGCCGCTGTAGATCGAATATCACCACGCCCTTTATATGTATTAACATAAATAAACATTTTTGACGTCTTGCTTTTTTCTTAATGAATTAACAACCCTACCAATGGGGCGACTAATTGTATTTACCCAACCACCACAGACCTTACTGTGCACTCTTAGAGTGAAACCTTTTTATTTAATTAATTTTATTGATATAAATAAAGGCTCTTATCATCAAAATTATCTGATTTAACGCACAGACTAACTTCTTGATTAGAAGAGCATTATAATTTTCTCAAGAACGCAAAATAAATAACTCATAAAGATAATATAAAAGGCATTTTTTAATGGAGGTCATAAATTCACTTTATTGCATATCTATGAAGCATTACTGGTAAAAGTTTTTGCATTTGCATCGGTATCGAAGTGGTATGTAATTTCACTTTGAACATCATTTAAAGAGTTAAACACCGGTTTGCATTTAGCATCATATTATCTTGAAATACGCGAAGGAAAGTTTACTGAAAATTAACAAGTAAGATATGATTTATTAGAGCAGTGGGTTCTTCGAGAAATACGATCATCAACAATGAACTAAACAGTCTCGTTGCATTTGAATCAAGTTACCGATTAGTTTTGTTTCTTTCAATTGTTATGTGTCAAATATCAAATTCCTCTTTTTACTTTCCTATCTGTATACAGATATAAGGAAAGTATAGGAATCATGATTTTTTTCGACCTCGAGTTTTCGACGGATTTTTACGTTTTGAGCTCCCCTGAATCCGTTTTGACTATTTTCGCGATGATGTCTGTGTGTGTGTCTGTGTGTCGCATAACTCATGAACCGATACACAGAAAAACACCAAATTTCAAATTTAAGCTTTGTTCCAGCGTCCAATGTGCTGATTAGATTTTGGTCAGTGTCGAAACATCTGGGGGGGTACTTTATAGGTGGTCATTTTTATATTTTATGGAATATATCTGTTATTTACGTTTGGGGAAGAAATTTCTTCAAATAAAAGTTACTTCTTATATTATTATCTAAAATTTTTGTTTTATACAAAATTTTCCTAAAATGGTCCGTATTCGAGAAATTTGACAAAATGTAAAAAAATATTTTTTTATAAAAATTGTTCAAACAAAAGTTGTTTGTAATATAATTCTCTATAATTTTTATCCTATACATAATTTCTCTAAAATAGACCGTATTCGAGATATTTGAGAAAATGTGTAAATTTCGAAATTTGAAGAAAACTCAAAAACGGATAAAGAAAAAAACATTAAATTTTAAACTTAAGTTTTATTTCGGCCTGACGTGAAATGATTAGATTTTGGACAAAGTCGGAACATCTGGGGGGGTACTTTATGGGGGGCCGTTTTTATATTTTATTGAATATATCTGTTATTTATGTTTGGAGAAAAAAATTGTTTAAATAAAAGTTATTTCTAATAATATTATCTATAATTTTTGCTTTTTGTCAAAATTTCCTGAAATGGTCCGTATTCGAGAAATTTGACAAAATGTGCAAAATTCCGATTTTTATGAAAATTGTTGAAATAAAAGTTTTTGCGATATCGATCTCTATAATTTTTGTTTATACATGATTTTTCTAAAATGGACCGTAATGGAAAAATTGTAGGAAAAGTGCTAAATTTAAATTTTCCAGTATTTTAATTTTCAATGAATATCTATAGAAAAATGTTTCGCGGTAGATGTATGGGGAAAATGTATATATTTAGTTTATCCTCTAAACATTTATAGAGGTACTGCAATAGGTTGTACAAAATAACCGGAAAAAGCCTGTAATAACTAGATAGGAAAGTCATGTGTTGGACACATCAGATTTTTAAACTAAGAAAAATGATTTGAATTTAAGTTGACAATTCTGAAGATTTCTAATTGGTCAGATTGTAGTCAGTATCACACATAACTTTTTAGCTGATAATTGTTATTGTTGACAGTTCTAACATTTTATATTTTAAGTTTTGTTATTGCTTTTATATCTCATCATTATTACTTAGTTTTTTATTTTATTTCGTTAATAACAATTCTTTTCAGAACTTAAGTAAGCAATTGTATTGAATGTCTACCATTATGGATCCTGCTACATAGAATACTGTTATAGCAGTTCCTCAAAGAGTTTACCAAAACAACGAAATTGTTGATGTTATATCCAAAATTTCTCAAACCACCGGTAAGTTTTACTCATTAGTTTCAAATTAAAAATAATATTAAATACTCAACATTTTTCTTACAGGTATTGCAAAGTCAACAACTTACCGAGTATTAATAATACCGCAATAATTTAACAATATCTAGTTCAAAAAGTATTGATGGAAGACCAGGACTTCTAAAAACATTTAATGAGAGGTTCTAAATGCTATTCGAAGATTAATTAGTACATTTCTTTTTCAAAAATGAGTTATCTAGATTGAATAAAATTTTGCAACAATTGAAATATTTAGATTTGCCACATATATTAGTCATCTTTAT
Organism: Psylliodes chrysocephalus; assembly: GCA_927349885.1. Classification (NCBI taxonomy): domain Eukaryota; kingdom Metazoa; phylum Arthropoda; class Insecta; order Coleoptera; family Chrysomelidae; genus Psylliodes; species Psylliodes chrysocephalus. The sequence continues at coordinate 10,043,046 of OV651815.1, forward strand.
ATACTTTTTTAAAACATAATAACTTTAGGTAAGTTTGTAACTTTGAACAGTCAAATGTACTGTTTATTTATTATGTATATATTTTTTAGATATTTGAAAGAGAAATTGTCAAAATGTATTGATAGAACACTATATCTGCAGATTTAAAATCCATCAAACAATATAGACAAGAAAGCACGCCAATCTTTTACTTGGATTAAGATCATACTAATGTTTATCCACAGGCCTGAAAAGCTTTATAAGAAAGGAAAGATGCCTTAATACACATGCTAATTCTGAAGGTTTTGTAGAAAATGCATTTATCATGAAGAGATGAAATCCGAAGTATTTTAGAATTAGTTTTCTACTTTTTTGAAAAAGTTTCCTGATGCTGTGTTTGTGATGGAAAATGCATCATATAGTCATCAAGGAAAGCTGAAATGCAGGTTACAAACTAAGAATGTTAAATTTATTTAAATATGAAGATGCACTTAATTTGTATGTTGTCGATGAAATGGCTAAAGAAACCAATAAAGTTGTGTAGTGGTTGCCCCATATCACTGCGAGTTAAATCCCATAGAATTGATATGATCTCAAATAAATAATGAGGTGGAATCTAAAAACACAACGAATCTTCTGATGTAGATTAACATATTGAGTACTTGGTGTTTTTTGATTGTGTTTCAATGTAAATGTCAAGATGTACTTGGTCTTTTTTTTTTCAAATGTTATTATTAATAATTAAGATATAGCAAAATTACAAAATAAAGATACTACTATTCATATGTTGTTGTTCTAACCTATATTAAAAAAAAACAACTATAAAACTGTATAGTGTAGTATAAAAATATTAAAAGCTGCTCTTATTTTTATTGTAAAATGTACCTTTGGTACCTTACACACATTTAAAATGAAATAAATTTTTTAAGCTACTCTGTATTTAAATTTTAAATAAAATTTATTGTTCTCCAACGTATTTTACCTAAAAAAGGGATAAGTGGTAAGAGGAGATTTGAACAGCCGTTTTTGAGATATCTGGATTTATAAAAATGGCGCCCTTTAAATTTTACAATAAAAATGAGAAGCAGCTTTAAATTTTTCAATCTACAAAACCACCCCCTAGCAAAATATTTTGAAAATACAATAATTATTAAAAAAAATATTTATGAAAAAAATAAAACCAAATTGAAATTTTAAAACTCTGTAATTCCGAAATTAAGTTGGGTTAGATATTTAAGCCTTAGGAATATGTGGTATCATTTTTTCTGCACCTTTTAGAGATATTATTATAAATTGGTAAACATTGCTTTTTTAGTGTTTTACTTAAAAAAGCTAATAAACTTTATTACTGATTTTTTTAAACTAAAAATGGATGAATTTCTAATCAAAATCATTAAAATATTCTAAATATTCAAGTAAATTTTATTTATTCGAAAATAAACCATTTACAAAATTGATAATTAACATTTAAAACAACAAAATATTCAAAATATATTTAAAAGTGCTATTTCCATCTGAATATGTCCATAATTTGTGGTGTTTATTCCGTATATTTTTATAACTAATATTTTTGCAAGTTTTTATGGCCTCCAAAACTGTCATTATCTAACATAAAAAATACCTTGTTTTAGAACTGTTTATTTTACATAAATAGCTTTTGGTACTTAAATAATCAAAAGTATAAAGTGTTATCACTGTTATAATTTGTTTTGGCACCCTTTGTTAAACATTAAATTGTTATATCTAAATGTACTTTTCAAACAAGTGTCGAAAATGTGCTCTAGATATAATGTAATTTTACACCCAAACTCAAGAAAGCAAATGTAGTTCATAAAATAGACTGCAAATATTATAATTCCACTTACACATATTAAACTCTAGTAAGGCCAGTTTGTACGATAAAATGAAAAACACGAAAATTTCTACACCATGGTGCAAAAATTTGATTTTGGTCATCCAGCAACATTGCTGATGGAACATTCTTGTAGGACCACTCTCCTGAGTTTGAGAATAGAGTACCAGATATCTTTAGTTTATAGTAGACCCTTTGAGCATTAAACAGATAGACGGAGAATAGAATGTTTCGTGTTTCAACCAGACAAGTTTAGTTCTGCCTATTAGCTGAATTATTATTTTAATTCAATTAACTATTTATTAGCAATAAATGCTTGCGCTAAAGTTATGCTAAATGACTCTTTAAGAGATAAAAGGGTCTTTATCATGAGTCAATCAGGCAGCTCTTAGAGCAATGAAAAGGGTAGAGGTACAACATTAATATTTGATTGCCAACAGTCCCTGCAGGCCCTGGCAGAGCATAACAAGGTTACCCTTGAATGGGTGCCGGGACATGAGGGAGTGGTTGGAAACGAGAAAGCAGATCTCCCACCTAGGAAGGGAACGGAAAAAATCTAACTGAACCAGAACCCACATGTTAAATGGGTGCTATCGGAACAAATAAATAGAGAACACCATAGGCTGTGGTTGGAACTTCCTGAAACAGTCCAAAATATTCAAAGAGGTTCCATCCAAGAGCAGACAAAATCAAATGCTAAACCTTAGCAGAAGCGAACTCAAGGCTGTATTAGGACTCTTTACGGGACACTGCGGCCTTAGAAGACACCTAAATCTTTTAGATGATGACTCCCTTTGTAGAATATGTAAAGAGAAAGACGAAACTCCTATTCACATACTATACCACTGTTGGAACCTTAAATTGATCATTTTCTTTTTTTTATAACAAATTTAATTTTTAAATTTTCATTCCATTTTGAGAGGATTAAAAGTGTGTCTAATTGGTTCTTACAATTTCTGATGTGATCATTGTTTTAAGTAGATCCTTTTCTTTTTATTGTTTAAAATATTTTTATGAATAAACAAAATGATTGATAAAATTTCTCCACTATTCATTTATATCACATCGATCTATCTATAAACACATTATGTATTTTATTTAAATAAAAAGTTCCTGGGTTTGTTCGGTCAAATAGTTTTTATTTTATTGTCGCGCAAAAGCCTACCCTGTCTGTTGTTTACTCCCGCGGTATGGAGTCTAGCGGCGCGCTGGCAATATACAGGGTGTAACTAAATAAGTGTAAAACATTTAAGGGAGTGATTCCTCATCGAAAAAAGATAGGATCTTTCATATAAAGAAACTTCATTGGAGCATCCCTTGTTAAGATTCAGCCCCTTAAAAGGGGTACATAAAATTTGTTTAACGATTTTTTTCACAAGCACTAAACAAGTTACAATATTGAAATTAACCTCTCATTTTCTACTACCAAAAAGACACTTAGCCAGTAATTTATTTGGTTGTAAGGGGTGGAAAACACAACCCCTAAAATTTCGTTCCAACGTAACTTTTTATCTTATTATTTGTTTACCATTTAAAAATTTATTTCCGATGCCTGTTTCATTCTAAACAAAAAATGTGTCTTGAATTTTTTGCAAAAAATTCAAGAGACATTTTTTGTGTGAAGGTGTATTCGATAAAATTTATTAACATAAAGAATACTAAATTGGGCAAACAATTTGAGAAACTTAACGATATAAATAGAAAACATCGAAAATTCAATCAGTATGTTCTTAAAATTTCGGACTTCAAAGCACTAGGATATATTTATAACTAGCGCCATCTATAAGTAAATTAGTTTCAAATTCTGACGGTTTTCAAGATAATATTTGACACCTTTAAAAATTATTGAGAAAATTAAGGAAAGCTAAAATTTTTAAAATTTTATTGCCGTGGTGAAAAACATAAAAACTCAAAAGTAAGTTTTATATATTATTTTTAACTGATAATATTTAGCAAATTTGTAATTACATATTCTATTGGTTGCTTATGAGCGTAAATAATAAACAATAATAGTATTGTAGTACGGATAAATTAAGGTTTTTTAAGCTATTGCATAGCTTTTATCGCGGGCTTTGAGCGCGGAGACCGGCACAGCGGTGCGGCGTTAAACAATATTAACTTCTCATTTATTCAATAAAAGAAAATCGAAAATTCAAAAAATAAAAAAACCGAAATATCGAAATTGAAAAATCGAAATATCAAAAACCTAAAAACCGAAAAATTGAAAAATCAAAAAATCGAAAGATCTAAAAATCGAAAAAATCTAAAAATGGTAAAATCGAAAAATCAAAAAATCGAAAAAATACAAAAATCGAAATATTGAAATATCGAACAATCCCAAAAATCTAAAAATTGTAAAATCAAAAAATCGAACAATCGAAATATTGAAATATCGAACAATCTAAAAATTGTAAAATCAAAAAATCGAAAAAATCGAAAATATCAAAAAAATCGAAAAATTGTAAAATCGAAAAATCGAAAAATTGTAAAATTGTAAAATTGTAAAATTGTAAAATTGTAAAATTGTAAAATTGTAAAATTGTAAAATTGTAAAATTGTAAAATTGTAAAATTGTAAAATTGTAAAATTGTAAAATTGTAAAATTGTAAAATTGTAAAATTGTAAAATTGTAAAATTGTAAAATTGTAAAATTGTAAAATTGTAAAATTGTAAAATTGTAAAATTGTAAAATTGTAAAATTGTAAAATTGTAAAATCGAAAAATCGAAAAATAAAAAAATTGAAAAATCGAAAAATCAAAAAATCGGAAAATCGAAAAAATCTAAAAATTGTGAAATAGAAAATTCGAAAAATCGAAAAATCAAAAACCGAAAAATTGAAAAATCGAAAAATCAAAAAACCAAAAAATCGAAAAAATCTAAAAATTGTAAAATTGAAAAATCAAAAAATCAAAAAATCGAAAAATCGAAAAATTGTAAAATCGAAAAATCAAAAAATTGAAAAATCGAAAAATCAAAAAACCGAAAAATCGAAATATCGAAAAAATTTAAAAATTGTAAAATCGAAAAATTGTAAAATTCGAAAAATCAAAAAACCGAAATATCGAAAAATCAAAAAACCGAAAAATTGAAAAATCGAAAGATCTAAAAATTGTAAAATCGAAAAATCAAAAACTGAAATTTAGAAAAATTGAAAAATCGAAAAATTAAAAAACCGAAAAATCGAAAAATAAAAAAAAACGAAAAAATCTAAAAATTGTAAAATCGAAAAATCAAAAAATCGAAAAAATCGAAATATCGAAAAATTGAAAAATCGAAAAATCAAAAAATTGAAAAATCGAAAAATCAAAAAACCGAAAGATCTAAAAATCGAAAAAATCTAAAAATTATAAAATCGAAAAATAAAAAAAAACGAAAAATTGTAAAATTGTAAAATCCAAAAATCGAAAAATCAAAAAATCGAAAAAGAAATTCCGTAACGAAAATAAACCTAACACCCGGTATTTTCCAGACATTTAGAGGATATCAAGTCTCAAACTTATGTTTCTTATTTCAGTTACCATAAACCTGTAGTTTCAATGATAAAAATTCCTGAATAACCTACATGTATTGTAAAATATTAAAAATATTTTAAACAATATTTATTCAATAAAAGAAAAAAAAATTGTTTTCTTATCGGTCACCACGCTCAAAAAGTGTAACTTGAATTAATATCAAAGAAGAAAAATTCTGCATAAATAAAATAAATAAATATAATTGCATAAGTTGATAAATAGCTTTACCGCGGCAGTCCCCGAGTGCCACATGTATTTTTTTTTAGAAAACTGAAGACGTTTTATTAATAGTTATTACATAAATAGGATTAAATATGCGTTGTTATAGCTAATTGCAGTTCATTTGTCTACAAGTTTAAAAAAAAACTAATATAACTCGTAAAGGGAAAACTACGAAATTATACCCATTTTACACAATAGTTTTCACAAAAGGTTTCACAACGCAGTGAATTTCCAAGATTACGCATTATCCAGCTGAGTTACGTTCGAGAAATGCTCGTCTTGTTTTCGTGTCCTTATCTGGTTAAATGGTCACTTTTACCCACGAGATTAATGAACCTTGTTAAGAGATAATAGGTGCAGTTACTTTTTATCGCAATTGAACCGTTTGTGTATTTTATCTTATAGCAAAAGAAATAATGCAGAAACGCGAGATGAGAAGGTGCTATTTTCAATCTAGTATGGTTATTGCTTTAATAGGTCCATTATGAAGGGTATAATATAAGACTATACGTATCAAATGAGCTTTTATAAGAAGAAAAAACGATCACGGTGGTACCGATTAGTACGTTATTAATTCTAAAATTCGCACTTCCATATTCTTATCGTATATGTTATGATTTCACGGTGTTAAGTTTAATGTAGGTTCAATAATTAGTTAAAACATTTTTTTTCTAATAAATTATTTATTAATAATGCGTTGCGTTATTTCAACTTGTATAATAACTATTATATTCGTCTGAATATTTTGTGCATTACAGATTTTTTTACAGCGGGTGATTAACTGAGCGTTACAATTTTTGTTTATCTAAGCAGAACAAAAATGTAGTAATTAATATTTGAAGGAAAATATTTTATTTGCACTGACTGAAGTTTGCACGTCTTGTAGACATTAGAAATGGAACACTAGACTTTTTCTACGACCTGGCTTATAACATTTACTAAAATTTGTTTGAAATTAAATCCTATTATTGAATATTGGATACCATTGGTTAATTTCGGTGCCCGTAAACGTAATGGACACAGGAATTTTGAAAAAAAATTTGAATTAAAAATAGTATTAAGTGTACAAAAATGAATTTGTTGGTTACGCAAAAATAACAAAGAAATTTGAGGTAAAACTTGCGAATTTTGATGACACTAACCTAAGATTTTTCGATTTTCGTGTAAGGCATATGCATGGTTGCCAAACGTTTTAATTTATAACAAAATCTAGAATAATAATTGACAGAATCGATTAGGTACTTTTATGAATCGAATACATATTGAAACAATGCTCATATCATGCATGAGAAGGTAATTATTGGAGATATATATTTTTCTTAATATTCCATTTTTTTTATACTTACATTTTAGACAGAAAAAATAGTACTTTTTAAATATTCCTCCGGAACCCCACAAAGTACCTTATTTTTGGCGTAACATTTGCAAAAACTTTTATTAATTTAGTTCGTTGCTTTTCCTAAAAAACTTAACTTTTAATTTCCAGTCACACCCAGTGATTTTTTTATCCATTTTGATTAAATTGTGCATATTAACTAAATATTAATATTATTTCATCTATAAAGTAATAAACAATAATTATTTTGGGTTATCCAAAATTTTTTAAACTTTCAAACAAGAGAATTAATTAGTCTGACAAATGAATTGTCAACGAAAGTCAATGACTATATCAACTAAAGAGGATAGCCGAATTCATTTAATTTTTACGGAGTCCGGCGCGGGGTGACGTCAACCACTGAAAACTTTCAGAAGTCACATTTAAAAGGTACATCGATTTATTTTTAAATTACGGTTTATTTTATTTATTTTTAAACTAAAAGATATTTCAGACATTCAAGATATCATTATACCAGAGAGAAAATTAAACTCATCTGAAAATTATAGAATATAAATAGGTAAATAGAAGGTAATACATTTAAATACTATGGCCATGTTTTCTAAACATCGTTTTAATGAACTCATATTTAAGAAATTTGACATGTTAAAAGTCAAAATTTATATACAGAGTATACAAAAAGTAACTTAACTTATTAATATGTGCATTCCTGATGAGTTTACAAAAAAAGTTTTGATAAAAGTTTCATGAAATAAATCAAATTATCAGTATAGGAAATATACTAGGTTGACCAATATTCATAAATTACAAAAGAATATATTTTTTAAATAGTTTTTCGTACTAAATTAAATTTAAAATAAAACCGTTAAAACAACATTGGGCTAACTTTATTAGCCATTAGCAATCCATTCGTTATTTTGGAGTAATGGTGCACCCGATATATTTCTAACTGACTTATTTCATAAACAAAATAAAAAAGTTTCTTAACATACCTACACCATAAAAACACGTTCGTCCTACTACGTCCCAACTATCTAAGAAGCGAGCACACTCAGCAGATGTTTTGAAATTTTTACACATACACCATGCTATGCTCGTTCCACCAACGGCCTTACATCTAAAGGCAGGAACGAGCGAAGCGAGTGCGCCCTTTTTATTTTATTACACCTACACCATAAGAGCCAGTAATGCGCGTCCCACTAACGGGCTTACCACTAGATGAAAGAGCGAGCAAAGCGAGCACGCCCTTTTCCCACCTTTACTATAAGAATCAGCTAGGCTTGTCCCAACAACGCCCTTACACTAAAAGAAGGAGCTAGGGAAGCCTGGTCGACGTTTTGAAATTAGCGCGCGCGAATTTCGAAACGTCGGCCGGGCGCGCCTTTTCTTACACTTACACCATAAGAGTCAGCTACGCTCGTCCCACTAACAGTCTTATCACTAGAGGAAGGAGCAGGAAGAGCGAGCGCACACGAGCGACGTTTCGAAATTCGCGCGCGCGAATTGCAAAACTTCGGCCGGGTACGCCCTTTTTACTACCTACACTATAAGAACTACGCTCGTTTTACCAACGGCCTTTTAACATCTTATTCACTTCACCCATTGTTTTCTGTAGGTGTTAGGCCGTGAGTGCGACCAACTCAACTTGCTCTTATGAGGTAGGTGGGAAAATAGAGCGCTCGGTCGACGTTTCGAAATTCGTGTGCGCGAATTTCGAATCGACTGCCGAGTGCTCTTATGGTGTAAATAAAAAAGAACGAGCGTGAATTGTGTTTTTGTGTCAGATAAATTTTTGAATTCTAATAGATTTACAAAAAGCGTTTTGGATAAAATTTTAATGAAATAATTCAAGTTATATCGGTATAAGTCAGTTAGAAATATACTAGACCCACTATTACTCCAAAATAAGGCAAATATTTTATTTTAATAAGAGCTAATAAAGTTAGCACAATGCAGTTTTAATGGTTTTATTTTAAGTTTAATACAGTACGGAAAAATATATTCTTGCTTAATTTTGGAATAATGGCCAACCCAGTATATTTCCTATTAACTTATACTTACTGATAACTTGAATTTCATAAAACTTTTTTGTAAAACTATCAATTTTAGTAAGTTACATTAACTTTTTTACACTTTGTATAGAAATTTCGACTTTTAACTATCTTATTACTAGCATGTCAAATTTCTCAAATATTTTAGATAACATGGCGGCAGTATTCAAATTTGTTACCTATTTTAATTACTTTTGTAATTTTGGGATGTCTGTAATTTTTTCTCTGGTTAAAATGATGTTTTGAATATCTGAAATATCTTTTAGTTTAAAAATAAATAGAATAAAAAAGGTGTATTGTATCGATGTAAGTAGATAAGCAAAGTTTGTATCGCGATATACACAGTGCTTCTCAAAAGTCCCCTCCCCCCTTCATTTCTTTTGAACGGTGATACTTAGACTGATGAAATTGGGAGGGTGAAAATGAACTATTGTAAGCTTCTCTACTAGTGGTAACAGGTGACGTAATAGGCATCGGTGACGTCACCAGGCAACTGAAACCAATAATATTAAAGTAATTATGTTTAAAAGTTTTCGAAAAGTACTTTAGAGATGATGTGATAATAATATTTGGTCAATATGTACTACAATTCAATCAAAATGAATGTATAAATCGGGGGATATGGCTGGAAATTAAAAGTAAAATAGATTTTTTTAGGAAACGAAATAAATTAATAATTTTTATGGAATTGTCACTCGATTACCATCGATAGTGTTATCGATTGTCCAATATTTTATCAAATACAGCCACTTAAAAAATTGGCAACATGGCTATAGAAAATAACAGAGATGTTTTTTTAAGAAAATTGAGGTTATATCAAAGAAATGGTTTATTTTCTGATTAACACACTATATTTTTATATTAACTTTTGTTATTTTGGTTTTGCAGCAGTTAAATTGATCAAAAATAGTAGTATCATTTACATTAAGAATACAGCGAACATAGTCAAAATTGTTGTGTTCGTATTGTTTATAGTCACCCCGGTTCCTTTTCAGGCGTCCTTGTCGCTTGTACCACTTTTTTACAGGTTTTTCTGTCTCTTGCCAATGTTTTTATCTCATATATTGTTTTTTATACTTACTTTCCTATTTCTTTAATTTGGTCTATTCATATTCTTTTTGATCTCCCTCATTGTTTCTTAGCTTGTTTTCCTAATTCTGAAAAATTGTTTAACAAATATATTTCTTAATATCTTATTCTTATTTTTTATCCTATCTCATTTAATTTTTGCTGCGATTTTTCTTAAGAGTGTCATATTTATTTTATCTTTCTTATACTACCCTTTTTATGTAAAATTATTATACTTGTTTAAACTGGATAATTTTAACCGTTTGAAACAAGTATTAAAAATTAAAAAAAAAAACCGACTTCAAAAACGTGTAGATGCCATCACCACATCTTAACCAAATTTATATGGGATCGCCCCTGAGGTACCCCCTTACTAACAAAGAAAGAATCATATAAATCGGACAAGGTGGTAAAGCATTATCGCAAAACATACATAAAAATGAAGAGTTTGAGGATTTTCTCATGGAGCCAATTATTAGATTTTGACCAAATTTATATGGGACGACCCCTGAAGTACCCTTTCTAACAAAAATCATTGAAATCCGACATCGTGTTAAAGAATTATCGATGAACATTATAAAAAAAAATATTGCGAGGAATTGAGAACCTCCTCCTTTTTTGAAGTTGGTTGAAAAAAAATATTGCGACGAATTGAGAACCTCCTTCTTTTTTGAAGTCGGTTAATAATTAAGGCAATAATAAAAATAACAAACTTAAAAGTAAATGTTCTATGCGACCTCCTCCTACTTCCACGCTTATTCTAATTCGTTTGAAATTTCGTGAAGGATTTTCATTGGAATAAACTAAGAACTTCATATGTCCTCAAAAATATAAATCCAGTGGGTTGTAATCAGGACTTTTTGGCGGCCATTAGAAGTCACTTTCTCTGCCAATCTATCGCTGAGGAATTGTTTCAAAAGATATTTCAAATCGCTACTGGGTAATGAGGTGGAGCTCCGTCCTGCATACAATGAATGACAATGATCAATGACAATTCAATGAACTGTCAGAACAATAATAATATAATCATATTAAATAACATTAACTAACAACAATTAACTGACAACCCAAAATACACCTTTACGAGACTCTGAAATGTTCAATTGCATTTGTATCGAAAACGCAAAATCAAACAGGTTAAAATAAAAATGATGGGCATATCATTTATCTAATCAAAATTAAAAATTCATCAAAAAAGGTATGACCTGTCATCCGTCAAAATTTATCGAGATACTAAATTTTAATAAACGTTCTTGCAACCCCGACTGTTTATATTTTGTGATATACTTCAATTTAAAAAACCGGTTGTTATCTAGCTCATACGTTAGTGGGTGTATACTGACCTAAAAAAGTTATTGAAAAAAAAACTTGATATATTTAATTTGGTAAACCTTACGTTACCACTGTTTGCATACCTCCATTTTAAAGAGATATTCAACTGTAATTACCGAGAAAATTGTTTCCGTACTAATAGTCAAGCAGGTGTTCCCTCATAAAATATGCAGATATTCAAATACTTACGACAAGCCTTTCTTAACACAGAACCAACATTGGTTGCCAAATCTTTTTTCTTCGTTATTGTTTCTAGCCTCCTTATTAATTACTATTATCTAATTGAATTTGATTAAAGTCTATCAAATATATAAAGTCGAAGACAAAAATATCTACGAAAAATTGGTGGTAATTTAGTTATTATTCTTCATTTTGTGAATACGTTAGAATTAAAAAAAAAGAACAGATGTGCGTCAAAAAATAGGAAGTAATCTCAGCCTTCGAAATATCAATTGATATCTTGCAGCTTTTCATGTGTATCTATGAACATATGAAAATTGAAATTAATAATATATAATAATAATAATAATAATAATAATAATAATAATAATAATAATAATAATAATAATAATAATAATAATAATAATAATAATAATAATAATAATAATAATAATAATAATAATAATAATAAATAATTAATAATAATAATAATAGATAGATAGAGTTTATTGACCTTTCCATACAAAATATAGTTCAAGTCATAATACAATATAGCTAAAAATATATAAATGAGAAAAATCAGATATGTAAAATATAAAACAGAAATACAATACAAAAATACAGTACAAAAATATAATATAAAAAATAAAATCAAATATGTAAAACATAAAGTAGTAAAAATATGTCAAATATAAAACAATCTATTATCTAAACAGTTAACACCTTTATCCTAACTTATGGCATTTACAAATTCATTAACAGAGTAGTAGCTGTTCGTTATCAAAAAGACTTTGTAAAATTAATAAACGAATTATTGGTTTTATATTTGGTGATCTCTTTCTTATGAAAGTTAATAAATTTATTATATAAACTTACATCTAATTTATTATTTTGACTCATTTGTGTTCTGGAAATGCTAGGAAGTAAGTTTCCTGCATTTCTGGTATCGTGACCATGTACATCACAGTGTTTTGTATATTTATTTATATTTTTGTGAACAGTTAGTATTGTCTCAAATATATAAACACATGGTAATGTGAGAATTTTATATTTTACAAATCGCTCTTTACAATGTGCATCAAAACTTGCGGCATCGATAATGCGAATTGCTGATTTCTGGATACGGAAGACTTTTTCTAATCCCGCTGAGTTTCCCCATAATAAAATGCCGTATGTTAAATGGCTATGAAATATTGCAAAATACACCATTCTCAGTAAATCATTGGTTAGACATGATCTTAGTTGACGCATTGCGAACACGTAGCTAATTTCGAGCATAGTGAGTCGATATGTGGCCACCAATTTAAGGATGTATCTAGTGAAATACCCAAATACTTGGTGGGTTTTAACTTTTCTACGAGTTTACTTGAGCAGATTGAGATTTGTTGTGTTTTTTCTTCATTTAGTTTAAGTTTATTTGATGAAAACCAATCTTTAACTTTATCGAAACTCTCTGCACTTAGATGATTGCTCCCTTGTGTTGCAATTGACGTATCGTCAGCAAATAGGAAACAATGTGAATGTTCTAGTGTACTTGGTAAATCGTTTATGTATAATAAAAATAATACCGGTCCCAAAACTGATCCTTGTGGGATACCATTTATAGCAGTTGTCAAATTTGATTCCTTACCATTACAACTAACATATTGTTTCCTATTTGTCAGATACGAGGAAAAAAGATTTAACTCTCTGCATTGAATCCCGTAGTATTCTAATTTATCTAGGAGGATATTGGTGTTTACACAGTCAAAGGCCTTGGTGAGATCGCACATACTTACTTGTGTATTTACTCCCTCATCAATCCCTTCCACTATGTAATCAATCAATGAAGTGAGAGCTTTAATAGTTGAATGATTTTTTCTGAATCCAAATTGTGCTGAACTTAATACTGACTTATCTTCACAGTAACTCAGTAACTTTTCTTTAATTAGAATTTCAAAAACTTTTCCAATTATGGGAGAACTATGGCTATGGGACGATAATTGTTAACTGTTTCCAGATCACCTTTCTTATAAATTGGGAGAATTTTTGTGATTTTAAGTGTGTCTGGCCAATTTCCTTCCTCAACACATTTATTATAGAGTATCGTAAGAGGTTTTACTATTGAGTTCAAAGACGATTTTAGCATTTTACTATTTAACCCGTAATAGTCTAAACAATTGGAATTTTTAAGGCTCAGTACAGCTTGTCGAACATCAGAGTCTAATATGGGGGACATGAAAAACGAATGTACTGGTTTTCTATTTTTTTGTAAGTACGACATTGGATCTATATTTGGATTACTAATTGTATTAGCTATAAGATCAGACGCAGAAGAAAAAAAATCATTGTCATTTTCTGGAGAGATCAATTTAGATATTTTAGAGCTTTTTTGTTGTTTTCGTGTTCCAAACAGTTTTATTTTTATTTTCTGAATTTGTGTGGAGAATGCCCTTCGTTTTTCTTCTTTAATGTTTTTTTTGTAGATTTTACTAATTTTTTTATAATCATACCAATCTTCTATTGAATTACTTAAGTAAAATCTTGTTTTTGCATCAAAGACACGTTTTCTCATTACTTTTAAATGGTTACTAAACCAATTTACCCGTTTATTTTGATTTTTTTTATATTTTAATGGAAAACATGCGTTAACATTACTGTGAAGAGAGTCGAGTATCATATCGGCCATATTATTGGAATCGAGATCTATGCTAGAGCTAAACCAATCTATTCCACTTATTTTATCCGAAAATTTCTTAATTCTAGTATCATTAATAATTCTTGTTTTTTCTACTACATCTACAGATTTTTTTAAAATTAGTAATTGACATATATAAAGCAAGATGATCAGCAATATCGGCATCAATCACCCCTGTATCTAGACCATCCGTCTCTATATTTGTAATAATATTATCTAAGCATGATTTAGATTCGGGAGTGATTCTAGTAGGTACATGTATGAGGTATTTTAGACCATACATGCTTAAAGTATTACATAAATCCCTAGAGTGTACATTGTTAATATTAAGGTCCACATTATGATTTTTTTGTATTTTTTAAAAAGAAAATCGATCAAATTTGTAAATTGATTTTTAAATATAAGAATGGTTCCATTTGAGGAGGATCTATATACTGTGACTAAAATATTGTTTTTATCGATTATTTCTGCTCCACAGAATTCGGCATGTACTGGTATGCAGAACATTGTAATGTCAATTGGTTTTGGAGCTAAAGCAGAATTTGAATATATTGCAACACCACCGTGTTGATTTTTTTCCCTACAGTAAAATGTGACCAAATCATATTTTTTTAGTTTTATCATTTTTGGTCAGCCAGTGCTCTGAGAAACATATAACATCATAGGAATTATCTTTAGTAAAAATTTGTAATTCATCTAATTTATTTGATAAGCATCGGACATTAATATGTAGCAATGAAAAATTTACAAGTGAAGTTGACTTACTTATTTTTCTTTCTATACCTATTTTACAGTTGTTGAAATTTTCTCGAACGAAAAAACTCGTTAATATAAATATTTTGAGGCCATATTTCCGCACGTAGCACCTTTTCTACCACAGACTCTGAAACAATTAACTTGAATGAAGAATATCTTTCTGGTGATCTAGAATTTAGTTGTATAACCTCAACTTGAGGATCAATATTTATAAGGTACTGTTTGACATCATTCACTGTAGTGCTTGGTTTTCAATTTGTCGAGTGAAAGAGTTCCATTTTTTCTATGTTCGCTGCTTTTAAATTTTGGTCTTTGTCACTCATAGTTCCAACCAATAGATTTTTGGGCCTTTGGTTTGTTTTGAAATGCAAGTTAGGTGTATGCTTGTTTAGATGAATGATATCATTGCATATGTTAGCAGCATTGGCTTCATGAACAGCAGACGAAACAGCGGTAGGCGTAAATGTGTGTGAACTAGGGTTGTTTCTATTCACTGAACTTTTCTCAACTCGAGATGGAACACTTATATTTTCTCGATAGTTGGTATTATTAGCTAAGTGTGGTATTTGATGAGTATTTATTTGATTTTGATTAATTTTTGGGACATTTTGTTCGTTCATTAGTGTAGTTAGCTCTTTGTTTATTAAGTTAACTTGTCCTTGCAGTGCGTTTATAGCTATCTTTTGATTTGAAATTATTAAATCTTTTTGAACCAACAATTCCTCCAAGTATTTAATACGTATCTCATCAATAGTGCAGTCGTGGGCAGATGTTGTTGCGACTATGGGAGTAGAGTTTTCGCTAGTATCTGAGCAACAATTTATATTTTGTCCATCCAGATAAATTATATTTTTAAGACTTGGTAAACAGCTTTTATGTGATATATTGCCACAAACTACACACTGTAAGCCTGTTTTTGCTTCTTTTTTGCATCGTTTGCATTTGTTACCTTCCAAATTATTTGCATCATTTCCCATTTTATACGAGAGTTACGATTTACAAGATCAAATTATACAAATTCTTCACAATCACTAATTAACTGTTTATTTTGTCAAATTTCCAAACCGTATAATAATAATAATAATAATAATAATTAATAATAATTAATAATAATTAATAATAATTAATAATAATAATAATAATAATAATAATAATAATAATAATAATAATAATAATAATAATAATAATAATAATAATAATAATATTAATAATAATAATAATAATAATAATAATCTGGAAAGTACTAGAAGAAGAAAACTTAACACAGCATCGATACATTTACTATGAAATTAGAACAGACAAAGCCGCAAAAACTACTTCTGAAAAGAAAAAATTCGACACAGATTGGGACGCATTTAAAGCCAGTATAGAACTTAGATTGGCTAATATAACACAAGAAGAAGAAAACTCATACGTAATATGCACTAATATCATTGGCGAAGCATATAAAAATAACCAGAAAGAAGACCGAAGTGGAGAAAAAACAGTACCCTACTAGTGGAACCAGACAATAAACGAGAATAGAAAACAGTGTACAAGTAAACGAAGGCACTATACAAGAATTTTAAAATCCAAAACAGCGACTGAAGAGAACAAACTAATAGCCAACGAAGAATATACAAGAGCAAAGAAGGAACTCAAAAAACAAATAAAAATGTCAAAGAAAACACTGGGACAAACTCTGCCAAGATCTAGATAGAGACGTCTGGGGCGATGGATACAAAATAGCGGTAAAAAGACTCGGAAACCTAACTCCATATGAAATACCAACCACACCACTTTGTATCTGTTATACACTTGTGACATACCCCAACTAGAACAAGACACAATAGCTACATTTGCAGATGATACTGCCATCCTAGCGATAGGCAAAGATCATGAAGAGGCTGCAAATAAACTACAAATATCAGTTAATAAAATACATAAATGTACCAAAAGATGGCGTATTAAACTAAACGAAACCAAATCTGTTAATATTAGTTTTACTAACAAAAATGGTCAAAGAATACCAATTAACATAAATAATGCTCAGATCCCTTATGCTAACTCGGCAAAATATCTAGGTATTACATTAGATGCAAGACTTCGCTGGAGGGTCCATGTTAAAAAGAAAAGACAAGAGTTAGATATAAAATTCACGAAAATGTACTGGTCACTTGGTAGGCATTCCAGCTTATCTACACATAACAAAATTCTATTATATAAACAAGTTCTCAAACCAAATTGGACCTATGGCATTCAGCTCTGGGGTTGTGCCAGCTACAGTAATATTCTAATAATCCAGAGATTCCAGAACAAAGTATTGAGGAACATTGTTGATGCTCCTTGGTACATTAGAAACAGCGACCTTCATCGAGACCTTCAGATGGACACTGTTGACCAGTCTATCACCAGATTCGCTAGGAGTCACGAACAACGGCTCCACCAACATGTGAACGTTGAGGCGATCCAGCTTCTTGAAAACACGAACCTGACAAGAAGACTCAAGAGAGTGAAACCTTTTGAGTTAGCCAAGTGATTGTGTTAATAACAAAGCAAAGCATTGTGCGGTTTAGAGTTACACGTTAGTTTAGTGTAATTAAGTTATCAGACCCTAAGGTATACTAGCGAGTAGAACTTTAGTTTTTAAGATTGCAACCCTATTAAGTTAGGTTATAACAAAATTACTCATTGATCAGATTGTAATATCAATAAACGCCCCTTTCGGAGTGTTTTTTTACAAAAAAATTACCCTTTTTAATTATTTTTAATTTTTATTTATTTTCATTATTTTTAATCATTTTTATTAGGTTTTAATTTTTTAATTAATTTTTATTTATTTAATGGAACTTCAAGTGGAGACTAAACACCTCTTAACTTCTAAACATCCTAACTCTGTTAGTTTTAATAATTGCAAAAAATGCTTAATATGATTTTTATGTAAAACTTGATTCTTTACAATTTTTATTAAGAATTTTTTTATAGCACCTACCATTTTTAAATAACCTTAAAAAAACACTTTATTTTCTTGTTTTTCGCCATTTGCCGGGGCCTGAAAAACAAAATTTTTTTAACTATCGTTTTCAAATACTCTGAAGTAACTTATATTAAAAATTCCTGTATTTCCTCAAAAATTTTGATTTAAAGGTCTATTTGATTGGACTAGCATTTGGTGGTAAATTTGGTATTAACAGTTCTCTTAGCCACTTTTCATAGTTTTCTTGATTCATATCATTATGATAATCACCAGATTTGGCCCCAGACACAAACATTAATAAACTGTTGGAAATAAACCCCATGTTACCACCACCATAAACTATAATGAGCCTCTTTCCTTTCGAAATGGTGTAA
This sequence comes from Psylliodes chrysocephalus, assembly GCA_927349885.1. Taxonomy (NCBI): domain Eukaryota; kingdom Metazoa; phylum Arthropoda; class Insecta; order Coleoptera; family Chrysomelidae; genus Psylliodes; species Psylliodes chrysocephalus. Next base: position 10,061,321 of record OV651815.1, read on the forward strand.
AACAAACCTTTTGCATTATAATCACCCCAATTATATGATGATGTATGGCTACTATGTACTATATACAATGGGACTGTTTTGAGAACGAAAATATCTAATTTTTTTAATATAATCTATTCTTTTTTCCCTGATGTCAAGCCGTTCTATTAGAACCTATCTGTTGTTTCGCGTTTTTCGCCACTTGACCCAATTTTTTTTTAAATAGTTCTTAATGATGTGTAGTTCCCTTTCCACTCAATTTCCTTTTTTAATTTTTCACTAAGAGTTTTGACTGTTACGCGCATACCTTCTGTTTCATGAAATCTATTAACTATACAGGGTGTTAAAAAAAAAGTGTCACAAAATTAAACCGGGGGTAGTATGGACCAAAATATGCAGAAAAGTCTTAATAAACATATGTCCGCAAATGAATGGTTTCAGAGATACGGAGTGTTTTGTGTTTTTTGATTATCTTTTTTCATTCTCAAAAACTTGCTTTTCTTATCGGAGTCTACCGATGTTTTTTCATAGATACTATTTGCAGTTATTATTTTGTTGTGGGTGAATAATTTTATAAATTTTCGTTATGCTTGTTTACACTAAAATTGAATGGGGCATGTTCAAAAATTTTGAAATTTTTTTTATGAATAGTAGAGTTGAAAATAAAACTACATTTTTTTTAATTTTTCTTTATCTATTCATTTGCCGGAGTTATGAATGTTTTTAAAATTTATGACGTCACCGGGAATAGACCAATAGGAGCTAGCGCACAACGTTGCCGGCTAGAAGGTTTACGAGAAGTGATGTACGTTCGTTTGTGTACTCCTTCTTACTTTTAGACTTCTAAAACATCGTTAAACAAATATCTTTTAAATATATAATATCAAATGTTTTTTGAAAGTATTATTTCTGTTTAAACTTTTACCATATTTAAAGTTTCATTGTGTTAAAAGTCACTTAATAATTCAGAAAATGGAAAAATGGCAGCACTGTGTATGGCATCTGTCATCATAGTGTCTCGATCAAGAATTTATTTGGAATGTGAGTGTTTAAATGGTTTAATTTTGTACTTTTTATAACTATTATGACTACGAAAAAGTGTTTTGTTCCAGAATGTGATAATGATTCACATTCATCTTAAAAAATATTTATTAGTGTTCCTAGAAATTTGGAAAGAAGAAAATCAACCTTCTACTAGCGATGTTTCTCGTGAACTTTTTAATAAAAATACACCGGATTATCAAGATGTAGCAGCAATTTCTGCTAATTGTCCCCTTCAGGAAATTGAAAATGAGGCTACTATAAATTCTTATGTGTATAACCTAAAAACCCTTCTGGAAGAAAATGCAGAATCTCCTGAAAGTTTTGAAGATACGGAATTTATTCATCATTTTGTGGAAGAACTAGTGATAAAGAAATAATAGAAAAATGTGGGTATTTAAACAAACTGGTTCCTGGATCCCATATAATGGCAGATAGGGGTTTCAGAATATTCAGCTACTTGAAAACATGGGATGCACTTTAGTAAAGCCACACCTAGTGTATCACAGAATGAAAAAAGTTCTCCAGAAGATGTACAATTAAGTAAAAGAATAGCATCTCTAAGAATACATGTGGAAAGAGTTATAAGAAGGGTTAGTTAATTTAACATGTTAAAACCACATTCGTGTGTGAATTTTAAGCAAGTACATTTACTTAGTAATATCTGCATAATTGCTTGTTAACTTACAAGAACCTATTTTGTAAGAGTAAATATTAATTTAATAAACTTTTTTTGTTTGTTTTTTAATTTAATTTACCTAATTATCACATTTCAGGGATTATAATGAGTTTTTAAACAGCCAATGTAATTTTTTATAAAATTTTAACTTTTCGAGCAAATCAAAGAGGAATGAGTACCTGTATATGCATAGATTTTTTTGGGACTAAAACTACCAAAACAAAGGCACCTATTTACAGCAGTTTAAAATGAAACATTTTGACAAAAACCCCTATATCACAGTGATAAATATTAAAAACAGCCAAGTTCAGTTGAATGTGATAGCAAAGTCTATATATTCCAATAAATCGGGTAACTACATGTGGTATCACTGGTGATAAATTTAAAAATATCACAATTCTTGCCACCTTTTTCAAAAAACCAGAAAGTGTGCCTTCTTATCAATCCTTTATGAAAATGACAACAGTGATAAATGTGAAGAAAAAAAAACATTTAATGTTGCTATTCATTATTACGATAGTAAAACATGTTTGCAGTACTGTTTATTTTTTATGAAAATCTAAGTAAAAACAATGTCAAAGGGTTATAATTTTTTTTCTGTCGAACCAAATATATCACAAAATTAAAAATTGATCATAGGTCAAGCTAAAGTAATACCTTTATTGATAGTAGCTTTAAAAAAGGAGAAAGAATAATATTGACTTAAGTTATTATTATTAACATTGGTGATTTTTAATAAAAACTCTTCAATTAATGTTTACAAACAAAAATATAAAAATCTGTGAAAATTTTATTTATTAACCTTTTAATAAAAAATGAGAAAAATGAAGTAAAAAACAATTTATTTACAAATAAAAAATATATATACAAATCCTAAGAATATAAAAGTACTGATTTATTTTCCTGTAGTGGATGAAGAGGTTTCTTTAACAATCTAGCCAAGTGTAAATCAATATTTACGCATTTTGGCCTTTCCAATAACACTGAGTAAATGTTACAGATGGTTCCTCACTTCTTCTATGAAGCCACATATTTACAACCAACTGAAAAAAATAAAAGGGTTAGATATGCAGTTACAAAATAACTATATAACCAGCTACAAAATGCCTTATTTTATGTTACAAGATGAGCAGAGCTTTACTAGCTCTGAACGAATCCAGTTAAGAACCTAGGATTTTCAAAACTTAAAAAAAACAATCTCACCACATTTTCACATTTTTGAAATATTATAGAGCTTTTCGAAAAAAACTGCTATTTTTAAAAATACAATTTTTTGTTTAAACAGCTATGTATCATTTTAGGCTATTGAGTATTATAAAATAAAAAAATTACGGGATGCTTTGTTAGCTTCAAACGAATCCAGCAGAGCACCCCAGTTTTTTTTTAAACCACACCACGTTTTTTTGGCTCCTACAATATTATAAAATATTCGAAATTTGGCATTTTAAAAAAAAATTCGCAATTCCTTGCTGACTTCAAAGTTTTTTTCTGAAAACAAATGTACTTACCACATTATTATTATTATTATTATTATTATTTAAAAATGGGGTGTGGTTTTTAGAAAAAAGCTTTAAAAAACCGAATTGCTCTGCTGGCTTCTTTCGAAGGTTAGCAAGAAGCACCATGTATTTTTTAAAAATATAATATTTCAAGTGTATAAATATATGGTGTTGCTGTTTTTACAGAAAAAAACTTTATAAAACAGAGGTGCTTTGCTGACTTCGTTCGAAACTATAGAATATTTTAAGTTTTGCAAAAAACGAGGAGCATAAAATTTTTGAAAAGGGTATAAAAATAGCCTAAAAATATGGCATATTTTTTAACTCAAAATTTCATAGGTGCTCTGCAGCATTCTTTGGTATCATACTTATTACTAGGTTCACTAACAAAATCTATTTCTAGATTATTTTAACACTTGCTGCGATTACAAAAAATGTCTATATGTCAAAATTAGAAAAAAAATATTTATAGGAATAAAGGGCCTTATACACTTTATTATATGTAATATAAAAACAAAAAAGCATAATAAATATTACAAACCTTGACATGCATTGTGCACTAAAAATTTCATTTTTGTTAATTACAACAACCACATCAGAAGGTTTTTGCCGTACTTTATATTTAGGTGTAATTTGTCTCCTCTCTTATGGAAAAAGAAATTATCCCCGTATTCTTGCTTGGCAGATCTAAAAAATAAAACCTGAGATAAATATGTTTTACTAAAAGGTGTATTGTTCCATATAAACTGTAACTACCTACTATTAAAACAAAGTCTTACCTTTCTGACTTTTGTAAACTGAGTATTGTTAAAAAATGCAGTAATCATCTCGGTAATCATATTTTCGTTTACAATGGGTAACACACTTGATTCAACTTTTATAAATCCAGCTGATTCATTAAACCAAAACAAAAAACTAAGGTTAGGTCGTTAGGTGTTAGGTGGTGTCAATTTTAATGTCACTTAGATGTGCGTTCACTTCGACATTCTGTGTGTCGGTTTGTTCGTTGGCTTGGTTTTGTATAACAAACAGACACAAGATGATTGGTCTATTCCCGATGACGTATAATTTCAAATTTTAAATTTCAATTGGGCTTAATTTAAAAACTTTTGGCTTTTTTAACGAACTGACTATTTAGAATAACTTGTATAGCGACTAACTATTACAATATAATTTATAAAACAGCATATCTCACATGTGAACATGGCCCATTAGCTGACATGCATTTTATGTACGGTCCTTTCGGAGGAGATGTCGTAGCTGCATTGAAATGGAGGGAGAGCACTTTGAACATCTCATTTAACTCTATGTTGTTATTGATTGTTTATAAATATCATTGTTTTTTATAATAATAAAAAATTGTTATAAACACAAAATGGTCCGTATCTCCGAAACCGTTAATTTGCCGTCATTTCATTTTGTGACACTTTTTTTTAACACCCTGTATATCTGATTGTTCCAATATTGTAGAATGGAATATCTGTTATTCTTTTGCGCTTTTTTGTACTTTTAAACAATTGTTTAGGTTTGGTCGACGTAGACTTTTCACCTTTTGATATCTCACCTTCTATAATTATTCGTTCAATTGTTTTTACCGAGTATCCTGTAGCTTCAGCAACTTGTTCTTTAATTTCAGTGAGAGTTTTGGGATCATCGTTCACAACACATTGTCTATAAGTTTCACTATCATTGTTGTTGTTGTTGTTTTTTTTTTTTTCAAAACTATTTGTTGCCGAGGAACATTTCTTTTCATAAAATATTCGAATAGATGAAATATTATTACCCAAATGTTTCGGCATTTTAACACAAGTAAGTCACTACTCAAAAGAAAACACTACAAACAAATAAAAATAAAATATAACTCAAAATCTGCATGCTACACAAATTCAAGAAAATATTTTCCTCTACTTATCACCCCCGACAACACGGCTATTGCTTGTATCTCTCTTTAACAGTTACAGTAGGCGTTGACAATTGAAATTCGAGATTAACGCGCATCCCCTCTTCAGACAAATTAGGTTGTGATGCCTGTAGGTATAGGCAATTACCATAAATCCATAGAGCTCAATGACAAGTTACCTGCGTTATTATAAGGGAAACTTTTTAATTTTTCTTTTATAAAAGTTGACCTGAAGCCGGCATATTTTGCTTAAGGACTTTTGGTAGTTGTTCGACACAATAAGTAAAATATTCCTACCGATTTTTAGATTTACATTATTTATTTTTAGGTTTTGGTGAAATTTAATCTAATATGTCTGGGTTATAAGACACTTTTAAGGTTTTCATTAGAATTGCTGGATGGATAAATGATATCCACCACTGGTTAATAACGTTATACTTATAAGCCATCGTAATGTAATTACGAGTAGTCTAAGGTGAAGCAAACTCGATCGGAAATTGTCCAATTAGGAAAATAAAATAAAATAAAATTCCAACGCATACATCATCTTATTCCGTTTATATACATATATAATGATATCTCCGGTTTTTGGATTGATGAAGCGTCTTAGAATGTAAATTAACCGTCAAGGATGATCTTGAGGATGGTTCACCTTGAGATGCCCCACGTAAACATAGAATTATTCAAATCAACTTTTTTTTGATATGGGTTAATAGATATACGCCGTATTGTTTGCGAAATTGAATAAATCGATTTAAATTTATTAATTTATTTAGTTTTCTTTTTGGAAGATTGCACGTAATTTTTAGTTTAACGATTGATTGTGTGTCATGTTTCATGAAACTTTCAAATTACTTACATATAACTAATGCTCCCCCTGTATGAGCTGTATTAAAACATTAATAAACCAGCACTTCTAACGCAAATATCAGATTGCCCATAGCAACAAACAGAATATTTTCCGCAAATCATAAACTCCGACAATGAAAATCTAGCCGAGGTCGTACCCATAAAACAAGAAAAGTACCTTTCCAAATATGGTACTCATGATGCTATCATTAGGCTAAATGTTCAACTTCCTATTACAGCCAGTTTCTGTCTAGCAGTGACTTTCTCTGTAAAGCATAATGTAGGGGAAATCGAAGCAATAACAAAAAAAACTGATTTTTAATTTCAATAAGTTTGCGCATACACCAAAATATGTGAATATCAACAGAATAAATATAATCATTAGAGAGCGGAATATATGCAAAATGCATATATATGCATTTTTTACCAAAGTTCAGAAAATTTAAGAAAATATTGCATATTTTCGAAAAAAAAAAATGTATTACTATACTGTGCAAATCAAAAACTGTTTTAACAGATTATACAGATATATTTGAAATAAAGAACTTTTAAATTTTTGTATTTGTTTTTAAGTGTCACTTCTTGTAAATTCTTGTTAATTAGTTCTTGGAGGGTGGCATGCACTGGGTTTTTACCTTCTTAAGAGATTAAGCCCATTAAGGTAATTGTTTATAGATGGTATTTACACAGATAAAGTATTACCTACAATGCAATAAAACGGTTTTTATAAAATTCTCAGTAATTTCTTGTAACCAATCTACCCTAACATCGGAATATTTTGAATGTTTTTCATTCTGTTTAATGAGATAGTATCCTTGTTATTTGCCTAGTGAAAAGTCTTGTAATAATTTGTTATTTTAAAAGTGTCCTAAAATGTCGAGAATTTCTTCGTGGATTATTAACTTTCCAGAGTTGGAAATCAATGGGGATAAAGTTTTTTGTAAAGCTTGTGCCAAAATAGTGGTTTGCGAAAAAAAGTTCAAAGTGGTTCAACACGTGAAAACATCATTGCATAAAGCCAAATTGCAAAAAAATGAAATCACAACCGGTTCAACAATGCGTTGTGAGGTCATTTCAAAACGCCGACAAAACAAAAAGTGACAAGGAGGACTTGTGCAAAGCTCTTGTTGCGGCAAATATTCCATTAAAGAAGTTACAAAACCTACATCTAAGAAAATTTTTACAAAAATATTGCAATCAAACCATTCCTGACGAATCTACACTCAGAAAAAAAAAATGTACATGCTATATATATAAGTGTAATAGAAGAAATTAAAGTTTTACTGGATGATAGCAATTTTTACATCATTGTTGATGAAAGCACAGATGCTTGTGGAAGATATATGGCACATCTTATGATTGGAGCCTTAAAAGAAAATAAACCAGGTATATCATATTTAACTGCATCAAAACAGTTAGAAAAAACTAACAATACAACTGTTACCCGATTTATTCAACAATCTCTAGCAGAATTTTTTTTACCAAATCAAATTCCCTCAGAGAAGTTCTTAGTGTTTTTGTCTGACGCAGCACCATATATGATAAAAGTAGGGCAAAACTTAAAAATATTTTATCCAAATATGGTCCACGTTACTTGTCTTCTCCATGGAATAAACTTAGTTGCAGAAACTGTGAGAACAGAATATCCCTTGGTTAACAAGCTAATTTCGAATGTGAAAAAAATATTTTTAAAAGCCCCTTTAAGAGTGCAGTTGTATAAAGAGAGAATGGTAGGGGTGTGTTTGCCCCCGGAACCCGTAATTACGCGATGGGGGACATGGATTAAAGCAGATTAAAGCAATTAAGGATTTAAATTTGGATATAGAAGACAATTCACAATGTGTAGTGCAAAGTAAAGAATTGTTAAAAAATCCCCTTGTGCCTAAGCAACTTGTGTTTATAAAGGTTAATTTTAGTTTTTTACCTGATGTAATAACTTCATTGGAAAAGAAAAATTTAAGTTTAATCGAATCAACAAATTTTATTGCAACAGTTTCCGATAAATGTAACAATGTTCCTGGTGACATAGGCCTTAAGATTAGAAAAAAATTAAATACAACTTTATTAAAGAATGAAGGGTTCAATGAAATAAGGGAAGTGAAAAACATTTTTGAGGGAAAATTTTCCAAAGAAGTTTTACGTTGGCCCTGTACATTACTTCTAAAATTACGGTATTGTCCTATTACTTCGGTAGATGTTGAAAGGACCTTTTCTATATCAAAACATATTTTTACAGACAGAAGACAAAAATTTTTAATAGAAAATTTTAGAAAATTATAATATTACTATTTAATATTTTTATACTATTCTATACTTAACTTCTACTAGTTTTTGTGTTTCGTTTGTTTTAAATAAATTTTTATATTACATAGTTTCTTTTGTTTTTTTTTTTTCGTGAAATGGCTTTGATAGCGTACCAAATTAGGAACAGCAATGTTAATTAGAACCCAACAGTGAATGGTCAAGTGGAAATATTCGCTAGGCATCAGAATTAATTTTTAAATAAATTAATTAATTTAAAAAATCGCGTCCCGGCTGGAATTTGAACCGGGACCCCTAAGTCCACAGACCAACGCACTAACCACTGAGCTACCCACCCCCTACTTTTTTTTAAGTATTTTTAACAAATATGCATTTGCATATTTAGGCATAATTGGACAAAATAACTGCATATTTTTGGTAAAAACGATGCATATATATATATATATATATATATATATATATATATATATATATATATATATGCGCATATTTTGATGCATATATTCCGCCCTCTAATAATCATACTTACGCAGGTTTCGGATTAAAAATTTTATGAGTATTTCCAGGTAAATACCCGAAAGTTTAACCTGTCCTTTGGGGAAAGATCAACTGGTTAAATGAAATGAAAAATAATGTACAACTTTTTAATTAAATAATAATGGAGAATCTTTTGTATAATTGAGAGCAGAATTAAACTTCTTCATTAATGGAGTCTAATGTGGCTATTATAAACCTAATAATAATTTTATATTACACTTCACACAGAAAATATGGTCTATGTATAATAAGACGGTTATTTGGCTAAAATAAAATATTTTCTAACATAAAAATTTGTTCCATGTAGAGAATTTCAAATGAAAAATAAAAAATTGAACTTGCCAACAAAAATGAAAATCAGTCATTATCATCCAAAATATCATAATCGTCATCATCATCACTGTCATCACCATTAATTGTTATTATGATTGGACTTATTTCGTTTATTTTATTTTCACGAGTCCACCAATCTTCTATTAGTTTCTCGCACTTGGATATACAGTTCTGCCACACTTCTGGAGTTGCAATTGAAAGTGCTTTTCGCCAAGTTTCCCGAACTGCGTCGTTACTATAACCATTAGGCCCAATATGGTTGTCATAATATTGTTTCGCTATTCCCCATATACAGGGTGATTCATAACTATTGGGACATAGGCTAAGGGCAGGTTATTTGGACCAAAATATGGCGATTGGACCAAATATACCTTTATAAAATATGGCTGTGGAATAAGATACAGGGCGTTAAAGTTGAATTTTTTTTTCGTTTTTTTTTCTGATAATGTCACTGTTTATTTATGAATTGTTATCAAAATCGGCACAAAGGCATATCTTTGAAAAAGGAATATTATTTTATGTAATATTTCACATTTTGTTACAGGGGGCGCCACGTGAATGATTCCTGATGATGAAATTAGGTGGTAACTTTTTTTGGCGAAACTTTTTAGTGCTTTCGAGAAAAACGTAATTGAACAGTTCAGTGTCTAAGAAGGGGATTCCAAATAACACAATAAGAAAACTTGTAACGTAAAGCAAATTTAAATTGAATGTTCAATGTGACCTCCTCCGACTTCTATGCCCCGACTTCTATGCCTTTTCTAATTCTTTTAATAAAGGACTTTCGGATAGCAAAGAAAATATTATTCTGTCCCCTTATAAAATTACCCGCATTTTGTATGTTCCTCCAGAGTTCGTCTCGTGAATTAATTTCCTGGGTATAAACTAAGGACTTCATATGTCCCCATTCATAAAAATCAAGAGGGTTATAGTCAGGACTTCTAGGTGGCCATTCAAAATTACTTCCTCTGCCAATCCAATGTTAAGGAAATATGTCACTTAGATAATTTCTAACAATTAATGGGAAATGAGGTGGAGCTCCATCCTGCATAAACCACATTTTCCATTTTACATATAGTGGCATATCATCCAAAATATCTCTAAAAGTATTTTGCAAAAAAAATAAATAGGAATCTCCATTTAAATTTGAAGGGATATGGCCCTAGTAGTTGGTCGCCTATAATGCCACACCAAATATTAAATTTAAACTTTCTTTACGAGCATGCGGGTTTTCTTCTTCCCAGTGATGACTGTTTCGATAATTAAAAACACCTCGTCTAGTAAAAGTCGCTTCATTGCCTTCTGTCTGGATATAACAATTCATACCTTCTGGCTGCCATGCGACCGCAAAAATTTTCTTGTGCATATAAACAAACCATATCCCGTATTTCTTCATTCGTAAAATGATTGTGACGAGGCATTTCAGTCGAAAAAGCTTTAAAAAATGCAATAATAGACTAAAATCTCACAGCAAAAATATTTCATCGGCAAGAACTGACATTTACCAGACACAATTATCTGACAGTCCAAAGCACACTTTTTATAAATAAAATATTTTTTGAAATATCCTTATGAGACTCTGAACTGTTCAATTGTATCTTATTCCACAGCCATATTTTATTAAAGTATATTTGGTCCTATCGCCATATTTTGATCTAAATAACCTGCCCTTAATCTATGTCCCAATAGTTATGAATCACCCTGTATATTCAAAGGGATTAAACTAGCAATGATACGGTGGCAGACGTAAAACTTGATGACCGTAACTTTCAATAATCTGATCCACAACAAAGGTTTTTGGTTTTGCATGTATATTTGCCAAGCGTAATAATTCTGATTTTAATATATATTGAGGAAATGGTATATGTTCCTCTGTCAACCATTCTTTAATATTATCAACAGTCCAAGAATTCGATGGACTTTTGTTTAATACTTCAGAATGGTAAGGTGCATTGTTTAAAATAATTACGCTGGGCTCACTTAAACCTGGGAGAAGTTTTTCATGCAACCATTTTACAAACATTTCTGTGTTCATATTATCGTGATAGTCACTGGATTTTGATTAAGATGAAAATATTAAATCAGCACCTTCTATAAAACCCGATTTCCCTCCTGCATGTAAAATTATGTGTCGCTTCCCTTCTCCATCGGTATATTTGATGGACTTTACGTTATCATCTTGCCATATTCTCTTGGTTGCACCCCTAGAAAATATCCATTTTTCGTCTAAATATATAAATTTCGCCCCTTCTTTAAATTTAGAATATTTTCTTAGAAAGTTAATTATCTTGTGCATGACAGAACTTCTTTCACAAAGGACCTTTCTGTTATCACCCTTTTAAAATTTGAAATCTAAGTTATGTATCACTTGCCATAGACTTATTCTGCCAATGTCGTTAAATTTTCTATCTATTAATTCCGAGAGAATTGTATTTAAGGTCGCATGTTCCTTGTTGGCCCTCATTCGATAAATGGTATCACGAATTTCAAATTTCTTTCCATCTAGAATATCTTTCGTTTTCAATGATGGGCGAGTTTTGCGGTGATCTTCTTTCGGCAGTTCACTATTGTGATTTTGCAATACTCCTCTTAATTTGGTTTCACTAATTCCTAGAGCATCGAATACGCGTTGTTGTAAAGACATTACCGATTTTAAAGGACCGCCATTTTCTTTTTCTTCCGTAAAATACTTATGTACACTACAAATTAGACTATCTACATCTAACACACGTCTAGGCATTTTTAAAATTTTCACTAAATTTACAATATACATACAATGTCAACACTTGCAAAGAATCAATTCAATTGCAATATTTGTAACAAATTTAGTACCTACCCTAATGTTATTTTAATTTAAATCTGACCATTAGGGCAATTTTACCTAATTTCTTGGGAAGAGGTTTATTGGAACTGGTTTTCAATGACTAATTTGCATAATTTTGTTAATCCGAAACCCGCGTAAGTAAAGCAAATATAGTAAAAACTAGATTCTATGAAATATATTTATGGCTTTGAAGTAAGCAATACTATTTGTTCCTATTAGCTGTAGTTTTTCAAAAATCATCTACACGCTATTCCCAATCGAATGATACCTCGATCATATTTTTTGGAGGCGGAGAAAAAAGTTTGACCCAAAAAGCACTTGTTAACTAGACTATAAGTGTATAGTCCTTCCATTATCAATTGCAGAACACAGTTATGTGGGGAATCATCAATATTTAATATATACGCATGGCACTCATGCCAAATTAAGAAACGAAAAATAATGTTTGCTCCCCTTATACAAAGCGGTAAATATTAAACGAACCATCAGTTGTTTACCAATGAAAACATCGAATCGTAAACTTAAATGCACTGTATTGGCCGAAGGTTTACGGAAGGCAGGTGTTCGAAAATATTCCTGGAAGACAGTCTGCGATATCAGTGGAGTACAGTCGTGCGGTGTGTTTTGTATGTGTGGTTGGTTTAATTTAAATTTCTTTTAATAAATATAAATATGGCGTTCTTTAGACCGTGGGCGAATGAAGAAAATGAAATTGCACAGTGTAGAGAGATTAAAGACAGGTATGACTTTAACGATAAGGATTTAGATATACAAACACAACAAGTTATTTTAAATATATTCGAATGTTTAAAAAAGGAAAATATTTAGCAGTCTGATAATGCGTTCATAATAACAATTGCTGAATTAACTAAAGTAAATAAATTTTCCGTTTATCCGGTAGTCACGAAAGGGGTTGCTGTGGATTATTCATAAAACTGAAAAACATGTAAAGAAAAACTGAAATCAGTTGACAGAGCTACCCAAGATTTTATACGAAGGACAATTTATAGTTTATATAAGGAGAACAGGGTTCCGACATTGGAAGTAATACAGTAAAAGGTGGCAGATTTTCCAGGATACACTTATACCAGTTTGGAAACATTTCGTCAAGTTTTGTCAGCATGTGGTTATAAACACAAAAAATTGAATAAACAGATGGCAATCACCGAATCGTCAAGGATAGTTCAATGGCGACAAGATTATTTGCGTCAGATAAAAGGCTACAGAAGTTCTAATAGACACATAATTTATCTAGATGAAACATGGTTTGACAGTCACGATGTAGTAAATTTCGGTTGGGTTGGCAGTAGTAAAAATTGCTGTTTGAATGGGCCATGTTCTAAAGGGAAACGCATTATAATAGTACACGCTGGAAGCAAAGACGGTTTCGTGCCTAATGCTTTATTATTATCTGCTAAACAAATTAAAAACTGTGCAGCTGATTATCATGAAGATATGACAGCAGAATTATTTAAAAAACGGTTTAATGAACAGCTTTTACCTTACATTCCACCACAGTCAGTAATCGTTATGAACAACGCATCCTACCACTCGCGGCAACTCCTTAAAATACCAAATAGTAGCAGTAAAAAAGCTCAAATTTTAGCTTTTATGTCTGAAAAAAATATTCCTATTCCTGCCAGTGATAGTAAAAAAGGACCAACAAACAAAGAATTGCTTACTGTTATTAAAGGTATAAAGTTAGAAAAAAATGTATTATATTGACAAGCTGTGCAAACTCTTCTCATACTACCTCCTTACTATTGCATATTTAACCCTATAGAGTTAATATTGGCAAACTTATAATCAGAATTATTGTTTTTTTTCTTTTGTTTTATTTGCAAATAATTTATTTTCCTTTATGGTTTTTTCTTTGAAATTTCGTTTTCCAGAAAAAGAACGAATGGGGTACAAAAAGGGTTCAGTTCACGTCTGGTACCCTGTTTAAACCAAACGCCCTTAAAGGCAGGTACACTTTACTCGCTTTTTACGTTTTATAATTTAATATTCAGTTGTATCAAGTTAACGAGCTATAATGATTTTTTTTAAGTCCAAGTAAGATTACAATTAAGTGCATCTGTCTAAATAAGGGCGTATAATAACGTCCAATTTATAATTATTCGCTTTCCTTTTAACGAATACTTTCTTGCATATGATATATATTAAAAGTATTAATAAAATAAATTTATAAAATGAGGTAGGTATCTACGCCTATGGCAGATCAAACAAAATTGTCGGTAAAGGTTCCGAACGAGTTTTTATGATCTGCAATTGATAATAGAAGAACTATAAGAAAATGTTTTGTTTTGAATATTTTTTTTATTCATTTGTGTATACGTATTTTTATATATTTTCGTTTTTTTTTTGTTTTCAAGCAGGCTTTCAAGAAATAACTGATTAAAACTCCTTTTGATCTCTTGTATGTTTTGTTTGTAAATGGGTAATATGAGGTCAATAAAATGTATTTATTATTAGTATTATTATTAAATTTAAGAGTAACTTTTCCAAAATTAAAATAACTTACATTACATCATAATTATTAATGACTATTGGACCAGTTATTAATTTTTAAACATCAACAACTCATCAATGAAATAGTTTATGTATATCAAAATAATTAAAGTATTTGTCATATTAGTCAGGTGAACATGTTTCGATACAATATTTTTATTATAGGCTTGCAAGACCAACGTTAAGGGTTAAATTAAATGATGATTTTGTATAGTTGGTGAATAGGAAATATGATATTAACAATTGTTCTAATTTAGTCCAGTCATACAATGCACAAATCTTGTCAAAATAAAGAAATAAATTTTCAGTATAAAAACCACAATACTTTTTGAAATGTAGCTTGTGTATGATTGAACTAAAATAAAAGTTTCTGCTTAAACAATATCTGAAGGATATCCGTATTTTTTTGGTAGTAAAATATTTAGAAAACGCCTTTGCATAACTTGAGCGGCAGAATGTGTGTTTTATCACTATTACGTAATGCAAAAAGCATTCAACGAGTGCATATTACAACATTTTTAAATTGTTTAATGTGTTATTACGGATCCCACGTTAAAAGTTAAGGTAACCCTGTGATGATATGCTTCGATAACAACAACTCATAAATGTTTATCTTATTTTTTTTTTAGTACGAAATATGAATAATATTTTATGATTTACGAGAGTCCCTAAATAGAAAGTGAATAGATTTTTACTATATTCAATGTTAATAGTTTGTAGCCAAACCAATGTTTAATGGCGCTAAAATGATATTTGATTTTAAATTCATCACAGCAATTTCCTGTGTAAAAAGTGAGTGAATCCAATGCACCCTGATTATTTAATGTGAACAGACCACAGTGTTTTTTTAAATATGATTGGGCCAAAATAAAGATTCTTGTGATACTACACAGTAATACTTTTGCTGGTATGTGAGTTCTAACAGCCCCTCATGACTCTTCTATAGTCTATTTTTATGTATGAGAGAGTAATAAAACAGCATTTCTAATGCAAAACTTAGTACGGTCATTTTAAATATTTTTACAGAATAATCTAAATATTTCCTAAAATTGTAATAAATGTACCTGAGCTATTACAAGTTTTGGGTCTTTTATTGGTCTTTTATAAACATAAGCTGTACAGAACAATAGAAAAAGGTTTGGACAGGCCAAAGGCCCTGTGTATTAAAGTACCTATTTGCCAATTTTGTTTTATTTTAATTCCAAGAATTTCTTACAGTAATCGAATTATAAGTAGATAAATACCTTCCCAACAAATTTCACCGAAAATGCGATTATAGGTTTTCCATTTAGTAAGGAGGTCCAAGTTGTGTATTCTTGACAGTTTACTAAATGATGTTTAGTTGCAACTTGCAAGGTGTGATCATGGAAAATTTGGAAGGGCCGCGTAAACGACAAAAAATCGGTCCTTTAACAGTTAATGAAAAAACATTAATATTTAATTGTTTTAAATCATTTACAGACAAACATTTATGTAAAGTGTTGATGACACAGTAGAATTAGTTAGTAGTACGCTTGGTGTTGGGAAATCTACACGGAAAAAATGTGACTAGAAAATTTTACTACAATGTTGTAGTAGTAGACTTGTAGAAAAATACTTAACAATTTGTAGAAAATTTTACTACAATTTATAGTTAAAAACTATTAATTATTGTAGCAATTGAATTGTCGAATAAAATGCTACAACAATAGGAAAGAAGTCCACAATGTTTAGTATATTTTACTATTGTTTGTAGAAGTAGAAATTTATTACAATTATCGTAATTACTACTACTAACTTCTGTAAAAATTTGTACAAATATTAATAATTATCTCTACAAAAAATAGTAATTTTCTCTACAAAAAATAGTAATACTTTACATCCCTTCTTATGAAAAAAATTCAATTTTGTTCAAAAATATTCTATAATATTGTAGAAATTCTAAGTCATGTGATCAAAACAGAATTCTGCTATTGGCCAACGTTTTCTGACGTCGATCATAAATGGACAGACAGCAGTAGCCGTTCGCCATGTTCACATAACAAAGCATGGTACATATACGAGTACCTATAACACATTATTAAATTATAAGCACCGATGCGTTTGAAAAATTTTTTAATAATAAATTCTATTAGTGGTAAGTACATTTATTATTGTTTCTGAATAATTTACCTCTAGATAACTAATTTAAATAACCTTAGTAGATTATTTAAAAAAAATAGTTGTGGCCAACGATCAAATGTTGTGCCCAACAATCGAATTTTGTGCCCAACGATCGAATTTTGTGCCAAGTTCAATGATGTTTTTTTGTCTTAATTGTGACATACCTACTTTCTCATTTTTTTTTAGTTATCTGACTTATTGTTAGTCATTTAATATCCAAATCAGTGTAAAGGTGATAAATATCCCCGTTTTAAGGGTATGAACAGTTCAATTGGTATTAATTTTTATTTCATATTTTTCAGGTGCAGAAAAGTCAACTGAGACTGAGGGGGCTATTATTACTGTTATTTGTTACATAATATAATTAAGACTTTGTATCTTTTATATTAAAACAATAAATTGAATATTTTATTAAGGAACATTTTTTTCTAGGTTATAATTATAATAATTATGGAATACTACTACAAATTTTATTAAAAATTACTACAATTTTTATGAATTTTTACTATTTATTGTGTAAAATTTTCGTATTTATTTTCATAAAACGCAATACATTTTCAATATAAATTCATACAGTGAATAGCAATAATTATTACAATTTGTAGAACAATTCTTACGATGCATTTGGATATTTTTACTAAATATTGTAGATAATAACTCTACAATACATTCTCCACAAATATTTGGAAATTTTTACTACAAATTGTCCCTGTCCCTATATGTACTATTTATTGTAGAGAAAAAATCTATAATTGTAGAAATTTGTTCTACAATTTTTTTTCCGTGTACGATTTACAGAGTTGTTAAAGAAGAGAAATGTGGCGAGTTTCAAACAGCACGTAAAGCTCCAGGAAAACCAAAATTTCAATTAGAAAATCTTTTGAAAGAAAGACTTCGAAGGAAAGTGCATGCGTTCTTCTTTAGAAAAGTATTTCCGACAGTAGACAAAGTTCTTGCCACGGTTCGAGATGATAAGGATTACCCTGAAATGAGTCGAAGCACACTATGGAAACTTTTAAAAGAAATAGGTTTTCTATGGAAAAAGCATTCCAGAAAGTCTATTTTAATAGAAAGAAGCGATATTGTAGTATGGAGAAGAAATTACCAAAGAAGAAATATATTTTATTTAGATGAAACATGGATCAACGAGGGATATAAACCAAATAAATTTTGGCAAGATGAAACTGTTACAAGTCGAAGACAGGCTTTTTTAAATAATTTATCTACTGGTTTAAATCCACCATCAGGAAAGGGGCGCAGACTAATAATAGTACACATCGGTAGTTCAAGCGGTTTTGTTAAAGGTGGTTTATTGACTTTTGAATCTACTCGTACCGGTGACTACCATGAGGACATGAATGCTGATGTCTTTAAAGAGTGGTTCGAACAAATTATAGATCTCCCTCAGAACTGTATAATAGTAATGGATAATGCAAGTTATCACTCGAGACTTATAGAAAAAATGCCCACAACCAAGTGGTTAAAAAAAGATTTACAGAATTGGCTAAATTCAAAGAATATTAAGTTCCATCCCGGTTCTGTGAGAAAAGAACTGTATCATTTGTGTTCCCTTCATAAAGATAAATTCAAAAAATATGAAATTACAAAAAATCGTGGGATGACGGTGGTTAGATCACCACCATATCATTGCGAAGTAAACCCGATTGAACTGATATGGGCACAGATAAAGGGAGAAGTTTCAAGAAAAAATAATTCTTTTCAAAATGAGTGATGTTAAATAGTTGTTTTTGGAGCCTGTAAATAATGTGAAGCCTGAAAACTGGGAAAAGGCAGTAAATCATACGATTAAAGAAGAAGAGAAAATGTGGAAGTTGGACAATATTACTAATGAAATGATCGAGCCACTCATTGTAAATATTGGTTGCGACAGTTCATCTTCTGATTTCGATTCTGATTTGGATTTGTAGGTAAGAAGTAGTTTTTATATTAAAATTATTATTTATGAACGTAACGTTGTTTAAAAGTCAAAGTTTAAACCCTTATATCTACATAACCCGTTTGACACAATGTTCTTAACATACCTTGTAGAAAAATAAAACATTTTAGAAAAAATTGCACTTTTTTACCTTCAGCTGTTTAGAAGTTATAAGCTTAATTAGGTGAAAATATAAGTGTATACTCGAGGAATAACTTCAAAAAATATTTTAACAGTCTACTAAAAGAAGTGGTACGCCTA